>CM030369.1:220670746-221071811 GCA_003604175.2 Clonorchis sinensis | reverse complement strand
AGTCAAGCACAGGAGGGGTCACGGGGACCCCATCCTTGAAGGTGTAATGCACCCACAGAACCCAAGCTCTTCGTAATCTCTTCCAGGCCCTTCTCCCAAGTCGTACTACGTTGTCCACCTCGCGGTTTGCGCCATTCTGAAGGAGTTACAGTGAACAACACTCGCCTCGGCTCAAAAGCCGGACCACAATGCAACGGTGTTTTTCGGGAAACGCAACTGCATTACCATTTTTGTAGAACACATGTTCCATTGCCCAACCTGGAAGGCCAGGAAACCATTGACAAACTGGTATGAGAGACTCTGTGAGTGTCGCGGGGACATTACCCAGTATAGCTGAATGAGTCGCCGAGGTACACAAACCGCCACACTACGGTAAGATCCAGCCTTTTTGTGCTGGGTCCTTGAGACTTGACCTGCCTTGCGGTCCTTTGCGGCGACATTCGTTCGTTTGGCCCCCACAATGAGTCAGCAAACAAACCAACAGGTATCATTGCAACCTGAGCGATCAGTACACTCTTCAGTTGCCGGCATCCACATCTTTTGATGAACTTGGTTTGGTTCTGAACAACCTTGGCAGTTGTAAAAGCTGTTCTGTCGCTGTATGCGGCTCGTTCGTTACGTTCTAACCCAATCTGTCTTGATGCCCGTTATGAGCACTTTTTGACTGGCCAAAAGATGACACTTTTGGACGGAAAACACTCAGTTGTACATGAGGAATGCACGAGGTTGCGACGGACCTCGTGGACCCCAACCACTGAACCATTTCGACCTTGGACACTGCATCACCAATTGGTATGAGAAGTCCAATCATTCCAGCTAACTCGTCACTTTTCTGTTGCCTCATCAAGTGGTGAACAGACGAGAATCTATTGCACCGTCTAACGGACCAACTTTTAGCTTTTTGTTGTCATTTTGTTCATTCACTCATATTCGGATCGATACGGCGGAATTGCGCGTTTCCCTTGCCTTTATACGAGTCGACCATGTGAACGGTTATCCATTATTACGGTTAACGTCAGTCCTGGGATTTTGACGCGCGGTAGCGGCGTACAACCATCAACCTAAGCTCACCTATTCCAATTTGACTTGGAGGCGCTCTCAAGCCTGGTTGAATCAATGAGACACTGTTTACCGATGGGTAGTTTATAAAATGGCATAGTCCAGCAATGTCCTTCGGAATTGCTGATGTTATTACCTGTGTGGATCATCGCACGTTTGGGGGATTGTGCAATAAAATCCCGTACACGGATGCTTCATTGCCGTACAACCACGGAGCTTATCTAACCATATTTAAAGCCTTCGAATGAAAAGCAGAGAAGAGATGTGGGTGAGTGAGTGAGGGGACCTGGTGCTGGCCTATTGCAAGCATTCTGAGGTGCCTACATCTCCAAGCGCTCAGTCAGACATTCTGGAAAGAAACTGACGAGATGAACGCCATTGACACCGATCAGTCGCCATTTCTTGTAGTCTGCAGTCAAGCACAGGAGGGGTCACGGGGACCCGATCCTGGAAGGCGTACTGCGCCAACCCAAACTTTTCGTAATCTCTTTCAGACCCTTTTCCCAAGTCACACGTTGTCCATCTCGCAGTTTGCGCCTTTCTGAAGGATCTCTTGGATTCCTTCGGAACAACTGTATGAGTTAGACCAAAACTGGCACACCGGAAAGTGGTAGGACCTACAGGGGAGAGTCTTCTCTGCTTACCATTAGTGACATTCTTGCCGGTTAAGTTGTTCGCTCGGCCTGACAACTTTGTTGAATGTGTTTCGTCGGCGATCGAGGTGACATGCTCAGTGAGTAGCGGAATGGCGCTATGCCGTTGATACAAGCCCTGATAATGCTACCTCGATAGGAGATGGAACTTTTGCAGCCGAATTGCTTGTCTTCACGAACAACTCAATTACGCTAGCTCCGGTTCCATACCACATTGTCAGGCTTTTCTTTAGAAAATGCTAAGCAACACATTCATTCAGATCGTCCAGTTACACCAACTGATAAGCAAGATTGCGAGGTGGTTCAAGTGGTTAGAGCGCAAATCTACTGACCGGAAGGTCTGTGGTTCGAACCCGACCCGCTCTGCCTCTCGACGTCCCCTGTCTAGGCTTGGGCAACCTGGCAATATCCCAGCCATTGTGCCTCCTTCTGGTGGCATGGCAGCTAGGCACCGAAAGAGTGTTACAGATGAACGATTTTTTAATCAAAAAAGTGATTTATTCAACGTCAGTGACTGAATATTTCACAAGTGCGTTACTGAGGTTGGCCACGAAATGCGACATTTTGCCAAGTACAGCTAACCGATGCCATGGTAGCCGAACTCCCTCCCCTCAAATAAAAATAGTACAGGAAAATGCACTTTTGGTTCATCGCAAGGAGTTTACCGGCAGCTAAGTACGATCGAACCATTCTCTGCTTCCTCGAAGCGGCAGTCTCCCACCCAGTTCAGTCAATGACTGCATTGAAACAAAACCGAGCCCCCAATGTACTCGCTGTGCCTGCAGTACTTACTGACTTCATAACCACCCACAAACCAGCCACGGAGCCCCCGCTCAGGCCAATAAGCATGCACCACGTAACTATCCCTCCACCCGTAGCACGTTTTTTCTTCGCTCTCTCGGTTTTCTGGAGTTTGGGCGGTTGTTGTTGAGACTCCGTGACGATCAGCTATTGCCTCTGCCGTGGCTTGTAATAAGAGCCCACTTCGACTGAGTGGTCTTCACAAAACAATGAGTTGCGCTATGAGGAAATTGTCTGCCAATGCGGCCATAAAATTTCCGCTTCAATGCATTCATTTTCTACGGAGAACGTATTACTTGTCGGGAGGGCGTCTACTTATTGGGAGGGATACTGTGTGTTTCCGTTTTTTAGTCCTTGATATATCCAGGATGCACAACATGCAGTTGGCCAAACTATGCAGCTTTTCGAGCGCATCCCATTCGCGAAGAAGCCGTCTGTGGACCTTGATCTGGTCCCTAGATAATTAAGCCGTATTTTTCCGTTTTTCTTGTTCTCTTCGCAGGCGCATCGATGGGCAAACGTGGCCATGATAAAATTCGATCCAACGGGCAGTCTTCTGTTTACCGCATGCACCCGGGGTCACACATTCAACCTATTTCGGATCTCTAGTCACCCGTGGGATCAACGTCAGACCGCGGTCCATCACCTCTACATTCTTGAACGTGGCACAATGCCGTGTGAGGTGAGATTGTAGGTCTTTTCACGCACAAACTACTTTCAATGTGAGGACGATTTCAATTGCCTTCGTTTCTGTGGTTAGTTTCGGCATTTTCAGCCGAGTGAAGTCTAGTCTATGTCGCTTTTTTCTCGGGTATTTTTTGTCTACTGGAAAGCCAGCTTAGTTGGGAAAAACACGTCTGCGACGATTCGGGTCAAACAGGTCATGTGAATCTGTCTACAAGCTTCTGTTGATGTGTGATCACTGCATCAGAATTCCGGTACCGTACCCCTCCTTGAGTCCTCCTCGTTTGACTTATTGCTTCAAAAGTGAATGATATGACATCTGTCGCCATCGGATTCTTCCTCCCTATTTCCTGAGCTGAGAAAGATTTGCCGAGAACATCTACCGGTCAACAATGTGTGTGCACCGGTATTGCCGAAATGAAATGTGATGCTCAACCAACAATGGTGTTTTCTTACGACCGCTCAGTCAAGAACTCAACAGTCTGTGTATCGTTTCCATTCATTTTTTCTTACTGTTCGCTTATTTCTGTTCACTGTGCGTGGTGTTTTTTCTCTCGTTTTTTTTCTCGCACACACATTCGCGTCCATCCAGCCACCCACGCACACGTACGCACGCACGCACGCACGCATGCGCCAGCAAGATTCGTCTGTCAATTCTCTCAGTTTGATTGTCGCTCACTCTTGAATTCCACCGATAAACAGGCAAGTTTCACGGTACTACGATCGATTCACAGCGGAGTTCAAGAGTGAGTGCTGATCAGACTGACACGCGCCGAAGCATTCTTAATCAATTTCTTCGGCTTAATTTCTCTTTTCAATTTTTTCTCGACTGGTCATCACGGGTCAGACCTATTCGCACTGTGATCGGGACGCCAAGATATCTAGGCGCTGCTGAAGCCTTTCGTCTGCAGGCGGTGGTATCACTCATGTTTTCTCCTTCCGTTACCTATCACAAATAGGACCGCCTGAGAACTTGTTATATTTAGAAAAAAATTCGGATATTTTCAATTGAGAATCCGCTCTGTAAGTTAGAATATGATGAGAACGGTGTCCAGAATTCAGGTAGACGTAGTGCTCAACTTTCGTCTATCGCTTCCTCACTTGTGAACCGTGATGATCAGTATTTGAAATGACATTCGGTTGCACTTCTGAGTTTAGTCCGGAAACCCGGCCAAAAAAATCGTTCAGCTGTAGCACCCTTTCGGTGCCTAACTGCCATGTCACCAGAAGGAAGTACGAGGGCTGGGATACTGCCAGGTTTCCCAAGCCTAGACAGGGAGGGAAAGTCGAGGGGCAGAGCGGGTCGGGTTCGAACCATGGACCTTCCGGTCAGTAAATTCGCACTCTAACCACTAAGCCATCTCGCCCTCAAAACCCGGCTAAGTATGAGCATGCTCTGTCTGTAAACAAAATCAATGCAATTTGCTTTATGTTTCATCCTACAGTCTATCAAGGCAGAAAACCCGAGGGGCAATGTACGGATGTCCTTTTTTTTACTGTGGCACAATACCAATACGTATCCGATGAATCATCGCAGGGATTCGAACCCGTGACCTTTCAGCTAATAATTGGAAAAATATGCCTTCTGCCCAGGTTTAGCTGGTCAGCAATGTAAGTGACCTGCACTTAAACAAGATATAGTGCCATTCATCCTTCAATCACAGAAACCACATCACGTGGTCACGTAATGACTGATACCTCGAGTGAAGACTTCTGAGATAGAAGTTTCACTCATCTTGTGAAATTACTCTGCCTCTGGGCTACTTGTAGACCGATGCTGGTGTGAGGAGATTCGATAATTTTTAATCTAAGTGCAGCCAGCAGTTAGTGGCCTAGATTTTAGGTGTTCAACCTATTAGCTGAGAGGTCGCGGGTTGGAAACTCCTGACCGGAGTTTCGTGAGGTGCATGCACACTTCTGGATAAAACAGCGGTACAGTGGGTCTCGGCCTCTCAGCATAGACCGGCTTCACTGGCAGGATGGGAGCTGCTACAAGACTGGGTGGGATCAATCCCAAACCTCATGCTTACATACGAGATAGATAGATAGGTAGATAGATAGATGGATCAATTTGTCTACCTGGACAGTTGTACAAGTTCCGTTGGAATGGCTCGAGTTAAGATTACTTCGGGAAGGCAGCCTTTGCCAAACCCCGACACCTATGGTGCCGGCGTGACGTCAGTTTGTCTGTCAAGGGTAGAGTTTACACTGTAGTAGTGTGATCAAAACTGCTTTACGGTTTGAAAATGGTCTCTACGCACAATGGAGGCTGCCAGTGTTTGACTATCACATTGCGTGAGTCTCCTGGGAACATCGGATTAGCAATGCTAAGGGACGTCAAATGGTTTTAAGAAAAAGGAACTTACGCTTCATAGGTCACGCTGGTTAGGACATGTACTCCGTATGCCAGAAGACAGTCTATCTCAAAGAGCCCTTTCTGCCCAGTCCTGTGCTGAGTGAAAGCGACCGAGAGGTGAACAGTGTATGACCTCGCAACGAAGTATGCAGTCACTACCAGCCGACTCAGTCGGGTGAATAATGCTGCCTCCCTGGATGGAGATCTTGGGATTCAACTCACAACGGTTGGTGGCACTGGCTTACATGATCCAAATGCACAACCAGCGGCGCTCGTGCACCAAAGCTATCGCCTTCAATGCTGTTCCCGAGCTTGTTGATCATGTCATCGTCTGCAATGCTCCGCTCTATCTCCCATTTTCCGGTGGCCGAAACTCTAGCAGCTGGAACCAACGTACCCTTGGTACAAGGTGCACTATAACCCCTTTGGAAAGGCATGCCAAGTTGCCAAAAACAAGATACCCCCCACCGAGTAAGCATTTTCCAAAATACAACAAAAAGAACCTTGTCCAAAGGAGTCGAATCCTTCTATCCTAAATAGATGGGGACCTATCACGTTCAAAAACAAACCGCAAGGAGCCAGCGAAGCAAAACAAAAGGTACGGCTAGTTACCAGCGACCGATTTCCGTGATTGAGCGATGGATGGCGCTCTATCCTGCCTAGTTGGGACTTGAATACACTGCTGACCAGCTACTCGTGGTCTGACGGTTAAGTGTTCAAGCTACCGACCGGGAGGTCGCGGGATTTTTGTCAGTTGGGCACCGCTGACCATTCCCAGCAAGGACGGAACAGATGTACAGTGCTTTCCCTCTTTCCAGCCTAAATTGGCTTCACCGACAGGACGAAATTCCTATTGAAAATTGCCACATCTCCTCACCCTAACATCGGGTATTCCCTAGAGAGCTGTTGGAGCCCCAACGATCGCACACTGATCCAGCTGGGTTACCTACTACTTAATTCATAAGTAGCTGCTTGTCTAGAGCACGTGACCTCACACACTTGCTGTAGTTTCCGATATTTTTCCGACCTGATGTTTACTGCCCCTAGGCAATCGATCAACCTTTCCACCACGTGCTTTTAGCTTCCTGTCTGACATCTGCCGATTCCAGGGGGAAAAATGACTGGTGTCTGGTGTCATTTTTAAAGGTCGTACCAAACTTTTGGGACGTTTTTTAGTGTACCAGTGTATAAAATCACATCTTACCTGTCCTCTCCACCGAACAGGGCAGGGTCTCCAAATTTTGACATGCTGTTTGATCTCGCCAAATGACGGTAGATTGAACGTTATATTCGTTTTTACCTGAAACGCTGTCTGTTGCTTTCAAGGTCATATGAACAAATCACAGGTGCGATTTTCCGAAATTTCGGTATGTTTACGTCCTTTTCTGAATGATGGCGCCCGGGTGAAAATGTCATCGGTTTACAACTTCCATGAATGATTTCCAATTACGTCCGTTCATAACTTATTAAAGAGGACAACTCGCAGAGAATACCAAAGCACCAAAGTTGAGAAAGCCGGTTGCGTATTACTACGGAGAACGGCACCATTCTGACAGGTGGTTATCACCTATCCTGGGCGAGCCGCCGTGTCAACCGCCGTAACAGCAGAGTTCCTGAAGTCGTAGGATGAAAACGGTGTTATTCCCCCTAGAACCATCAGCTGTTAAGTGTCGGAATGAAAATTTTATTTTCCGAGTCGTCATCGATTCATTGTTTATTTCACCTAGTCGTTTTCTGACTTTTCACTGCATCAGTCTTTTGTATGTCTAGTAGGTTTGTTAGCCTATCCGTTGCACCTTTTGGCGTTAGTAACTTTGTGAACGTCTTGACGCTCGGTTAGACTACGAGTTCGTGAACACGGGCACCATCAGCACTTACCTGGACCTCCCGAGAACTACTGGTGGCTGTTTCATGATGGGAGCTTATCGGGTTCCTGTACAAAGAAGCTCTTTGTGAGGGAAAGTCAATCAGCCAATTCACACCCATCCTTTAAGGCCATGGTCCTTCTCTGTGATACGGACATCTGACCAGCTGTTTCTGGCCTCGTGAATACGGGCCGATAAATTTTCGTCTCAAATACCCCCGGAGGGAAAATCGATGGTCATCAAGATCGGTGCTTATGTGCGGTCAGGAGGTTGGCGGTGCTCAAATTAAGCGCCTGAGTGAAATCCACGTTCGGATGCTACTTGGAAATGAAGACTGTCCTGAGATATGGAACAAGTTAAGATCAGCGGTTCAAAACTATCCCCACCCGTGGTACGCAAGAGATGTTGCGACACCCTTAATAAACCAGGAACCACACTTTTCAACCAGTGAGACCATTGGGAAGATTGCTGACAGGATAATACCGATGACTGTGGTCCGCAGAAGGTTTGCTAGAGATCCAGGCCATGTTGTTCGTCAACAGTCGTGCTCTTCCTCACGGGATACTGTTGAACATCCGATATATCTTATCGATTGCTTGACGTCAGGAGCAAGGCTGTAAGGCTCTTGGATTAAACCAACACATCTGGCAGTATAGACCGAGATGCATTGCTGCGATTGCTTGCAGGATGTTTTCATCGAACAGAATCTACTCAGATTCACCAAGACTGGACACAATTTCCTAGCCCATGTAGTCGAAAGTCCACTCCACTGCCCCAAAGATTTGTACTATCCCCCTCGCTGTGTCAGCCACGCGCCCATTCCTGATTTCTTCATCTAATACAAGTGTACAGCCGATTTTCCGAAGCACAGTCGAACTTCCGTACGTCTTTAAACAATCTCATGAAATGGTCCAATAAGCTCTCTGCCCAAGTTAAACCGCAGATTTAACTACGTACTGTTTCCGATGATTCAAGGGAGGCTGCAAAAGTTCCTGGCTCATTCTAAGCCAGGTTTCCCTTTCAGAAACGAGCGTCTTGAATTGCACACATACGAATAAACTCATGCCACACCGACTGTCGCGTGGTATCATCAGCCTTACTTGCTGCATACAGCAGGGCGGGTAAGCGAAAAAAGGCTACTGCTGACGCCACCCTTCTTTCTCTTTCATGTACTTTTTCTTCCCCTTCTCTCCCCCATTAATAACTCTCCTCTTGTAGGCCCAGCACTTAGGACTGATGACTCCGTTCGTCTTGCATCTGTTTTGCGGGAAGCATCTGCGCGTCGTCCGGCACCGACATCTTCAGGCATCTTGAAATCAATCTTCGAGCCTCGGCACCCACTCGACCTGCCTGCTTTCGATGTGCTCACTCTGAAGCAAGCAGGCCAACAAGCTGTTCTTTCTCTCACACTGGACTCGCTAGGTATTGATGTGTGCCATGTCTTAGAAGCGAGAATTCAATATGCAAGCACATCACTCTCCATCACTCTCCACTCGCTTCCGACTGCGCACCTCTGGCGGTCCAGAGGCTGCTGCAGCTGGATGTGCTGGGGTTGGTATCGTCTTAAGTCACCGGGTGGAAGTATCCTTACTTGACTGGGCACCTGTTGATAATCGTCTCTGTCCGGTTCATCTGACAACGTCTGTGAGGGAGTCTCACAAGCGACAAGTTGATAGATGTCTGCTAATCGTGCCTGCCTACGCTCCAACTGGTTGTAGCTCCGACGCCGTCAAAGACAGGTTTTATGACGCCCTGAATGCCCTGCTGCGGCGAGCTAAATGCTCAGATATCGTGGTAGTTGCGGGAGATTTGAATGCACAAGTGAGCAGGCTTAGCGTATCTGAGACTTAATTAGGAGGTCGACATGGATTGGACTCGGTACGTACGGACAATGGGGAACGATTTCTTCAGCTATTTACTGATCACAGGCTGTTTTTATGCAGTACAAACTTTCAAAATAGCCGAAGTCATTCGGCCACATGGTTTCCTCCAACAGCATGCCACCCACGAAGTCAAATCGATCACATTGTCATCAGTTACCGACGGCGTGGATCAATAACTGACTGCCGGTCGTTTTGGAACATATTTGTGGATTCTGACCGCGCACTCGTCCGGGGTCGCTTCTCCCTTCGTTTTTCAGGGTTGCGTTAAGTGCAGACAGATCGCTTGGCAACTGAGAAACAGGCAGATCCGGATGTCAGACGAATTTACCAGATTGGTCTTTTAGAGTTCCTTCCAAATGCTCCACCACCAGATGCGAATGGATACTGGAACGAGATCGGCACCTTTTTGCACAATGCTGGGAGTTTCGCCTGTGACATGGCGCTATCAGGCGCTCTCGAGCACTAGATATCAGACCGAACGGTGGCACTGCTTAAATCTCGAAGCAATATCCCAGCTGGTCCCGGATATAACTTGACGCGACGAATTATCAGATGTGAAGTGAAAACGAGCATTCGAACCGACCGTGAACTCTGGTGAACACAGGAAGAGGTCCAGAAAGCCAGTAATGCCCTAAGATTGGCTCAGTTGGTCCGCGCGACTGGCCCCCGGAAACCAGCTGTGAGCGAAACCATCAAGGATCAGAATGAAGTGACCATCTTGTATAAAGAACGATCGGTTGGCCGAATACTTCGAACAACAATTGTCGTGGCCACCAGCTGCCAATCATCTGGAACCCACAGTTGACGTAGAACCTTGGACGGTGAACGTGGAAGCCCCTACGGCCTTGGAGGTTTATGACTGCATATGCTCTCCGAAGACCACCGAGTTTCTCGTCCGGATGACTTCCCACCAGCGTTTTTCAGAGACGGGGGTAAAATCCTCGATCAGCGCTTGTCTGATCTGTTTGCCTGCATTTGCGAAAAGAAAGCTGTCGCGGACAACTGGTTGCATTCGTCTATTTCCTTAAAAAAACCGGCGGCTCTAGATACCTAGAAATTTAAAAGACCAATACTTGTCCTCACCTCCTCATTCGCGAAGGAATTTATGTTAACAGGAGATTCATCTGAATTGCAGGTGCATCTCTCGTTTCTGATGTTCTTCAACTCGAAGATTTTTCATTCAGCATTACGATGTGTGTTCTGCTAGGAGCATACACCGCGAATACCGTAGCAACCGAAACGTGAAACGGTGTTTAGGCAGTACATTGAGCTGCGGATTATCAGAAACGAGATTGTGTTCTGCCAGGAGCATATACTGCGAATACTGTAGCAACGGAAACGTGAAGCGGCGTTTAGGCAGCACATTGAGCTGCGGATTATCAGAAACGAGAGATTCGGGTGGAATTTGGTTAAGTGACCTGTGTTTTGGCGATAACTAGGCCGCGGCTAAGGCTTGTTGCTTGGTCATTCCCAACATCTATATATCTGTTAACTATGATACAAGTTTGAAGTACGGCTGTTATTGTTTGATGCGGTTATGGTGTAGCTATTCTTTGGATGGACGAGGCTTAACTTGGTTTGACATGGAACGCGTGTGTTTACGGTTGTTACGGCAGTGACCGAGCAAATCACATTCGTAGGGTTTCTATCCCGTTCCGTCGAGAATCTAATTGTTGAAGTCCCACAACATCATTCCCGCGGAAACCGTGAATGACTGCCAACCCGAGGCATCACGTCACTGAAATGGCTTCATTCCCACTCTGTTTACACAGTCCTCTTCAAACAGAGATTTGCTGAAACAAACGAAGGATGGCGGTCAACCCTTTGACAGACGTCACACCGACAAATTTGTAGAAACCAGGTTTAGGGACACGTCATGGTCTGTTGCACCAACTCATGGCCTGCAATTCCTCGGTGTTTCTTCAGATTGCCTTCGACAACTCCCGGCTACACTTGGGTGGTCTGGTGGCATCTTCCCCCGTCGTACTTCCTAGGGCTAGTCAGTGGAACAGTTTTGTCGTTGGCTAAGGAAATAAACAAGCCTCGTTGTGTAGGTTGCGCGCAGATTCACTGTTTCTCCCTCTATGTCGTCATCTTGGGTTCCCATTCGAATGAGTCCATTAAGTGCTGTGCTCGTGGTGTCATTGAGTGTGAAGCAGACAGAACCAAGAGGATGTAGGGTTGGGGAACGGAAAACCGATCGTAGTTGAGCCGACCGACTAGGTGTGTATGCCAGTTCGTGGTTGGAGGTGTCATCCAGTTTAATTGGGAGAGTGTTTCAGCCGTTGACGTAATCCTAAACCCTGCAACCCAGAAATGCTCGTTAGGTAGCTGGTCCTGGCTTGAGTGTATGCTATTGGTCTCCAAAATAGTGTGCTGGACAGGGAAGTATACTGCCCACCACTTAGCTCCCGGACTGGAGTGAGGAACACCCGCGACCGTACAAATTTGTCGCCAGTCCCATTTTTACCGGTGATGAAACTCAGTTTTACCACCGGCGTGCTTCACAGGAATGATTACGTGTGTGTTACAGTGCGTTTTCAGACAGCCATAAATTCTGAACACGAACAAGCAGCGTGCAGTGTCACGCTCGAATTGGCGGACATCAGCTGTTTCGCCGTCGCAAAATCAGCTGATGTGCCACTGACTCTTGCATCTACGTGACACGTGGTCCGATGTGATGATTCGTGTGCCCCCGATTTCACGACCTGCCGCTGTCCGGGACTGATTGTTCGGTTTGAACATGCTAGAGCGTTGTGTCCGGTTGATGCACTTGCGTGCATGGACACTCACCTGACAGGTTTCAAACGATCGTCCTTGGTTGCATCACACATTGATTCCGTCGTCGCTTGATGAGTTGTGGTGATATACTGTCCGGAGTGTGTGTGAAAGAGGAAGGACAGAAAACAAACGGATTTCAGTCCTTTCTGAGTTATTCACAACTCGTTTGGGATGACACCTGCATGATCTAGAAGTTTCGTTTGGAATGGATTTCTTGCAGTCACCGTAAGAGGCAGAAAAATCTCCCTAAAAAGGAGAGGAAAAGTTGACAAGTACCTACAAATCCTCAGACAATTTGGATGGAGATTGACAGGACTGGTGCCATTTGCCTCAATCAACGATTGTATCTGATAGTCTTCCAAGCTTGGGGGTGCCACGGGGTTTTATTCTGACAGGAGTGTTGCGTCAACAGCTCCAAGACCGCGGGCGTGCGCCGTATGTATCGGACAAGACGTTTATGGCCCGAGCCTTTGGTCCGAAAGTCTGACTCCAAATGGAGAATTGGTGCCTGATCAAATCGTCGTGCGTGTTCCACCATCAACATGAAAAACCGAGACCTGCGTTTTTATCAAACCTTTATCCAAGGAGCTACTTATTACAGCCTAATTTCATCTTTCATGGTGTTCCTCTATTTTTTCGTTTCTCACTCAGCTCGGCTTTCACGGCTTGGTTGATTGGGGCGAGATGGCTCAAGTGGCTAGAGCGCGAATTCACTGACCGCAAGGTCCGTGGTTCGAACTCGACCCGCTCTGCCTCTCGACTTCCCCTGTCTAGGCTTGAGCAACCTGGCAGTACCTCAGCCCTCGTGCTTCCTTCGGGTGGCATGGCAGTTAGGCACCGGAAGGGTGTTATAGCTGAACGATTTACCTTGGTTTTTCGTGTTTGAGCTATTCAGTTGAAATCTTCAAACACACATTTGACTTTGAACCAGTCCATTATGCCCTTGAGTTCTTCCCGATCAAGGAATTCGGCGCCCACAAGGATACGCCTGTATATTTGATGGCTTTTTTCAAAGAACCTGTTGAGTTAAGACAAATTGTTTCTTGTTTAGAGGAATAGTGCACCCTCTCTGATGTTGAAACTCAGGCTCTGTCGCCATTGGTCCTAAATTTCACCGCGCGTCACGTTCATTGACCTTCACTAAATGTTTACCACAAGTATAGACATAATACATTACTCATAGGGTTGCTGAAAATTCTTCGACAGCCCACGACCGGTTTCGTCCTTCTTGGGGCTCATCAGGTAGGCGCAATCTACGGGTTTCCGTCAACCTTATGTTCTACTTGAGACCAAATTTAACGAAATCCACTCCTTGGCAAACAAATTTGGTTTTTTTCGAGAGACCCACCTGGAATCCAGCTGAATCTCTCATTTATGATGTTTTTAAGCAACTGTTTAATCTGGCCATCAGTTGCGCTGATGCCCCCCATTCCAGACTGTCTCATCATGTCAGCTTATCGACCAGACGCGAGACAACCGTTGTTTTTGTTGTTGTTCAGTTTGCTCGCCAAATGAGTTTCAGCCAACCCCTCGGTTTTTTTCCACAAATTGGTCTGTCTGGTCGCACCCGAATTTTGCGACAACTTCTACCTACTGCTGTGTAATTTACAACTTTGTGTCTGACACCGAATGATGTAGCACTGTCTCGAGTAATTTTTCCCTGATCTTTTCTCATTTGACCTTGACCTAAAGGTTGTGGATGCCTCGTTCTCATGTGATACGCGGTGGTTGGCTGTGAGCACGAACCACGGTACTACCCACGTCTTTCCCATCACAGCCTACGGCGGTCCAATCACTGTACGGACTCACACGCGACCTTACGTGGTCAATCGCACGTCCCGGTATCACCGATCTTCTGGCTTGGAAGAACACCACCTCACGCGACCTCAGCGTGAGCGAAGCTCTTCGGATCTGACTCTGGGGCAACTGACATCAACTGGCTCCTCATCGGATTCCGGGCAACTGATTAAAGGTGTCCTTAAACCCGGAAACATGTGCTGTGGAGCTCCAATGGCGGGACTTTCGCCACAATGTCCTCACCTTGGTGTCTCAGCGCACCTCACTCTGAGGAATCCCGCTGTTTGTATTGATACAGGTCAGTGGTGTCCTCGAAATGTATAGGTTCTCTAGCACTCGGCCAGTTTCATTTGATGTCTTTGCAAGTGGTATCGGGAGTTCCAGACAGATCATTTGTTAATGCGCGGACTTAGTAACGGGAAGGCTCGTGGTTTGACCCAAACCCCGGTATCTCGACTTCTCCTGTCTAAGCTTGGGGGACCAAGCAGCATTTCAGCCCTCGGATGATGTGGTAACTGTGCGCCGGAAGGGTGTTACAGCTGAGCACTTATTTACTATGATTATTAACATAACAGTGATTAACTAGTATCAGCTAGGCATCCCTTTCCATTAAGCAATCGATCCTTCCAGCAGGTGTTTCAGTCCAACCGTCGACTTGGACAAAGTGCACAGAAATTCCGTTATTGACTGCGTTTTGACGCAGTTGGAAGATTCCGTGCTGAAGAGTTGACAAAATTTGATGAAGAGTTTCTGGTTGTGACACTCCATATTCGAATCATGTAGTGTCTGTGTATCTGGCTTCTCTGTCCGGTTTGTGTACTGTACTGCCTTTTTTCACGCTGTAAAGATATGGGGAACTATAAATACCACAAGTGACGTGGAGCGAATTCACAGCAGGCTAGTTTACCGCCGCCGTTCTCAAAGATGTCCTCCTGAGAACGATGTGAAGCAGCCATCTTTGACCCTCCCCCGTTCGACAATCCTCTTTTATCGACCTGTGCATGCCTAGACCCCCGTTTCACAATAGGACTCGTCTAAATCCCCTTTTGACACGAGGCTGCTTGAACACAACTCGTTTTGAGCAGGTGAGTGTGTTGAGAAGCTTGTTAAAGCTTGTTGTTGGCTTTCTTTTTCATAAGGCAAAACTAGACAGCGAAGAGAGAGAGAGAGAGAGAGAGAGAGAGTTAAGTACCCAAAAATTCACACCCCTCGTCTTCATGGTTTACAAGTTTGTCAGGAGATTTGCGCTCCCTTATTCTCCTTGATCCACGCCAACAGTTGTTGGGATAAACGGACACCCCATCCACCATCCTAGCAACTTTGTTTCGAGTTTTGTCATTTCCCTTCTTTTAGGACGGCCAGTTCCTCAGTTTTTTCCCAAAATCAAATTTTTAACGCAGACGTCACCGTGCCTACATACACAGAAAATTTCCTGACCTTGTTCCCATGCTACTGACAGAATGTTGTATATGCAGGCGTCACGGGGGGGGGCGAGATGGCTCAAGTGGTTAGAGCGCGATTTTACTGACCAGAAGGTTCGTGGTTCGAACCGGACCTCTGCCTCTTGACTTCCCCTGTCTAGGCTTGCGCAACCTGGCAGTATCCCAGCCCTCGTGCTTCCTTCGGATGGCATGGCAGCTAGGCAGCGAAAGGGTGTTGCAGCTGAACGATCACTGCAGCACACCGTGAGTCGTTTAACAGCCCCGGAATTCAACTGCGTTTTAAACCTTCTGTCAGTCCCCCCAATGTATGTTTCACCGCAAAGTGTTTATGCTGTTTTGTCGGTGTTTGGCACTGCTACTGTGCAATCGCCATTCCTAGTTGGGCAGCACTAGAGGTGTGTACGCACAAGGCCACAGTGCCTGTCTCTCTTAGACAGCCGGATATGCTTTCACCAGTATATAATAGTACTTCAAGACAGATAGGTTTCTTTGGAACCGTCTAGCCTTGGGCCACGCTGGATGGACAAAAGTTTTCTCTTGTAGCAGCTCCGCATCCAGCCTATCTGGGGTACGGACTTTCCAAGCCATGCGGTGCGAACTGTTACTGAAACTGTTCAGCTGTAACACACCCTTTCGGTGCCTAACTGCCATGCCACCCGAAGGACGCACGAGGGCTGGGATACTGCCAGGTTGCCCAAGCCTAGACAGGGGAAGTCGAGAGGCGGAGGTCGGGTTCGAACCAGGGCCCTTCCGGTCAGTAGATTCGCGCTCTAACCACTTGAGCTATCTCGCCTCCGAACTACTACGGCGGTTATTAGCTTACCTGATATCGCGACACCTAACTCTGATACGTGAAAAAATTCAAAAACACCAAGCGAGGTTTCCGCAGGTAGGGGGTCTGCTAATCGCACCTTTACATCACGGCAGTGTCTTGTATACAGCCTGGCAAGATTGACCGCTTTCCGTGACTACAAGAGGGTCTTTGACTTTGTATATATAGTAGAGAGGAATGCCGTCGAAGTGCATTTCCTGCCTCTCACCATAACATCCCCGGTTGGGTTAAAGCTTTCCCCGTGTCTGGTTAGCTTTGCCCGGAGAACACCGAGAATTTCTGTATGTCCTCTGCACGCAGCGACCACTTTGCTGATCTCCAATATGGTAAAAAGCGAACAGTCGCAGTGTATGCCATCTCTTCGATGTCATAGGTGTCGGAATTTGACAAGAGCTGTCCTGTTCTTTTCGATTCGAGCACCAATTTTGTCTGTAACCCGTCCACTGGAACTCTCACAAATTTTCTGGTAAATAAGTTTTTTTTAGCAACTATGGGTTTGATCCTACACAGCTTTTGGAGGTGTGAAGCGCATGCCAAAACGTGCAGCACAATTATTCAGGTTAGTTAAGAATGGTTTGCACCTTTGGAGCGACTGAACCAAATTTTTGTGAGCAAACGCCCCGAAGACATTTGGATCCTTAAAGTTTCAAAAGTGGGCAGACACACAAGGTTGGCGGGGAATGGCGCGAGTGGACAGCCTTGTCTTACACCACCAGATTTGGTGAGTTCAGCCGATAACCTACCCTACGCACCCACCGAAGTTGACACACGATTCCTCTATATGGGAGCTAGGACAATTTGGCGGCCAGAATATCTGACGTTGGACAAATCGGATGAGTGGTGCTGTTCTAGCACGTGCCCCAAAAAAACAAACACATGGTCATTGTATCCCTGGCCAGGGCAAAACCGAACTCGATTCTCACGAATCTGTCCCTCCCTCCCGATAAGTGGCCATCCCGAACAACCAACCAACCTACGCTCTACGCACCTCGTTTCGCCTCCTTCGCATTTTAGATGTTAATAACTGAGCTCGTAGATATCGACGTGTCGTGTTATTGGGGTGCCGTCTCCCTCCCTAAGTCTCTGCCGCCCACATTTCATCCAGATCAGATGGGTGATTTGGCCGCTATGATTGATTGAGCATGTTTGCCCTCGAGTTGCAACAGTCCATTGATTTGTTGTCAAGTTTCCAGACATGATTTCCGCTGACTTTGGTTGCAGTAAACAATTGCTCCCTTCCTCGAAAGTCGCCCCGCGTCCTAGTGGCACACTCTCACGGGGACAGGCACTCTCAGGATAGTTTAAAAGTTTCTTCACATTGTTCTAACGGACATTAATTTGTAAACAAGTAGATGGGATTTAAAACGCCTCAAGCGGAAGCCGACATGAACACCGGAATGGTCAGAGTTTGAGTTACTCTGAATTGCCACACAGCCACTGTGGCCGTTTTTTTGTTAGACGGCCACCATTTTTGGTAATAACATCCCAGTGTGGTGAACTACACTCATTTGCAAACCAATTTGGTTTTGCCGGAGACTCACCTGGAACCCAGCTGAATCTCTCGTTTATGATGTGTTCAAGCTGTCGAAATCTGTCCAATTTAGTTTCAAGTAGAACATAAGGGGTTGACAGAAACTCGAAGACCGCGCCTACTTGATGAGTTCCAAGAAGGGCGAAACCGGTCATGGGCTGTCGAAGAGTTTACAGAAACCTTATGAGTAGTTTATTACTTCTATACCAATGGTCTTCCCATGCCTCAGAAAAAGACTTTGAAGACCTCCTGCTGTATGCATTAGGGGCGGGACTATTCGCAACTGAAGTGTTGATTGAACACTTTAAACTAAAAGTTTGCTTCGGAATGCAGTTCACTTGGTGCTTGCATCAAATGATGGGGGAGTTCCCTCTGGTAAGCTCTTTAAGAAAAAATCGTTCAGCTGTAGCACCCTTTCGGTGCCTAACTGCTATGCCACCAGAAGGAAGCATGAGGGTTGGGATACTGCCAGGTTGCCCAAGCCCAGACAGGGGAAGTCGAGAGGCAGAGGTTGGGCTCGAACCACGGACCTTCCGGCCAATAAATTCGCGCTCTAACCACTTGGGCCATCTCGCTCAGATCTTAACACTTATGAAAACGAGAAGAACCTGTGTCAGGTTGTAACAGTGATCGCGGCTCAGTAGTAGTCACCTGTGCTAATCGACAACAGTGACGTTTTTACTGTCAGTCTCTATCCAGCTTGCCTGAATCAGTATGTGGAGATGTGGTCAGCTCGAAATTGTTGTGGTAGGCCAACACTTTCTCATCCACACCCATTCTTTTTATTTATTTCACGATAAGGCTTTCAACTAAATTGTGCTTGTATGACAACGTGGCGCCGGCGTTGAACACTAATATTATGCCGTCGATGATGAGTATGCGACATATGACGACTCAATGGCAGTATATGTAGACGTCGAAGGAAATAGTCCACTTATTACCGTAAGGGGAACTGCTCACAAGGTTGCCGCGACCGGCTCATCAGGTAGACGCAGTCCCCGAGTTTCCGTCAACCTTATGTTCTGCTAGAACTTACGAAATTAGCAACATCCACTCACCTGGAACCCAGCTGAATCATCATAAACGAGAGATTATGTATTGTAGGTTAGGGAAATCACTTCCGTGCTTCAAACCTTGAACGAGAAATGGTCATTTCTATGTCACAACTCGCTTCCCGTACGACTACTGAGCACTCTTCAACAGCCCACTGCCGGTGTCACCCTTTTCGCAGGTCGTCTCGGTTTGAGCACCAAGGTTGTAGCTTAAATGAAGAACATCTCACTGTGAATTGCAAGGGAGTAGGCCAGCTTTCATAGGCCAAATTTCTCTTCCATTTCAGGAAATCTTGAAAACAACTACGTTTTCCAGACACTCCGTGTCTGCAACGCCCCCCCCCCCCCCCCCCCTCCCCCCCCATAAGCACCGACCTACATAACTGATATTAGGTTTCTTGTCCCAGTACGCGTACAATTCGGCTGGACTAGCTTTCATTCAGTCTAGCGAACAAGGTTAGACTGATGACCAAAAATCAGAGCGAAGAAGTTTTCATCACCAATCTCCGGACAGTGCCCTAGCAACCGATTGTATGATAACGCTCAGACGTGGAATTTCTCGAGTTAAAAATCGTTCATTTGATTGGAGACAAAGGGGAATAATAACAGACAGAGTGGAAGTCCTCAGGCTAGGGATTCTAACCAGCGATAGCGTCATGTTAGACTATTCGTCATGAACTGAACTCTTCAACCTCTATACCTTGAGTTTCTCCGACCACTGTGAGATCTCAGTTCTCATCTCTCTCTTGGCTAGCGGACAAAGGGAGTGCTTCCGTGGGCTAGTATGACACATTTGTATGCGGCACTGCCTCTCTCCTATGACCGATCGCCCAAGACGACCGATATTTCCGTTGCCGGATAGGTTTATATGTTTGTATCTTTGAGAGGAATTATCCCATCCAGCCAGGAATGTGGCCGACCACATTTGGCTTGCGCAACCTTCATCAGCTGAGTAATATAAATAGGCGCTCAGCTGTAACAATACTCTTTCGGTGCATAGCTGCCATGCCACCCAAGGGAAGCACGAGGGTGGCCTTAGCCTAGATAGAAGCACTAAGTTCGAGCGATATTTACTAATCAGAGAAACTGTTGGACCGGATACACAGCCCCCGGGCAAAGACACAGTGCTGTACCCTTGGAAGATTATCTCGGTTGTTTCTTATGGCTTCTTGCACCCTTCCACAGGATCCGGCGAAGGTGTCGGAGCTATCTGTGATACACCAGTCTATGCTACCGACCCACCAGTCTTGCCCGCCGCGTTGGATGGAGCCTGTGCATGTCCTTTGAATGCCCGTTACAATCAGACCAACCCTCGTTTGCCTCCCTACCCGGAACCGTGTCACATCAAACCGGAAGCTCGCCTAAGGCCTCATATGGCGAGTAGTACGACAACCGGTGCCGCTGTGGCTGCCTTGGGTGCGGCCACAGGTGCATTAGAAGCTGTGTCCTCATCCACCTCAAATCGTCCCCAACCGTCCCCGCTCCTGTTCTCCAGCAAACATTCAGGGCCTTGTATGCATTATCCTGCCCGCGTGAAGCCATCCCAAACTTGTCACGTGCCCAGCCGACATCATCAATCCTATTGTCATCCTCTTCCAATTGTGGACCACCATGTGGACAGTTTCGCCGGGGCCGTCAGTGGTCCCCTTATGGCAGCGCGTTTCGCTCCTCCGATTTGTTTTTCTCCCAATCGCCCCCGACAAAGCAGTTCCGTGGCGGATCAGGCATGTGACCCCTACGGTAAGTCAGCTGATGTGGGACCTGAATCGAGTTTGATTCAAAGCCGTACTGAAGAAAAACTAGGCTGTTTTCCCTTGAGGATATCGTTTCTTACACTAGTCGCGTTCCCGCAGCTTCTGCCCTGTGCTCGTTTATTCACGTGACTAGCCAAATGGGATTTCGAGGAACACGTAAGACGGTTATCTGACTCAGATCGTCCCATCTCCGATTGTTTTGTTTGTGGTGGGACAGTTTTTCTAACATATTAACCCTACCTCGACACACATGCAGCGATTGGTTATCTGTTTCAAGGGCTGAGAAGTAGTCACAAATCCTTCATTTTAAGTCTACAGGTAAAGGAATGCTTGGTTCTTATCGCCCCCGTCTGATTTACCGCGTCTACAAGCCCTGTGACGAGAGATCACTCCTACCTTAATCTCCGGTTCTTCACTCATCATCCACAACGCGCGACAAAATTAGATGTTCTTTGAGTCGTTCCCGAACACCAACGTAACTCGCGATGAGTTTAGTTTGCCAGTTGCGTACAACCTGTTCCTTAAGTGGGACGCAAAGCTGATGGCCATTGGAGGACTGCGCCTACCTGCTGGGCCCCAAGATGGGTGGAATTGATGGTGGGCTGTCGAAGGGTTTTCGTTAACATTATGAGTAGTATGTTATGTCAAGGAAATAAGTGATCGTGAATTCCACAATCTCCTATTCCCATATATCATTGAAATTAACTCGGAACGCAAACTATCCACAACGCCAATCAATCAACGCCACAAGGCCAATCGTGTTGCTCTCCTCTAACGACATACCAGCCACTCGATCATAGAATATAGCTTAATACTATACTAGGCAAACATTATTGAGTCTGAAAACTCCTATCATTCTTTACAATAAATAGACGATCCTTACTTTCACAC
Organism: Clonorchis sinensis; assembly: GCA_003604175.2. Lineage (NCBI taxonomy): Eukaryota > Metazoa > Platyhelminthes > Trematoda > Opisthorchiida > Opisthorchiidae > Clonorchis > Clonorchis sinensis. The sequence goes on along the minus strand of CM030369.1, from coordinate 221,050,430 downwards.
TTATTGACAGAAAAGGATCTGTTATGTCTGCTGATTCGCCAACCTATTGTATCTGACTGCTGACCCCGCTCCAGTGCCTAGTGCCGGAGAAAAAGACTCACAGAAGGGAACACAGCAGCTATATTCCGAGCAAGCGAGTGCGAGAGTGCGTGCGAGTCCGAAAGTACAACGGCTTCAAGCTATTTATTGGAGGGGCACTGTCTGATCTCGGTCCAACGCTGACGCACACTGTCTGGCTTTTGTACGAGGCTGTGACGCGCTGCATATTGGGCTGACGTCGATCCAGTGCTGACGCACACTGTCTGTCTTTGGTACGAGATTGTGACGCACTGCATCTTGAGGGGGCGTTGTCTGTCTGGTCAACATCTAGCGGAGCTTAGGGTCTCAGTAGATTTCGAGCACTCAGTGGTTACTTCCAGGAATCTGACCTTCCTGATAGGACCATAATCTGTCTGAAAGTCAGCTGCACTTTGTGCGATGAAACAAACGACATGATAACTTATCTGGACGTAAAACAGTACTCATAGGGTTGCTGAAAACCCTTCGATAGCTCCCCACCGGTTTCGTCCTTCCATTTTGGGCTCATCGAGTAGGCTCAGTCCCCGAGTTCCGTCGGCCTGCTTGAACCCAGATTTCGACAAATACTCTCATTTGCACACGAATTCGGTTTTGACGGGAGACTCAACTGAATCCAGTTGAATCTCTCGTTTATGCTGGCCCAAGTCTCCTGTCAAAACGGAATTTGTATGCAAATGAGAGTATCTATCGACGCAGGGAAATTCGTTTCCAAAGTATGATTTCTACAGACAGCTGATCCGATTGACGGTGTTACCCCAACACGTGCGCACAAATCGGTCGTTCTGTCCCCAAAGCTACCGCTACCGGGACAGGTCGCAGCCGGTGGTCGCCTAAATGAGACGGGCTCTGTGGGGGATGTGATGAGCCAGTCGTGTTCATCTGCGCATGCACGAAAAATGATGCACATACGACGATAAAATATACTCCAAGGAGCCTCCTCAGTTAACACCTGGACTGTATCTCCATTCAGTGAGAATTGGCGGGAATTGGTTTCTTCTTGAATTCGACTGTCAAGCTTTCTTAACCCGCCAAATTCTCCTGGAAACAACAAGGCTGTCGGAACCTCTTCAGTGATTGTTGATTGCTTGACGCGTAACAGCAGTGATATTGTAAAATTCTGTGAAAGAGCTGAGTAGCGAAATAATATAGTATAAAATTAACAGAATGTCGATTTTGTTCAGACGTGCACATCAGAAGGATTTCGCGGTTTGTGACCTGAACAAAACAGGTGTTAGCCGATGGCAAAGCCGGCTTTTTCGATTACATTCAAGCGCCGCGGTGCGGAGGAGTCGGGCTGTTTGTTTGTCGAACGCACACCTTTCTGTTGAACAACTTGACAACCACGTTCGTTCCAGTCGGGCCGATCGCACTGGGACAGTCCAGTTGCTACGCATGTTAAAACCATTTCAATCAAGCGTAGTAATTGGACTGCTATCCCCGTAGCACGGGTGTGTAAATGACAGTTGATTGCGAGCGTGACACTCAGGCCAGAAGCACAGTCAACACAATCCAACCTACAGCTCTGAAATGAAACATCCTTCCACTGGTCTCGAGTGCTGTCGAACCTCAAGCTATCAAAGGTTCGGGAACGAGCAAAAAAACATTGGAAATTAGGCTCTTCATCACTGCACCATGTGGGCTCGACAGAGTTGGAAAGATGCTTGAATATTCATTGCACATTTCTAATTAACCACGCGAACGAATTGTTCCACCTGGTCCGAGTTTTGTCGCGGACCACTTGCTCAGACCAACTGTGAAATGCACACTGAAAAAGAAATCTTCTCATGTGTAACCTCAAAAATCCAAGCAGCGCAATAACTCATGTCGTCAGACTGCTAAAAAAACCATGTCACTTTACGTCACAATTGCGGTACAACGGGAGTACAGCCTCCCCAACCCTCACGCCTCAAGAGCACGCAGCTCCGGGACTGGTTAAAATCACTCTCCTTCTTGATGGTGGAGGCTTATCAAGCAGGCCTGCTCCCCGATTTTTCACCAACGATTGATGTTCTACCTGAACGCACCGGCTTGCAAATTGACTTGGTGTTTACGGGGAACTCCGCTGCAAGTTACCCGAATATCTCGTCTATAGTGTAGCAGGTTATCTTGAGTATCGTACATGAGGCGGCTTTTGTGCTGAACACAACCACAGCATTGCCTGCACCGATGAACGCAAATGGTTTCTTGTCAGATAGCCAATGCCGTCTCATACTCGGCTTCCTTTTTCATGTACACCGTTTTCATCAAATTGTATGAAATACTGCCGTCTTAGCCTGTTCAACTCCATGACTTGAAAACTTCTTGCCGTGAATGTTCAGTGTTCATCAACGCATCTTTGTTCTTATCCTATATACTTTTTGGACGAGATAATGAGGCGGTCGGTGGTGTTCAAATAGCTGTTGGCAAAAACCTTGTCGATATGGGGTATGCAGACGACATTGTCCCCGCCTTCGAAGAGGCGCAGGTGTTTTTGGATGCACCCACAAAGCGTAGGGCCATGCTCCTGGACATGCAGTTACTGAACATACCACTTACAAGCCAGAGAGAGGTACTGGAAGTTGCTGAGCGTTTTACGCGTCTTCGAAGGTGTATTAGTTTTGATTGTAGCGTGACAGATGAGGTCAATGCACGAATTCGCAAGGCCCGGATCGCGTTTGCCAATTTGAGACATCTATGCTGTCAGAATGGTGTATCCCTGAATCTCAAGGGACGTGTGTATCAAGCTACGGTGCGGGCTGTTTTGTTGTATGGCTGTGAGACTTGGCTTGTTCGAGCAGCGGAACTGAGACATCTTTAGGTGTTCGGCAGTCGTTATCTCAGAACCATAGCTCGTGTGGTTTGGTGTTGGCGTATCCGTAACGAGGCAATTAGAAAGCGAGTTTTCGGTTGTGCCACGGGGACGTCCATCAAAGAATGTGTGCAGCACCAGAAGGTGCGTTGGTTAGGACATGTGTTGCTGAACCACCGTTTGCCGAAGAGAGTGCTGTTTTCCGTGCCCGGTTCCGAGCGGCGGAAGCAGAGGTGACCAACCTTTGACCTTGGAGATGGGTATAAAGAAGTTGTGAAAAGTCTGGGTGTTGTTGGTGTAACTCGGCTTGCGGTATGGAACCGCGTGCCCCACAGTGCGCTTGGTCGAAGACGTTACAAGATATGCTTGCGGGTTTCTAACCAGATAGTCTGAATGAGTGTCTGGGGGTGTAGGCACCTCGGAATGATTGTGGTAGGCTTCCCGTTCCACTGTTATTCTTTTCTCCACAGAATGACTACCAAATAACTCATGGTTATACGGCGGCGAAGCATCGGTGTTGAACACTGATGTCATGCTGTCATTGATGATGATGATGATGATGACAAACGCGTGTCTAATTGGATGATCCTTTCTTTCCTGTTAATCAAATAATTGTACCGATGTGATGTTGATGTTATGCTTTTTCTCTTTTTGTTAAATGCCTCTCTGTTGGGAGGTAGTCTACTCGAAACAGCCGATGTTATGCTCTCAGTGATGATGGTGAGTCACCTGCGTAGTGCTACAGATCACGACTAAATGACAATCATTGTAGCTAAGCCGTCAGCACCCATATTTGCAGTGTGCTTTTTCTCTTTTCTTGAATGCATCTCTCTTGGGAGCCGAATCTTTTTGGAGGCCCACTTGGCTGGGCACTCCTTTGGGAGCAGCTCTATACTTTGCTTCTTGTTTCTGCGAGAGCTCCGTGGCTTTTTATTCGACGCGTCGGTTAGTACGAACAGTCCAAAAAAATAGTAAAAAGCTTTCTCACATTTCAGTGCGATTTCTTTCCACTGGGGTGCTAGTTTCGGACTGATTTGGGTGGGTAACCATGTTCCAATCCTTTCAGTGAAAATTTCCAGGTGTAACCGCAGCCCTACCGCTATTCCACCTTTTCGATTGCAATCTTTACAACCCGAGAGTTAGAGTGAATTCGGTGTTTCTCATTGGTGTTCTAGTTTTAAACCAGAACGTTTGATGCAGGGGACCAGGTGAACTGTTCTTGGAAGTGCTCAGCCCACCGCTCACGAGGGTGATTGAGGGAGTGAATTGCTGTTCCATCTTTTTCGCATATTGTCTCGCTGACACCTGGCTTCTTTTGACCCGTTGATCGAATCAGTTGAAACAGGGCGCGGCTGTTGCCTGCTCCGCAGAGCTCTTTTCGCCCAGCCCTGTGATGAGTGGAAGCGACCGAGGGGTGGACAGCGTATGACCTGGCAGCGAAGTGTGAAAACTTAGTGGGGTGGGCAACTGCCGCCTCCCTGGATGGGGATCCCGGGACTCAAATCACCAGTGGTTAATGACACTGGCAGAAATGGCCCAATCACGCATTAAGTGGCGCTCGTGCATCAAAGCTATCGCCTTCAATGCGTAGCTGTCCAATTTCCGAAGAAACTGAACGTGTTATCGCCTCCAAGGCTTGGCTGTATGTCCCACACTGTCCCGTTTTCCGGTGATCGAAACTGTAGCAGCTGGAACCAATGTGCCTATGGTACACGGTTTATAACTGATAAATTGAATTGATTGAATTGAACTTGATGTCTAGTTGAATCAAACAACCGTGCATCTGGATAGACCTTTGCGTCAACTTCCACCTGCATCTCCCATCTTGTTTCAACAACAAGAGGATTACGCTTCCTAGGTTTCTCGGAGGTTACAGAAAAGCTCAGCAGGAGGAATTCTATGATATTCTATCTGATCCAGTTCGAGTGATGTGTACGCGACTGTGTTGGCTTTGCCCATTCATTTACCGTGCCCAGTGTGGATGACCTTGAAACAATGGGTCACGCGATTCCCACGGTCCCATGAAATCCCACTGTTAGCTATCACGTCACACGAATGAGTGACGTCACAGGCAGAAGGCATGGCGATATGTTAACACGACCAGCTTGTTGCCGCCTTACTTACGCACTCCGGAAGGGTGACAACCAAATGGGTGGTTGTGCACACTAGCCGACGTCCAGCCGTCCAGGTGAACAGGTACGGCGTAACAACCCACGGCTTTTTTCGAGCCTTGGCTTATCCTGATATTTGTAAGATCATCAAACCACCCGTATTTGATTCGGCAAAGGCAGTTGGACGTGCAAAAAAACCCCGAGCCGGTATGAAACGGCTTTTATTTCAGTGATTCCTAGGACGTGAATGAAGGTTTCTTCAACAATGTACAGAGATGCAACCGACAAGTTAGAAAAGGTCTGCCGCTATCCTTTTTTTTTATAACAGACAGAAGTGTACATTCTATGATGCTGGCAACGTTCTTTGTGTCATTAGACCGACCCCTCAACCATTGTGCGGGAACCGTTTCTTGATGTGGCCGCAACCAATTCGTGCATTTGTTGTAATGTACGAATGTCTGGGAGACGTTCCTGTGAAAATTCGTTATGGAATTGTGCTACAGGCAAAGACTCAAGTCCAACCGGTACAATGAAACAAGCATCCATAGATTGAGTTTGAAAAAGGCGTGTATTTGGCAAAAACACTGTTCTGTCCTCTGTGCACCGCTCGTCACGAAGACAAAAGAAAATCAGACTGTCGGGACCCGTATTCGTGTCCACAAATTCCTATGTTGAACAGTTTATTTCACTTGTTTGGTTGTTGAGCGGGCGACTGGCATGGCTTTCGGTTGCGACCACGGACCATTCAGTCACGTGACGCGACAGCTACCAATGGGAGGCCGCGGAGCCAATGACAGTCACGTGATCGGTCGCTTCGAGGCTGTCCGACTGGGCCCGGCGCCTGGATTGGCAGGCTAACTAACCGACTAACGCCTAAGTATCGACCGATTTGGGTCACGTCGGATATGCGCGGAGTTGTTCTGTCGAAATGCGATGCCGTAGATCTGGGCAGGCCAACTTCAGTGAGAAATGCTCAGTGTATCGGCATTGAAGTCGAGACACATATCACTTGAAAATCGGGCAGTTTAAATGAACTGGACAAAAACGGACATTTTAGCACAACTGAGGGTAAAGGTTGACAGGACAACAGGTTTCTTTGCGCTATCGCGGTTGGGGGAATGATTTTTTTATTTATAGCTTGAAATAGTCAGGAAAATTTGACAACCATTTGTGGTCTCATCATAGAAGCTCGTTTTGTATTGGGTCGAAGCTTCCTACGGGCTGGTTTTCCCACCTGTCTTCTGCCTTCCCTCTGCCGCAAGTTGGCAACTTTCATGTTTCACCTGCGCTATATACATCGGTAGAACTGATTAGAGGCACGAAATTAAGCCGAAAACTTCTCCTGTCTTCAGTGCACAAGACTCTGTGCAAATCGCCCAATCTAGTAAACCTTTATCCAACCTCTCCCTTATTGATTGTATTATCTCAAAATATTTCATGCCCTGCATCTTGTAAAAAATTTTTACTCCTGCTGACTGAAATGACAAATTCTGGTCGAACGACAAAAAGGCGCTCCAGGTTTGGGCCGATTTTTGCCCAAACAGCCGCTTCTCATACCGTGAATCTCTTTCAACGCAACGCCTTTTCCGGATTCTATGATAGTCCTTCGATGGACACGGGTGGACAACAAACAACTTATTGTGTACTTTTCAATCAGTTGGAAAAAGTTTGGAGCCGATTGAGAAGTCATCGTTTCAGAGGGGCTTGGTAAACAATCGGTAGTTTTTATTTGGGCAACGTTTCACTTTTGAAACAAAAGCTTCATCAGGCCAATATTTTCCCTGTTCTACTCCTCTTTTTCGGAACCAGGACGGAACACCAATCAGGAAGTTCTCTTGGAGTATGGAGATAGAGTCAACCTCGGGTACACTGGCATTTTTAGACTGCATGACACACAAGGTCGGGGGTAAACTAAAGACCACAGTATACGAGAAGTCAACTGACACTGGAGCAGTTTTGAACTACTCGTCTGCCCATCCAAAGTCGGTATTCGCTAGTATTGCCTCATCAATGTTTAGGCGTGTAAGGGCCCTGTGCACAGAGGAAGTTGATGGGACAGCGGCCCAAATTGAACTAGTAAACAAACTTCGGGGTAGTGGATATCCAGCCAGCTTGATTAGGCGTCAATTGCGAAGGGTGCTGGTATCGGTGGCGAAACCCAAACGAGAATGGCTCGGGACAGCTGTTATCCCATATAAACCAGGGACATCGGAGACCATTCGAAGGATTCTAAACACGGCCAACATAAGAGTAGGTTTCCAGAGGGGAAACACTCTGCGCTCTGCACTGGTGCAGTTGAAGGATCGCCTCCCGGCAAACAGAACTAGGGACTGTGTCTACAAAATCAAGTGTAGCGACTGCATTAAGGTCTATATAGGACAGACGGCCAGGGAGCTTCACACCAGAATCGTGGAGCATAAGAGAAAAATAAACAAGCCGCCGAGAAACGCAGATGAATATCGAGCGTTATTAAAAGACTCGGCAATTGCAGAACATGCACTGGATACGGGGCACAAAATAGATTTAGAAAATGTTGAGGTTTTGAGACGAGGACTACGGTCCACATCACAGAGACTGATGGCTGAGGCGGTAGAAATCGCCAAGCATCCTAGTGTTAACAGAATAGAAGGCGTGGAACTGGCAAGAGTGTGGAGAACGGTCTTGGATCAGTCGAGCTGACACGAGTTGGTGTGTGGCACCCGAGGTGAACCCTTAATTGAAGCAACCTGGGGTGGAAGATTAAGGAACAAGAGCCGATCGGAACTAATTTGAAACCCCTCCAACCCATCAATTCAAGATTTTGGTAACCACACTAGCCGACAAGAGCCATTAATGGACACTCATCACTGACCGATTGTGATAATCTGAAGAGAACTTACTGATTGGTTCCCCGTCTGTCTTATAACCTGGCCAACTTGGTGACCTGTTCACTTGGCCTGATGAAGCTTTTGTGTCAAAAGCGAAACGTTGCCCAAATAAAAACCACTGATTGTTTACCAAGCCCTTCTGGAACTTATCGTGTGATTCCTACACTGTTTTGTCCTGACCTTCAGGCATCTGACATTCAGATGGTATTCGAACCCCGGGGCGTTTGAACCAATAGTGCCGTGTGCTTATCCAAGGCCGAGTCGGGTCGAGTCTATTCGCATATTGTGAAATCGAGATAGCTCAGCGGTAAAGAGACGAAACTATTACTCACCTGGAAGATCCGTGGTTCGAACTCAAGCCCGACTCCTGACCAAACTTGGGCACCTTGGCAGTATCTCAACTGTTGTGCCCCCTTCACGTCTTAGTCAGCTACACATCGAAATGGTGTCCCAGCTGATCGACTTAAATGTAGCGGGATAATGTATCGGATTTGCTAATGATACACGCTCTATGAAGCGAGTCTACTGATCGCATGGTGCCACAGTAAGCGCTGAAAGATGTACATCAAAGCAGCACGCAAACAACGTGCTGCATCCAATGATACAGAATATTTTCCCTGTTCTACTCCTCTTTTTCGGAACCAGAAATTCTCTCCTCTTAAGGTTTGAAGTGGCGTTTCCTCGAAGATGGATTGCAGTATAAAAGGTGTCGTTCAGCATAGGTGGTCCCCCCCCCTGAATGAAGTCCCGGCGCTTGCGACAGATTTCGACGCAATGAAAAAGCCGAATCCAGGTCGATGTGCGCCGCCCCGATTCATAAAACCCAGTCCTGCGTTTTGAGGACTTGTAGGGACTCAGACATCAGTTAGATTGAAAAAAAACTCCCCTTATTTATCGACCTGCGACTTCAACCGGACACCCTCGCCTGCATCTTCACGAGACCGTGATTTCCCAAGCTATTCTCGGACTAAATACGTTGGGCTCAAGGCGTTATCAGATGGCGAGCTTTTCCGGGTTAGATCACGCTTCTCTCTGTTACACTATACCAATCCTACGTTCACCTTTAATCAGCTGACTTCGACGGCTGGTTAGACCAACAAACGCATCGAAAGTTGGTTGCTTCTAAAACCCCGTAGGTTGCTTGTGATTTGTCATTCCTGTTGTGCGGTTTGGTGTCTTCTGGCTGCTCAACACGCATTCATTGTCAGTCAAATCCAGATGAAATTGTTTTTGCGATTCACATCGATAGTGCCCTTCCGACCCCAGGAATATTCCACACTTTCGCATTCCAAGCTGAGCTTCCCCCATGCTGTGCATTGTAAGCTTTAGTGAACATTGTCATGTCACTTGATCGATAGGTTGTTTTTTTCACACGCGGTTGAATTCAATGGCTAGAGAACGTACAGATGCCACAAACTCATCAGACTGCGATCACGCTGTTGATCACAGTCGCTCGTTTGCCAGCAGCTTGGAGGCTGAAGCGCCCTGGAGTTTCGTGAGATGCGCGCTGCTGCTCAGGATGAAAAACAACCGTACTTCTCGGCTTTTCAGCATGGGTTGGCTTCACTTACAGGACATCTCACTTGAAAATTACCTAATCTCCTCATCAGGTTCTAGCCGGGTCGCTACAATTTGTGCTGGGCTCGATAGCGAACAATCGGGCCAACCAAAGACAGCATGCGTCTGGTGCTTTGTGCGTGCGCTTGGAAATCGTCGCGCATGCGTGGTAGCAGCAATCCGTCACCAGCGTGGTAGTAAGGTGATGATGGTCTCACAATGAGCGAGATCGTTTAGTTTCACCATTTGAGTTCGCTTGGGTATGTCGCCGTACATGTGTGGTTGCAAGAAGGGACAAATTGGCGGGCAGTGATGAAAAGTCAAATTATTCACTGTCGGTTCACTGGGGGGGGCTTTGGAGACTCATATTGGTGTTGGCTGATATCGCTCGCAACTGAAGCCAATGACGATGTTGTTCAAAACACTGCTACCTCACACACAAATCAACCGACAAACAGTGAAAGGAAGACTCAAAACGGATTCAGGTTTTAGCGAAATACACTCATTTGCAAATAAATTTGGTTTTGCGAGAGACTCACCTGGAACCCAACTGAATCCCTCGTTTATGGTGTCTGTAAGCAACTGAATGTGCTGCACCAGGCTGCCTCATGTTTTAGTTGGTACGATATTCAAGATACATGTATAGACATATGGACGTTCAGGTCTTTTTTGCTTTGTTTGCGCTGCGTTCCCCATTTTACCTCCTGCTTGGTTTTGACTTCAAACCGGTTACCAGATCTGTGTTATAGTTTCTGACCTTCCTGTCGATAGCTCGTGGAATTTGTTGTTTGGTGTGGAAGTTGGGCTCCGTGCAAGAACTGTTTTCTCACACTACTATTTAGTTTGAAAGTAGTATGTAATTTTATGGCGTTTGACCGTCCATTTGATTCCGACACCTCTGCCCCGGCCCTGTGTTGTAATCCATCGTTTGGTTTCTATACGCACACACAGGAAGCAAGGCGCGCCCGGTGGATGGTCTGTTCATTCTGACCGCAGACCTTCATTTGGTCGAATACGACCTGTGCGTGGGTCCCGCAGAGACCTCACAGTATGGCGAGAAGCTGTATCAGGTAGGTAGTTTGTCTTTATGTGGTTTCGTTGTACTAAATTTCTACACACGAGAGCTTTATTTTGGCGTTTAGATGACTTATTGCGTAGCGTTTCGGTTTCAGTCAGATATGAAGGTCCTATAGACTTTATCGGCTTAATTAAGGCCTATTTAGGTTCGGTTGCGTTCATCCACTCGAGAGCTACCTTCTCACCCCTTTATTTACTCGTTGTTTTCCCCCTATAGGAAGCTTCCATCCGGTTGGACTGTACTCCGGTTGGAGAATGGAACCTCCAAACTGACGCCATTTGTGTCCCACCGTTTTCGAAACAACATCCCATACTCGTTGCCACTGCCAACCTGATTAACGCAAGTCGTAGTCGTGCGTCGTCGGCCCGCACCACCGATGCCGGAGGTAGGTTTCATTGGTGTTCATTAGACTCACCGGTGTGCTAGTCTTCGTTCCAGTTGGACTTCTTATGAATTAGGTCACTTCAGGTTTTCTGTGTGGAGTTCGTATGATCATCGTTGTTACACCGGGACGTTCGTCGCCCATGCACCAGTCGAATGCAAGCAATATGGACTACAAAGCAACACAAATCAAAGCGCACCAATGGGGTTGAGAGAAAGGTGCCTTTTAATTGGTTACTCACATCGAAACCTGTCAGCTAGTCTGTGAATTGCCCACCCAACTGAGCGCTGATGTTGGTGACGAAACCTTCACAAGCAAACTGCCAAGCCCGCTCGGCAAGCAGATCAGTAGCTACTTGACCACCGGCAAGATGACTCAATGGTTAGAGCGCGAATTTACTGACCCGAATGTCCGTGGTTCGAACCCGACCTTTGCCTCTCGACTTTCCCTGTATAGGCTTGGGCAACCTGGCAGTATCCCAGCCCTCGTGCTTCGTTCTGGTGGCACCGAAACGGTGCTACAACTGAACGATTTTTTAAATCAATAAAAAAATGTCATATTCTTTAATTCATAATCCGGCAAACGGAGACAAGCCAGTGAACGTGGTAGTTATACCTACGGTTGCAGTGAGCGTTCGCAGTTCATCAACTGTCAAGAAAGCACAATGTATCTCTCTTGTTGGTGGTCAGTTCAGCGTATACGGATAGTTTCCTCATTTTAGTTCACAGAGTTGCTGACGCAATGAATGCCATAGTTCCCTAAACCTGTTTCCTTTTTCTCCAACTTGGTCCCGTCTGGAGTCAAGGTCACATCAACCTGTTGTCGGGGAGTGACAGCATTTGCAACTACCCAGTGCGTCCTGTGTTGGTTTACACATATGAAGCCTGCTCATTTTGCCTTAAGGACAAGAGAGTTCTTCGCAGCATTGACTGTATGTTGTGGGAGCATCCGCCAGATGCCTCGTATTTCATGGGTTTGACTGCCCCATCATTTTCCGGCCTGAGGATGCCACAAGGTAGGCAACACGTCACCTGACAGTGGGTCTTAACTTCACTGGCACATTTCGTCTATCGTCCCCCTCCTTCATACGCCATGGGTTGACAGAAGTTGCAGTTCCGCTCGAGCATACACACACTGTTCACGGTTGTCAGACTGACCTGAACTAAACCACCCATGTCATTGTCTGCTGACTAAATCGGACCGTCTTACTTGATGACGACAACATAATCCGCTTCTGCCTCGGAGTTTTGGGTTGTGCAACGGGTACTTCCATTGAAGAATGTGTCCAGCACCAGAAGCTGCGTTGGTTGGGACATGTGTTGTGCATACCTAACCATCGTTTGTCGAAGAGAGTACTGTTTTCCATGCCCAATTCAGGGTGACGGAAGCAGAGAAGTGACCAACCGTTGATCTGGCAGAAGGGTATGAAAGAAATCACGAAACGCTTGGGTGCTGTCGATGCTGCTGGCCTTTCAGGATTGGGCCCGCGTGTTCCACACTGCACCTGGTTGGAGACGCTGCAAGATATGGCTGCCAACCGATGTCAGTGGCAATCTTGTTGTCAGTTTCTATCCAGATTGCCTGAGTGAATGTTTGGAGGTGTATGCGCTTCGGAATGATTGTAGTAAGCTAGCACCAAGTCCCCTCCCTGTCCATCTTTATTCTTTTCTTTACAATGAGGCTTTCAAATAAATCATGGTTGTACGGCAGCGAAGCATCGGTGTTGAACACTGACGTCATGCTGTCGATGATAATGATGACTGCCTCGGAGCCCAATTTAGAACATTGTTCATTTCGACGTCGCTTGATGGGTTCTGTGAGAATACCTTTTAGAGCCACTATTGTCAGCCTACTTGCTGAAGAGCTTACGCCGCCTCCTGACAACACAGTGGGTCTTTTGCCCTCCAAGATTTTCACTCGCATATGCTGGCCGACGATGACGTATCCAGTAGCACGTGTGCTGTCTCAAGCTCGTCCAACACCCACTTCCCCCTTCCATCAAATTTGCTCTAACTGTGCCCTACCTCGTTCTGACGAGCGGTTCGATTGCTTGTCTTCGGTTGATCAATCTGTCATTCCTCTTGGAGATACGCAGTGGACGTGAACAAGTCGACAGACGTGAAGGTTGTACTGGTGGTTCCTCCAACAAATAAAAGAGCAAACAGGTTTCGACCAAACTGCACTGTTAGGCCATTCGGAACGTTCTGAAGAAGTTCAAACTCAGCTGGGATCGTGGTGAACGGTGGTGAAGTCCGATGATGAGCGGACATTAGTCGTTAAATGATCAGTTTTTTGTCGTTATATGTTTAAAACAGTATTTTGAAAAACACATAGGTGACTGTAGGACTTCCTGTCGAATAGGTATGTATCACTCTTTTCGTTCCCATATTTTCGCCTTGCCGTTAGATTCGTCAAATTTAACGGCGCGTTCGGAGCTTCCCTCCTCCGAGGACATCACCCAGGTGTCCGAAAGCACTGGTCCATCGATTCCTACTCCTTCTGCGAAAACAGATGATGATTCTGAGAGCTCTGCTGTCGCCCCGGCGGGCTGGAGTCCTGAGGATGCTGCGTCCTATTGGTACAGCCAGGTCGAAATTACGACACATCTGGGCCCCCTGCGTCGCGTTTGGATGGGCCCGCAGTTCACCTTCCGTCCCTACTCATCACTGGTGAGTTCTGTATCTCATCTCTCCGACAACTGCCTGTCTTTGTAACCACCCCTCGAATAAGTAGTATATTCGCTGTTTTCTCCTCTATGGCTCCTATCCTCTCCTAACAGCTTGATTCTGCCGGTTCATCCCTCGATGAATCTTCCCCGTGCTCCGTAATGGACCTCTCTTCCGTTATGGAATCTATTGCCTCTGCCGAACTCTACAAATTTCTCCCTCCCTGCAACCAACCCGCTTCCATGGTATCCTACTACGGTTCTCCTAGCCAGTTCGACTCGGAAGCCGTGGAATTCTCTTGCACTAGTGCGTCCGGACAACCGACATTGTCCAGTGGCCAGTCTTTCAGTGGGGCTACAATGCTTCTACCGGAAAGCGGAGTTAGTGGGTCAGCGTCGCCGGGTAGGCCGCTTCCGAAATCCGGCACACTACACTCCGTCCCGGGTCGGCTGCTAGAGGGTATCGCTCGCCTGAGAAATTCTTCAGGAGAGTCCACCCATCCATTAAGCATTCCGCGTCCTTTGGGGTCAGCCGATGCCTCGGTGGTTATTGAAGGAGGTAAGTTGTGTGTGTGTGTGGATTCTGGATTACCACTGCAAGTATTTTCTATCTCCACTACCATAGTTTATCTCCACGAATGATATTTTTGACCCGGGCACATGAGTCCCGAAGTAGAGTAACCCCCTGACGTATGTAGAATTGTCTTTTGCCTCTGTGTGGCTAGTCAGGCCTGTTTCTACTGTTCTGTACCCTCCTCTGTCGCCACGTACGCACTTATCTTTCTTATGAAAAGTCCCACTCCGTCCGACCCCCTTTTCAGGCAGTTATCAGGATTCCAGCCTTGGTGGTTCGCTGTCGAGCCTGTTGGGTCGATTTAACGATGACGTGGCCTCGTGCATTGCCGACGCGATACAAGTGAGACTTCCGATTTAAATACGTTGTTTGTTGACATTGTTTCCTCGCTTCTTGTCCGATTTTGAACTCTTGACTTGCCACTAACGGTATCCAATCTCCTTGGATTATAGCGTTACCATTTCTCAACAACCTCCAAAGTTTTCTTCATGTGCACCATTTCAGCTCCGCAGTTGGTCGTCAACAGAGAGGTCGAAGCAAACCTTAGCAGCAGTAGCAAGGAGAAGTTCGTTTTCAGAGGATGAGGCTTCTCCTCACTTGTTCATATTCACACCACTCTCGTTTGAACAGTCGTCCTCCTGTTCTGGCGTAGTTATTCCGGTGAGTCCACACCAAAGGGAAGCACTGGACTTGAGTTTCGCTCTTATTAGAGCTCAGCAGCAGTGCATATCCAATGGCCGTGCCGGGATTCGAACCCCGGACATCTGACATGCGAGGCGAGCGTGGTACCACTACTCTACCGGCGTACGGTGGACGCATCTGAGTTTTCATGTCTGAACGGGCGAACGTGTTCACGCTTGAGCGATGTGATTGGTGTGCCCGACTCACTCTTCACTGTCATTCAATGTCAGTCATAAGTCTGGGGAATCCTAGAAGTGTTTAAGGCGATTGAAAAATGTGTTGGGCTAGCGTACTCTTCCGGTTTGAAGCGGTTTTGAGCAATGTTTCGGGTCTTTCATGCCGTATCGGAGGTTTTCAGACCCTCTCGATTCCAACTCCAACAAGTTTCCGTCCTTTGGCCAAGACTTTTAATACAAAGCGGCCTCTTCGCTAAGAGATGTGATAACCTAGTGTGCAGCCAGAAGACGAAGTCACGTGACCTATATCTGACCACTAAGACCTCATAAATTATTAGGCAGCTGATTGACCAGCGCATGCGAACAAGCGTTCATTACACATCTGTTAAAAGTATTGCTACGGGTGTTGGAAGCTGGCCTGAAGGCTGAAAGTAGTACACGAACATCAGGTGACTGACCTTGCGAAATATTCGTATCTATTATCCTGCTGAAGTTGATGTCGTCTCACATTATTTGGTCAACTGAAGTTGGTTACCAACGGCTCAAGATCCTCGAAAATGGCATTAATTCTGCTGACAGTTGTTCGCTACTCTAGACTGTCAGAGTGTGTTGATCACGATCACTCGGATCACTCAGGTATTAACGGCAAAAATCCAGGGAAACTGATGATGTACCGGACTCACATCTTAGTGAGTTCCCGTTTTCTATTAGGATGAGGAGTTTATCGGTCGTTTGAGTAAGGGACTTCGTCATACTTTGAGCGACTCCGTATTTTAGGTGGGAGGGGGAACGAAGGCTGCTAACACACAGTATGGTTATGATGTTTCACCTGCTAAGTCTTTCTTGAACCAAAAACTTCAACTACATTTCGATGCTTCTCAACACAGGACGAGGAGGCTTGTTGGCGGGGGGAGCGGGATCCTCATGACTCCAGCTCTGCTGTCACACCGGTGGGATCATCGATGCTGTCGCCGTTCACTGTCAGATCCATTCCAATCGCAGTTCCGACTCGTAGCTACTCCCCGACTCCGCGCCCTGAATCGATCACCATACAGTCCGCCTTGTCCGAGGATGACTTCCCCAGTCAGAATGTGTCCCCACGTGAGGCCTCCACAATCCCGTGGTGTGAGCAAACAGCTGAAGTGATCGGAGATCCCTCGTCCGTTCCAAATGTCCCGCCCGATCATGCAAATCGCATCAGTCATCCGGCCACATCCGAAGGTGTTGATCCTGCAGTGCAGTCAGATCATACGTTGACTGTTGAAGCTCCTAAACAAACGAAGAAGAAGAACAAGCGCTCAAAGAAGAGTAGATCAGGGATTTCCAAATCTTCGTTGACGTCCAGCGCTGGCGAGTTGACACGAGAAATTCCCTCGGATAGCGAAGCCTGGAAGCAGCCTGTGACGTCTCAAACAAGCCCATCAATTTCCGGTCCGCAAAGTCTCAGCTCATCTCCTGCAGTAGGCAACGCGCTTCGACGTGTGATGGCAGATCGTCTGAGGCCTGTGGTCTCCGACACAGGTCACAGTTCTCCCGAGCCACATATTGTCACGCGCCATCCCAAGTGCAAGCCGCAAAGTCGTTCATCCTCCCATGCTTCCTTGGAGCTGCTGACGAACGATCGGACCGAATCTCACTCAGTGGGCCCTCCGGAGTAATTCAACCTCCGTTGCAATCGGTCGAATCAGAAGCAAGTGTTCTTTCGATTATGCTTTCTCGGGCTAAGAGTTGCTCTCTACTCACTGTTTCTTTGGCTGTAACGTATTCATTCAGTGCGCTCTTTTCGTCTTGCTGGCCAATGCGCTAGTCGACACACCGCTCCTACAGTGAGACGATTCTCAAGTTGATTTTTTCTGATTTGAAGGCCTCCGATATACTCGCCTCACCAATCACGTCTGAGTCCCCCGCGACTTTGGCTTACTGTGACAAAATATCTACCAACTGTGGTGCTCATGCATCAAACCTATGGAAAACAGCACTCTCTTCGGCAAACGATGGTTAGGCATACGCAACACATGTCCCAACCAACGCAGCTTCTGGTGCTGGACACATTCTTCAATGGAACTACCCGTTGCACAACCGAAAACGGGTACTTCCGTTGAAGAATGTGCCCAGCACCAGAAGCTGCGTTGGTTGGGACATGTGTTGCGTATGCCTAACCATCGTTTGCCGAAGAGAGTGCTGTTTTCCATGCCCAATTCAGAGTGGAGGAAGCAGAGAGGTGGCGAACCCTTAACCTGGCAGAAGGGTATGAAAGAAATCACGAAAGGCTTGGGTGCTGTCGGTGCTACTCGCCTTCCAGGATGGGAACTGCGTGATCCCCACTCGCCTGGTTGGAGACACTACAAGATATGGCTGCTAACCGATGTCAGTGGCGTTCTTGTTGTCAGTTTCTATCCAGATTGCCTGAATGAGTGTTTGGAGGTGTAGGCACCTCGGAATGATTGTAGTAAGCTAGCACCAAGTCCCCTCCCTGTCCATCTTTATTCTTTTCTTTACAATAAGGCTTTCAAATAAATCATGGTTGCACGGCAGTGAAGCATCGGTGTTGAACGCTGATGTCATGCTGTCGATGATTATGATGATGAAACCTATCGAGTAGCTGCCGAGTTTCCGAACTAACCAAACATGCCATCGTCTCGAACGCTTGGCTGTACTCCCCGTGCTTTCCCACTTTCCCGTGGTCGGAACTATAGCAGCCTAGACAGGGGTAGTCGAGAGTCAAAAAGGTCGGGTTCGAACCATGGACCTTACGGAACCAGTGTACCCATGGTATACAGTTTATAGCTGATATTTAATTTGCGTGGGGCGGGAACTAGGATCAATATTTTAATGGGTTCTGTTCCTAAACGGTCCCCGTTTTTTGGCAGTGTTTAGAACCGTATAGCTGGTAGCAGAATGAGTGAAAGCGGACTCGGTTGGATGACTGTTCTGCAAGGGGTAGGTTGCATAATCAACCTGGTCCGTTGGCAACCGAATAATAGAGCTCCACTAACCAGTAGTAAACAGGGTCCTTGGACGTATTCACGCTTGCTAGAACGACTAAAATTGACCATTCAGGTGGTAGGTTGATTCATTGCAAATAGCCAAATCGCCTTTCAGTTTCTCTCTGTTCCGTACATCACAAAACCCTGTTTTCTCTTCTTCAGCCTGTTCCGACCATCACCGTGATCTTCACTGGCCCCGATTTGGGTTTATTTTTCTAACTCGGGCGTGTAATCTCTCATGTAGAAGCAGATTCCATCCCCACTTTGATTCAGAACTATCCGTATGCTCCCCTCCCGCTCACGATCCAACTTGTGGACCGGTTTTGTGCATGCATTCTTTGCCACCCGATCATCATTGTCATCCTTTAGGTGAACTGGCTTTATTGACCGACCGACCGACCGACACCCCGCTCGTTTCGGATGATCCTGATTTGACGCATTCTATTCTCACTATTTGCTCTATTTTCTATCGAAATCCACTTCCAAAATCGTTTTTTCTCTGGTTGCCAACACGATGAGACAAACAACAGTCCTCGTTCTCACTCAATCTCCCAAACCTATCAACTGGCTCTGTTCGATTTACAGATGATGTTAGACGATGCGTTTTCCGAAGTCTCTTTTGTTCAACAGAAAAAGTTTTCTATTTTTATGACACACACACATCACCGCTTCTCCATTTCGCCTCCGTTTTCTGCCTCCAGGTGCTAACCAAGTTTATTTCGTCTGCGAAACGATGCCTTTTCTACTAATTCGAGCTTTTGTTTTTTACAGTAAAGACGAGTAAAATTTTGGGGCACCCCGGGGGCCAACTTCAGCGCGTAGTTATCTGCCATGTAGGGGAGGTGTGGCATTGTAGGGGGAAGTCCGAGATAACGGGAGCACCCAACTGCGTAATGCAGTGTCATCACACTCTTGGATCAGCTGATGCTTCCCAACAGGCTTGAGAATCGACTGCGCTCCAATTTCTTCGAGTTTTTATCGGTTTCCCCACTGCTTTCACGCAGTGGAGAAATCCTGCGCCATTCAAATACCAGTAAAAAGGCGAGGTCATGAGTAGACTTTATCAGCTGGGCAAGTGGCCCGATCAGCGTGACACGCGAAAGACAAGACCGAATAGGATTGTACCTTGAAATGTCACGTGGATAATGCAAACAACACTGTCGTGCAGCCTCTACCTGCTACAGGCGGGATCAGAAATGTATTTGGATATGGTGGAGTGTGTTGACTCGTACGTTACCACCCACTTGCCCAGGTCGAAATTGCCTATCCGTTCTGCCAACACAGGCGGCCGAACATCTACGTGTAGAACGGCAAATTAGATTGGAGATGGCGTGCTCAAATGATCGAACTTTAGTCACAGTGGGTCGGGATTCTGTTAGAGCCGTGAATGGCGAGACGGCTCAGTGGTTAGAACGCCAATTTCCCAACCACAAGGTCCGTGGCTCGAACCCGACCTCTGCCTTTCGGCTTCCCCTGTCTAGGCTTGGGCAACCTGGCAGTAGCCCAACTCTCGTGCTCGCTTCTGGTGGCATGTCAGGTAGACACCAAAAAGGGTGTTACAGCTGTTATCTTTACTCCTCTTTATCTTTATTCTTCCTGCGCATGTAATTTGGATATCCAGATTCTCAAACTTCAGAGGCATTCCTATGTGGCCCGGTGCAGCCGCATTCCTAACTGACAGCGAAAGATAAAAAAACAGACTGTAGACCCTTGAAATAGACAGTGTTGCCATCTAAGCTCGACTGCTTCTGTCCACAAGGAGTATGTGTTTTCTTCATGCATCTTGTATCAGATAAATCAGCTTCAAATAGATTCCACCAAGAAAAAACAATAACTTAGAAGCGATGATCTGACCGAGATTCCCCACCAAAGTCGCCTGGATATATCCGTTGTTTTCAGCTTTACGTTCGTCGGGGTGACGCAGTGCATTAGATTTGATGCTTTACCACAACTTCCATGAAGCCATTTCCAAGTGTAACTGCAGTTGCAATTTTTGTATCAAAAATACTAATACTAATAGTAATAATGGTCCAGCGGAGCGGTCCCCTTTCGTGCGTAGCTGTCGTGCAACTCGAGGCAGTGTAACACGAGCAATCGTAAGACCAGGGTTGGATTGGAAATACAGACCTTCTGGTCAGCAACTTTTTGCCTTTACCGCTGAGTCCACTAAGATCTTTATCAGGGTGACGGAACGGAAGCTGAAGCGTCTGACCTCAGACAAATAGCAAAACAATCTGAGTATGGTGTACTGGGCTTATGCACGAACGCGCATCACCCGGGGATAACACAATAGTGTGCCGGTTGGTGAATCCAGGATTCATCGATTTATTTGTTTGACCGGGACAGGTTTTAGCAATGACTTCCAAAGGCTTTGCCTAATAGGGTGTTGTAAATTTACCCTACCCCTAATACGGGTGAGCTTCGCCAACTGATAGAGAACTGTAAAATCCTAGTGGAAACGCCAGGCGGGGGTTGAGATACTGTGCGGTTGCCCGAGCCTAGACAGGAGCAGTCGAGATACAGAGGTTCGCTTTGAGACACACGGACTTTCTGCTAAGTAAGTTTACGCCTCAACCACTGAGCTATCTCGAGAATCCCAATCGTCATGCACTAGGTGAACTGTTGTGCGGTGCGCTGGAAAAGTCTGCTTTCGCCACGTTTACACGTCTGAATCCGTCCACTATCACTCACAACTTGAACAAATTGTGACCTCGATAAATACACTCATTTGCAAATCAATTTGGTTTTACGAGAGACTCACCTGGAACCCAGCTGAACCTCTCGTTTGTGATGTTTCCAGGTAACTGAATGTGCTGCACCTGGTCGCCTCATGTTTCAGTTGGTACGATATTCGAGATATCGCGATACGTGTATATTCGTAATGCACTACTCATAAGTTTGCTGAAAATTGTTCGACAGCCCACGACCGGTTTCGCCCTTCTTGGAGCTCATCAGGTAGGCGCTCGCAAACCCAAATTGATTTGCAAATGAGTGTATTTATCGAGGTCACAATTTGTTCAAGTTGTGAGTGATAGTGGACGGATTCAGACGTGTAAACGTGGCGAAAGCAGACTTTTCCAGCGCACCGCACAACAGTTCACCTAGTGCATGACGATTGGGATTCTCGAGATAGCTCAGTGGTTGAGGCGTAAACTTACGTGACCTATTCATGACCAATGTTTCGCTGCACTGAACACGCGAGTTTTGTCAGTCCTGATCCCATCCACATTGGGGTTGCGCTTTGTTCTGGAACCACATATTTCGTATGTCTGCGTAAACACTGTTGTTGTTTCCCGGCCGCCAAGGCCATTGCATTGATCCTGACTGTGATTGGTCGTCACACCACGGGCTCACGTGACGCACAAGCACACGATAAAGGGATGCGTCAAAATCCCTAGATGTGGTTTTGATTTAGTGAAACTGACAAAACGATCACCTAACTGCACAAACTCCGAATCTTCGTAAGTATCGCCACACTTCGTAATCGGGCTACAAATAACCTGACTTTTGTGTCGAAAGTTCTACTGACCCCGCCGAATCAGCACGGGCGCGGGCTATCTCCCCTTGCATCGTCATCCGTTAAAACGCTTGCCGAATGAGAGTTGCATTGGACTGCCAGATAGCTTTGATGTGTGCGTGCCTGAAACCTCAGAATAGTTCTCATATCTGGGGCTCAGTGGTTAGAGAGCGAATTTACCGACTGACTGTTCAGCTGTAACACCCTTTCGTTGCCTAGCTGCCATGCCATCCGAGGGAAGCATGAGAGCTGGGATACTGCCAGGTTGCCCAAGCCTAGACAGGGGAGGTCGAGATGCAGAGGTCGGGTTCGAACCACGGACCTTTCGGTCAGTAAATTCGCGCTCTAACCACTTGAGCCATCTTGCGAATTTAGGGTGAAATGGATCAGTGGGTAGGGCACGAATCTACTGACCGGAAGGTCCGTGGCTCGAACCCGGTCTCTTCATCTCGACTTCTCCTCCTGTCTAGGCATGGGCAACCTGGTAGTATTCCAGCCCTCGTGCTTTCTTCGGGTGGCATGGGAGCTAGGCACTGAAATGGTGTTGCAGCTGATCGATTTTTCCCCATGGGAAACGTCCTCAACCAGCAATTTGTCGATCGTGTTGGTTGGTCATCCACACGTTATCGGTAGGTTTCGGATGCTAATTTGCCCGAAGCAGCAGAACACAACGATAATAACTAAACATTTTACGAACCATATACGCTCGTTTAGAAACTGTAGTTTGAATCCATGAGCGTTTTTGAAGCAGACCAGATAGCTTCTATCGAACCAATCGATAAAGTGAGCAGTGTGGAAGCACAAAAGTATGCTGTGTGTGAACGTGTGCAAGGACAATGCACTGTGAATATGGTTTCTGCTGACTGAGTATTGTTTTTTGAATGTTAACAGAACGACTTCCGAACCAACCAGACTGAAGACGAATGCGTGCCGATCAGGATGTTGACTTATGGAGGTCGTGACTTCACTAAGTAGCATGAATAACGAGCATTAGGTGACCTGATTACAACCATCAGGGGCAATCAGGAACAGCTTCGGAACTAACAAGATTGCGCATTCATTGTATCACTAAACCGGTTGCCACGCCCTAGTTTTTGTCTATTCAGTAGTGCCCCGACGTAATCTCTGGATTTACTCAGAAGATACGGTTCCTGGAAAGTCGGGGATCACGTCTACCTGGAGGGTCACAAGAAGGGCAAAGCCGGTGGTTGACCTTCGACGGACTTTCAGCAAACTAATGAGTGGTGTTCTATGTCTAGAAAACACAGCACAGTGTTTCGAGTGCCAATTGAATCATGAGATGGCCTTTGTGCAGCCCATTCGGTTGGAGAATCTCAAAAGATGAGAGAATCCGTTGAGGTTTTCATCAACACCAACTTCATTTGCGTCTTTTTCAGCGACTTCGCCTACCGGACGAAATCTCCATTCAAAGTTATCACATCTCCCGTATAAGTATATCGTTCAGCTGTGGCACCCTTTTGGTGCCTAACTGCCATGCCACCAGAAGGAAGCACGAGGGCTGGAATACAGCCAGCCTAGACAGGGTAAGTCGTGAGGCAGAGTTGGGGTTCGAACCCGGACTTTCCGGTCAGTAAATTCGCGCTCTAATCACTGAACCATCTCGCCCGTATAAGTATATAATGATATATAATAATAATCCTTCAGTGGTCCCTAGCTGCCAGGCCACCAAAAGGAACCACGAAGGTCAAGATACTGCCAGGTTGCCCAACCCCAGACGACAACAGCCGAGATTCCGGGGTCGGATTCGAACCACGGACTTTCCGGTCGATAGGCTCGCGCATTAACCACTGAGCTGTGTCGTCTCCCCGCATCAACATCCTTAACGTAGTTGCTGTTGCGATTGTAGCCTTAAAGTGGGCAGTTTGCGGTCCATATTGAATAGTCCCTGAGTACCCGGTAGATTGGTTTGTTTCTGGAGAGTTTCCATAGGGCATTTTCTGGCCCCCTTCTGAGTTCGATTTTGCCCCTCCCCCCAAGTGAAGCCGCAGCTTTTGATCGGCCACAGGTGTAGTGCTTTTCAAACAGCTGATTTTATGCAAAAAAGAAGTTACTAGCATCCCTCCCTGGTGGAAATTTTGTTTGGCGCAGTTGGATTTACGTCTCAGGCATCGCAATTATGGAGAGCCTAGCGGCCGTAGTAGAGGGCCTATAGCCGTGTGACCTGAACGGTCTCTTCGGATATCCTTTTTGAATAATGCTTGGTTTCACGAAATGCACTCAGTTGCGCACTAATTTGGGGGAGACAATCGAACCCAACTGAGTCTCTCATTTATGGTGGTCTTCTTCAACTGCATGGGCCCTACAAGGCCGCCTCATGTTTCACCTGGGACAATATCCTACATACCGCAGCACATTGTCCACACGGAACACACTACTCATAAGGTTGCTGAAAGTGACCCGACAGCCCGTTGTCGGTTGATGTTCACCTGAGTCTCCCGTTCAAACCGAATTAGTTATGCAAATGAGTGTATTTATCGAAATCAGTCCAATTTTGGTTCAAACAGAACATAAGGTTGAGGGAAACTCGGACACTGTGCTTACTCGATCAGCCCAAAGTAGGACGAAACCGGTCGTGCCCTGTTGAAGGGTTTTCAGCAACCTCACAAGTAGTGTGTTCCATCCGGAAACGTTTTTTTCGGGGCGCGTTCTTGTTCCTAGATTATTTCCAACACTTTTGACAACAACAGCGTAGAAAATAGATATTTATCGCCTACTTGGCATGGCAGCTTTTCGAGGAATGAAGACGCTGTATCGCTTAAGATATGGGTCCAGAGAATACCGGTCGAAATGTGTACGTAAACTTCAAAAAAGAACACACAGGAGCGGATGGCCCACTAACTTGCTGGAAATATTTGCGGCTGCGCGAAGTCTGAACATTCTCTGTTTTTACGCATGCTTCGTTAGAGCTGGCATGTGTCGGACGGTCTAACCAAAAAAAGCAAACCTCTGAGTGTGAAGGGTCACAGAACCCGGCATCCAAGAATGACAATAACCGTCCTAGTGCTTTCTTTGTTCATGTGGTCATCTTGAACATCGTCTGAAAAGGAGTTCACACATCCTTTTTACCGCCGTGAGTTTGGAGTTGGATACTGTTGAAATCATTCATGTTGGTTCGGTCTAAAGTCTTGTTTTCCGCATCCCATGCCGGAACCACAGCCCTCCTGACTCATGTTGTCACTGTGTGTGGTCTCCAGACGGAGCAAGTGTTTGTGCTCTCTGTTCATTTAATCGATCAGTATTTCAGAAGATCTAGGGGAATTAATCGTGTCCGAATGTGTTTACGTCCAAGATATACTACTGTAACCCCCATTTTGAAAGTAAGACTGGTATGCATATGACTTTTGCTGCCCGTGAGATTACAGGACGAAGACACTCTAACTGATGAACAGTCATCAGGCAACAACGAAAATCGATACGACGCAAGAAAATAAAAGCAATCCATGCGCATGCATACAGCTAACAGTCTGGAGTAAGTTGAAGATGGACTCTGTGGCTATTACAATCGTCACTCAGTCAATCACCAATCTAAGTAACCTTGATGAATCAATAATACCTCACGTGACTTGATCTGGGGCGACTGCATGAGGTGTTATTCACTCGAGGCTGAGTCCCTATCCTTCTCCTGGAGGACAGGGAGTGTTTCTACGCACCATTTACTAAAACACATGTTCCTGTCGTCAGGATTTTTCCCTACTGAGTTCTTTTTATCTAAGTTTCCCGTATAATACGATCGCTTTTCCAGGCTTATCATTTGGTTAGCTGATTCGCAACAACGTGCTGTTTGCATTGCAAAACCGCTGAACGCCACGATCCAAAGACCACATCCCGACTAGTTGTTTCTTGAAATGGATTCACCATTAGGCGCTTTTTGCACACGGTGCATCAGTTGGACCAAGGTTGAATGGAACGTGTCCTCATATGTCAGTCGACCAGTGTTTTCAGCACTCGGTCCCGTATACATACATGTACAGTACAGCTTCACCTTGTTTAGTAAGGTCAAGACTGGTTGGTGAGTGTGAGATTTTCGTTCACACACACACATCGCCGGGTTTACGGCGAAAAGCCGGTCGATAAGGACCATAGAGCGTTTCACACTACATTTGCATAAACAGCAAACTGTGTCATACTTTCGTCATCGACAAAGATGTGAGATTATGCTGTTGTGTAATAACTCTTGTGACATTGTCGATCGTCAAAAATTTTGGCCGTGTTTTGGAGATCAAGGGTGTCCATTCCAAATTTGTATCCCTTTGACGACACTGTAGGCGAACTCCTGTGGGCGCCTACACGTATACAGTAAGGTTTCTCTTGAGTTCACCACGTCCAATGGTGTAAGACAAGACTGCTTTCAGCTCCTCAACTTTGCTATTGATTTGCTCCGTGAAATTGTTCTGTCTGTCTCTGAAACCTTGGAGGTCGAAATGCTTCCGAGTTGTTCACTCATAGATATTGAGTATGCGAACGATATTGCTCTGCTTGATTCAGATCCTTCCCAAATGCAGACGACTCTCAATGACCTAAATAACTCTGCCGCTCGGTTCGGCATGCGCTTCATAACTGCAAAATGTATAGTGCTGCTACAAGACCGGGTGGGATGAAACCCACAACTCATGCTTACAGGCAAGCCAATCGATGTGGTAGATAAATTTGTTTACCTGGGCAGCTGTATAAGTTCCGGTGGACTGGATGGAGATGAGATTATCTCTCGAGTCGAGAGTCCGACACCTATAGCGCCGAAGTGATTTCACTTTGTCTGTCAAGGACAGTTTACACTGCGACAGTGCGATCCATACTGGATCAGAGATGTGGCCTCTATGCGCAGAGTACATACGAGAGATGTCGGTGTTTGACCATCGGTGTCTCCGAAGCACTGGTCTGATGTGGTGGGAACATCGGATTAGTAATGCCGAGGTACGCCAGATGGTACTAGGAAGAGGGAACCCTTCCGCGATAGATGAACTACTCACGCTTCATAGACTGCGCCAGTTAGGACACGCGCTCTACATGCTAGAGCTCTTTTCGCCCAGCCCTGTGCTGAGTTGAAACGACCAAAAGGTGAATAGTGTATGATCTGGCAACAAAGTAAACCGAATCGGGTGGAAAACTGGATGGAGATCCCGTGACTCAACTCACCGGCAGACATGGTTCAATCATGTCTCTCGTGCATTAAAGCTGTTGCCTTTAATGCGTAGTCGTCCAGTTTACCGATCATCGCATTGCCTCCCATGCTTGACTGTATCTCCCAAGCTCTCTGACCTTCCAGAAAATGTAGCAGCTGGAACCAAACTACCCATGGTTTATAGTGAACTGAACCCTCCTGAAAAAATTACAGGAAAGTTACTAAAAAAGCTACCCCCACTGAGTAAACACTTCAAAATTGTTGTGACTTGCTGAACGGTCCTGCAACTCTGTGACGGTCCTTGGGTTCCTGCTCCACCCACTATGGTACATCAAAGGTACGGTAGATTCAGACAGCTCCTTATGGAGACAAAGGAAGATTATTACAACTTTATTTATAAGGTACTGACAGATTATTTCACAAGTTTGTGTTAGAATCTCCGTGAGGAGGGCGAGAAGCGTCGAGCTAGAGATGCTCGATCCAGATTGGCTGGCATTCTGACCAATCAGGGCATGCCTTCGTTTGGTCCGTAGCCCCCACGCGACACATCCGTCCAAATTATCAGATTTTCAGTTATTTGGGACCGCCGGCCTCCGGACAAAAGCGCAACAAAAAAGCATGTGCAAAGGAGTCAAATCCTTCTATCAAAACATATCACATCCAAAAACAAACTGAAGGGAACCAAAAAAGCACAATAGAAGGGTGCTACTTATAGGCGGATAGTTACCAGCGATCGACTTCCGTGGTTGAGGGATGAATGGAGCCATATCCTGTCTGAGTGCCAGATACTCACATTACTGATCAGAGGGTCTTGGCCGCACGGTCAGATGTTCAAAGTACCAGCCGGGAGGCTGAGGGCTTGAAACTCCTGACTCGAGTTTTGTGAGATGCGCACTGCTGACGATCCCCAACAAGGACGAAACAGCTGTACATGGCTTCTCGTCTTTGCGGCTTCGCTGACACGACGAAACCTATGGCAAACATGCACAAATCTCACACTAACAGTGTCACTGGAATTTCCTTCTGTACTGTTTGGTCGGATGTGCGCTACAGTTCACCTGATGACATAAGACGTATTGCCTTCATTAGACAAGCTGTGTTGTGTCAAGGCTAACTAATCGCCAAGAGACGAGAAAACACAACGGCGGTCTATCCAGCGAAAGCTAGACTTTTTGAGTACATGGCCAATGGGATGTACTTTTCCGAGTGAAGCTAAAGATGAACTATACTCACCTATCGTTGGTGAGTCAAAATGCATTCTCCGTAAGACTTCAACATGTTTCAGTATGTTCTCTGCAGTTGATGACGGGGGATAGTAGCGGTTGAGAACAACCTGTGTGTGTGGACGAGATGTTTCGACGCAGTCTTTGATTGTCATGGTCCACATCAGGTGATTTTAACATGCAATCGGATTCGCGTTCAGGCCTGAGGGATCCGGAAATGATTGCTGACTTTCTGTGATTATCGAAATACATACTCATTTGTAAACAACTTTGGTTTGCGAGAGACTCACCCGGAATCCAGCTGAACCTCTCGCTTATGATATGTCGAAGAGTTTTCAGCAACCTTATGAGTAGTGTATTGAGTCTATTCCTGTGATTATGTTTTCTGTTTCTGTTTCCGTACTGGTGTCACTGTTGAAGGAGGTTTTGGGGGCTTCATTTACGTGTCGAAAATGCGCGGACTGAAATGAGGGCTCATACCAAACTGAGGACAAAGCTAAGCCAGATCTTGGCCTACGGAAACAACCATCTTCGTGTGTTTGCACACTAGATTGTTCAGCGCGAACCACAACGCCGGCGCCGTACACCGACACAGAGTTACTAAGCACACATTGCTCTGAGAATCTTGATGCCCCCCCCCACACAAAACTTTTGAACAGCCGATACCTTGTACTATCGACTGATCGCTGCTAGTAAGTGTACTGACTGAAAAGTGCACATATTTTCTTCCGCCTGGCGTAAACTGTGGTTTCTCACAGATCAATTTTAAAATTAGCGCTTCTGCAGGACCTGTTGACAAACTGGGTCTATCCAAGCTCCGGAGTAACCTGAAGGAATGTGATATTCGCGAACCGAATCGTGACACAGATCAGTCAGTGATGAGTCGTCCAGCTGTAGCACCCCTCCGGTGCCTAGATGCTATGCCACCTGAAGGAAGCACGAGGGCTGAGATACTGCCAGGTTGCCCAAGTCTAGACAGGGGAAGTCGAGAGCCAGAGGTCGGGTTCGAACCACGGACCTTCCGGTCGGTAAATTCGCGCTCTAACCACTGAGCCATCTCACCCCAATGATGGGGTTGAACCTCGGGAATAGGTATCACTCACTACCATCTGGAAATGCGGAAAAATTAAACAATTAGGACTAATTGGTATTCAATTAAAGATTAAAAGAACAACAGTTGCGAAGTACACTCATCCAGCTCTGTGGTTTCCATCTTTGGATGGACTACTCACCTACTGTTTACGGTCGCTGTGAGGGCAGAGTTTCAGGCATGTTGAGTGGAATAGTCCCAAGGCAAGATCCAAGAATTGAAGGCTAGCAGACCGGAAACGTTTTTGGTCAGATGATTTGTCTCTTGAAGCGAGGAAATGAGAATGCAAAAAATTCATACTCACTCACACACCTTTCACCATTATGAATTCTGCTATCCGCAGACGGTTCGGTGGACGTAACACAAAGCACTGACTCAACACAAACCCTCGCACTCTCGCCAAACACAGTGAACCTGGCCACAACTGGGGTTTAGCCACCGTTAGCCAAATTTCCAGTTTTTCTGAACCTTTCTGACGTACATGATTGAAATCGTGGGTTCGTCCCGAGAACAACATAACACAGCTCATCATGAAACCCCACAACATCCGATTTCAATTACAGATTCTTAACTCGCAAGATTCACGTGTCTCACAACCTCCATGGTACACGCACATTATTGAGCGTGTTTGGCAATAACTGGAGCACTCTCAGGAACATCTTGATGTCTTTCAAGCAGCATTGCCAACATCTCATCGGAACTAACAATCAGACGGTCGTCCAGAGTGATTTATCTACTACCACCGAGTTGTTTCAAGGATTGGGAACAGCCGAGGTGATTGGATAACCGACTCTTCTCAGTGTCATCAACAGGGACATTCGAAAGCCTTGAGACTGCTTAGCCTAACAAATGGACCAGCGGTGAAGGTCCCCGTACTTACAAAATCTAGTTCCGTACAAATCGTATCGGAGTTCTTCACGACCATATAATTTCAGTCTTCTGGTTATATGGTCATCAGTTTTGACCATTCTAACCCAGAGTTGACAGCATTTGACCCCGAAATTTTACGACACAAAAGGCACCTAGTGAGTGATGTTCATTTCACATAAAAAACGGATACCGCTCCCTAGGCTGCGTCTATAGAACCTTGAAGCAAGATGGAGGGTGCTCACACTCGGGAAACGGAGGAAAGCTTGTGTTGATCGTTCGAAACTCAGCGCGAATAGCACGCCGGATACATGTAGTCACGTGGGCAATAGATGTCACGTTCACATGATTAGAACCTGAGGTGCCAGGTTTGTTCCTCTGGACCATGCTCCCACCGACCCGTTTTTTGTGCAGCTGACAAGCGCGTGGTTCACGGAGAAACCCTAGATCAAAAGGTCACACAACCGATCAATCTACGTCCCAGCAAAGGGGGTTGTGCTTGTGTGGTTTGGCTCTTCGATATTCAACTACACCTTCACCTAAAGGACTGAAGCGCCCTATATTTACTTGAGGAATATGGCGGAAAACGCTTCGACGATCGGTTTCGCCCTTCTTCCGGCGAAATTCACGAGTTTCCGTCAAACTGCAGGCAATCCGTGAAATACACTCATTTGCCAAGTAATCTGGTTGGAATGTGGGACCAGACTGAATCCCTCGTTTATGCGGTTCTTGGTATTTGTCTTGCGTCGCATTTTTGACGTTCCCACCATCCCGCTCGTCCACATATCATCAGCATCACCCAGCGCCAAACTACCCCAATAAACGGTGACTGTGAGTGGCGGTGTCTTTACGAGTCCCTGATTAACATGCCTACAATTGGGGTCTGTGGAAGACTGCTTGTTCGAAAGAGGCGTCAGTAGTCGTACGCTTCCACCTGTCCATGCTGCTGTATGCAATAGCCAACAACAATCTATAAGTAGCTCAGACGAAGTTAACAAGATGAGTGAAACCCCCATCTGAGAAGTCGTTGCTTGAGGAGCCACATGTAACCACGTGATGTTGTGGATCCCGTGATTGAAGGACAGGTGGCGCTGTATCCTGTCTAAGTGAGGACTAATCACACACGCACCCTGACCAGCTGCTCTTAGCCAAAAAGCTAAGTGTTCAAACCACAGGCCGCGAGGTCAAGGGTTCGAAACTCCTGACTGAAATCTCGTGAGATATGCACTGCTGACGATTCCCGATAAGGATGGAACAGCCGTACAATACTTTTCAGCACAGATTAGCTTCACTTGCTGGAGGAAATCCGCGGTAATTTGTGTCTGTGTGTGGTATGTGGGCTGAGGTGCTGCTAGAGCGCCAGGATGTCCACAAGAAGGCGATTAAAGCCCTGAACCAGTCTTGGGCTCCAAAACCTGACCCCCAAAAGGAAACGGTAGGCGGCTTGGATCTGCCACAGTAATCTAACTTTTGAGGAAACCGTTGTCACAACCGCTTCAACAGCAAAAATAAATAAAAAGCCAAGATACTGCTTTCCAGACCACGACCCATTAATTGGACCGGTTGGGGAATTTCTGTGGATGCTGCATGGGCCTTTGTAATACAGTTCGACAGACCATCAAAGTACGCAAACCACCGCAACGCGATAAGGTCGTCCCTTTGTTCAACTTGAATGGCTGAAGGTTCTCCAAAGCAGCTGTAGCACCCTTTCGACACCTAACTGCCATGCCACCCGAAGGAAGCACGAGGGCTGGGATACTGCCAGGTTGCCCAAGTCTAGACAGGGGAAGTTGAGAGCCAGAGGTCGGGTTCGAACCACGGACGTTCGGGTCAGTAAATTCGCGCTCTAACCACTTGGGCCATCTCGCCCCACCCGAAAATTCGAACCATGATAATACGGGCGGTGTTTCGGACAGGAGTTCTTCCCCAAAACTCCTCAAATCACACGAATACGAGGAAAAGAACTCAAGGTAGAAGTGCCTTGCATTGAAGAAAATAAAACAGATTCTACCAATGACGAAAAGAGGGAACGAAGAGCAGGAAAGGTGGCCACGGAGGTGAGACGACAAAATAACAACAGTAACGAGAGACTAAGAATGCATTTCGCTGGCGAAAGACTCGATGTACGGCGACAAATGTGCGCGAGAGAAGATCAAAATACCCATAGTAACAATAATAATAATGATAATGATGAGTTTTTTGATAATACGTCGTGCGTAAAGGATAGGATTGGTTGTGCAATGAGCCACAAGTGAGATTTTGGTGTGCGGAAAAAGGCTACGGTGGAGCGGGGAGGGGTCTGTAAAACGCGACTTTTGTGCACACCGTGATCTGTGTGAAAGGTGGGTTTACCTGAATGTCGGTCACATCATAGTAGTATTAATAACAATAATGGTAACGGTGACAATATACTAAAGAGAGATCAGTAGTCGCAGAATTATCACAGTCATCAATCGATAGAAGATAACTCCATTTCGGAGGGAACAGGGTCGACAGGGGTGGATATTGCGCTATTCGTTGAGTTTGGAGGCAGGAACACCGAATGTGCCGAGGATGGGACCGACGCCGGTGGGTTGGCATCCAAACTAAGCGATGAAGTCATGGATTCCGTGAGGTGAGAAACGACGTAGGATGTGAAGAACTCTTTTAATCCCTGACCTAGTGCTGATGTGGCACAGATTGCATTTCGACGTCGACGCAGGCGGTTACGAAAGACGCCCGGGATGTCAGGAACGGCGTGCTTAGACATGGAGTTGGCCGCATATTCTGTTGAGTCTTCACAGAGGATATCGGGAGGGAGGTCTGCGGTCAGCGAGGGGGCGGAAGAGGATTGTACTGACGTAGAATGAGGAAGTTGAGCAAATGAGGCTGGAGGTGGGCTAGGTACTGGAGACGTTGGTGGGCCAGGGGGCATGCTAGGTCGGTGAGGACAATTACAATGTGACAGTAAATGCGGTGCCCTCAACATGGTGGCCGATGTAGCTGGCGGTGAATACGGTCGAAATTGAGCGAGACTATCACCAGTTGATCGGCCCGAATGGTTTTTCGTACTACCATCAATCTGCTCCTCTTCTGGGAACGGGGATAGACGCGAAGTATTGCTGGAACTGAAATTGCGTCTCCTGGCGCCAGTTCGCGTGGTCCGATGAAGAGAACTGGTCACCTCGTTTGAACGCTTCCTTGTCCGACCCAACGAGGAAGTGGCTGGCAGATGGGATGGAAGGGGAAAAGAGTGCACAAATCATCAAGTGAAAACCGAGATTACTACATGTTACAGATTCAATAGAAACGCCAAACAGGTCCTCCGGTTCTCAAGTAGCTTCACCGATAAAGGTGTTCCAGATTGACAATGTTGCGAAATATGGGTGTGACGGTGGATACTACTGATGAGGCATGTGAGTAGTACGTCTTCTCGTAAATCCGCTTTGCGTCTCTTGAAAAGTGAGATCTGTTACGGAATTCGCGGAGTCTCTTTGTAGGATTTGCCTGGATTTGAGTAACAGTCAATGAATATCCAGAAAAGTTCAGGAAGACGCGTTCAAGGAGAAGATGGATATTCAGTTTTGTAAACGAGATGCATATGAGAGTTTTGCTCCCCTGTTCAATAGTCTGTAACTGTCAAGTTGGTGTTCTCAAACAGACAACTCCGCAGCGAACGACTTCTTCCTTTCACCGGTTGCGTGGATGCGCCATCCGACTGTCAGCTTGTTCACCGTGTGTGGCAACTGGACTGGAAGAGTTTTTTTTTTACCAAACGCGGTGTTGTTGGTTGTGGTGGCTGCTCCTCGACATTCACAGTGACAGTCGTCTACCTCAAAGAGAAACAGCCATTAACGCAACTGACTGTGGATTCATCTTCGCGCCTAATCCTCCCCATCAAAGTGTTTTTACTAAATTCAACCTGACTGAGTATTACAACATGGGGAAATGTGCAAGTATATGTATCTAACGTTACTTCACTTGAACAATTTAAAACATTTTTACGTCGATTTACAACCTCTGAAGGGTGTGAAACACATTCCAAAGTGCCGGGTCAAAGTCACCAGCCCGTCCAACACGTTCTGCGTGACCTGGGAGGTGTCGCAGGCTAGAAGAAGTCTCGAATTCAAATATCGCTCAGCTGTAACACCCTTCCGGTGCCTAGCTGCCAAGCCACCCGAGAAGAGCACGAGGGCTGGGATACTGTCACGTTGCCCAAGCCTTGACAGGAAAAGTCGAGAGGGAGAGATCGGGTTCGAACCACGGACCTTCCGGTCAGCAAATTCGCGTTCCAACCACTTGCGCCATCTCACCCCCGAATTCAAATGGACGCCCGCATAGACTGATATCTTTAGGATATACATTATCACACCACTTGCATTTGGACAATCGTCCTCCTATCCTGACGCAACCATTCTGATGCATCGCCTCCCTGTACGGCAGTGAAGCATCAGTGTCACTACTGATGTTGCTGTCTTTGATGATGATGATGATGTGTAAACAAATCTTTAGGATAGCCATCAGGTCGTTGTAAACGATGAAAATGACGGTGATAATTCTGTTGGACTTCACTAGATGTCGAGGATAGGTCGCGTTAATTTTGGCTAGGGCCGGTGTGTGCAGATATAGAGACTTGAGGATTGGGTAAGTTTATCAGTCAGACCATCCCCAGACCAAAATCGTTGAGCTGAGTCAAAAATACTCTTAATGTGGGAGCGATTGGACAGTGCCAGATGTGGCATTTCTCTGGCATCTGGTTTATACGGTTTATACACTATCCAGAACTGAAATCCCATTGCTTTTCCGGGATGTGTGGCTCATGATGTCGAGAGAGCCGCCGTAGAACGATCGACACCAGGCTGATTACTCGACGAACTTCAATCGGCGGGAATCAGCTGTTCGCCCGTGACCATCTGCAAAGTTAAATCCAGTTGGTAGTGTAGAAGACTCTGGGTAACTTGTTAAACCCAAGAGTCTTCCTTGGTGAGCTTAGCTGAAGCCGGAGATTCTAGGTCCGCAGACTACGAAGCTTAACGGACGGATCTGTCTTGAATAGATGACGCGAAGGCCAATCAAACTGCTCATTGACGCGTCGCGGACAACGTTTCATTCATCTATCTGCCTGTGTCGTCTGAGTGACAGACGGTTTGCTCGTTTCAGATTTAAGAAAAAAGCCGAGAGCTTCCCGATGGCGTGTCGCGTCCATCAGGTCTCCCTGTCTGATAGGAGGGAGTTCTCTTACAAACCGACTGAGAACGTTGCTGTGATTGCTGCTCTGCGGCATGCACCACCAGGTTGTACATGTCACGAATGAGCGGGAAGAGATACGGTGTCTACTGTTGGTGAAGCATATTATGGACGTATGAGACGAACTAGCGTCGAGTGACGAAGTCAGAAGGAGTGAGATTGGTTCGTACACACAAGTCCGAGACTTGGAGAATTCGAAAATGTTGTTTTCGGCGTTTACGCTGTCCGCCGGAACGTACCGCGATCTTCGAGCGTACGACAGAGGTCGATATCTGTGTTCGAGTATGACTTTCGGTCTTGAACACAACTGGTAATTGCGATCCGGTCAACTTGCTTAGAAGACGGTAAGCGTCAGGTGACGCACCAGCGAGTAGTTTGATGGAACCGGGTTCACACACAGCTGTAACAGCCACTCAGCGTTGAATACCTATGCCGAGAGTACTTTCATCAAAGTACAGCTGGCTATCCAGGGTGTCCACGCATGCCCTCCTTGAAAGCCTTTGTAATCTTTGACGAAAGTCATCTCTATCCACCTCAACACTGCAGTTAGATGTGACATACGCAACCATTTTGGGGGCCTTGAATACACTCTACAGTCCTAGGGAAAAAAAAGTATGTTGTCCATCGGACCTCAATAGGATAGAGCAGATTCAACCAATGTATGCGACATGATTCTGATGCCGCCTTCACCTGTCTCCGCGGCACAATCATTCTGTAAAACTATTTGGAATGGCTTTCCAGAAAACACCACAGTGACTGTGCTTGACTGTTGGAGCTGTGCGTCTGAATGCGTAGCTCACCGATGTTCCGCCGTCCTAGAGTGTTACACCGCCCAAGGTCACTCATGGCCAGCAACGATTTTTCCAGTTTTAGTTCAAGTCAACCGGCTCCACCATTGAACTAGTCGTACCTCATTTCCCATTGGTTCCCATAACTACGGTAACTTTTCACGTAATAAACGTGTCTTGTCGATGTGTTGTTGCCCGCCGAGTTCAGGTTGTAACGACCCGATCATGCCTCGAATGGCATGCTCCCTATAAGTTGGAAAATAAACCTATTATTATGTTATGTCTGCTGATTCGCTAATCTGCTGTATCTGATTGCTGACCCGCTCCAGTGCCTAATGCCAGGAAAAAGACTCAGAGAAGGGAACACAACAGCTATATTCCGAACAAGCGAATGCGAGAGCGTGAGTGCATGCGAGTGCGAGAATACAACTCAAGCTAGTCATTGGTGGGACACTGTCTAACTTGGTCCAATGCTGACGCACGCGGTCTGGTCTTGGTATAGGCTGCGACTCGCTGCATACTGCGGGGGCGTTGTCTGACCTTGAGCAACGCTGACTCGCGCTGTCTGGGTTTGATAGAAAGCTGTGAGGCGCTGTATATTGAGGGGGCGTTGTCTGTCTGGTCAACATCTACAGAGCTGAGGGTCTCAGTAGATGTCGGGCATTCAGTAGTTGCTTTCAGGAATCTGACCTTCCTGATACCTCCCCCTTTTGGCCGTCCAACGTAAGATTGTCGACATGGATCAAGTTGTAAAGGTTCCACCCTTTTTCTAGTGCGACCGGTACGGCGTCTGGGTTGCAGCAATGGATCTGTCTTTGGCGGTCCATGCGAGGCAGTGGCTACGGGTGCTGCTCTTGGGAAATCAAAGGTTTCAAGCAGCAGGTTGACATCTTGTAAACGTTCTTCTGCCTTTGAGGTCGGGCACTCAGTCGGCCGTAATTGATTGACATGTCGTTTCCATATCAATGATCCTACCTGGACGTTGTAAATCACCTGACCGATTCTTTTGAGGACGACTCCAACAGTCCATCTTCGGTGCCCGGGGCGATAGTCCCTGACAAGCACACGGTTGCCAGGCCGGAATGTTGGCTTTCCTCTTGTCGGTGTTGATGAACATAAGTTTTCGATCGGCATTGTTGAAAGATGCAAGCGATCTATCCAGTCTATGCCCAGGAGATTAAGCTCACAAGCAGCAAGATAGACAATACCACAATCACGGTGGCCTGCTATCTCCATCTCACAATCAAATTCACCAAGTAGTTGAAGCTTACCACCTGAAGCATTTCTGGCAGTGTTCATTGTCGGTCTGAGTTCCGGTGATCCGATCTTTCTCCAGGTGCGTGGAAACAATCGTAATATCAGAAGCCGTGTCGAGCTGCAATCGAATTGTGCTTCCGTTTGCTCTGATTGTAACGTACTTGCGATGAGCATCGATCTGGTTATCAAATGTTGCAAGTATTGCGTTAAAACGGGGTTCTGATTGACTCCGTTTGCTTCGTGACCTCCGGGTTTGACTGCGTCTTTGGCTAGCTTTCCGCGTCCGGCACTGGCTTTCCTTGTGCCCACGTCGATTGCACACTGAACATTTGTGCTTTTATACGGACACAACCGCACAAAATGCCATTCGCCGCATTGCCAGCATGCTGAAGGGGGCTTTGCTCCGTTCGAATTTGTCACCACGGTAGGTTGCCTCGATGTCGTCTTGGCAATGTTGAAAGCAGGGTTGGATAAGGGCCTCTCCAACATGGCCGTGTCGTGTTTAAGATTTAAAAGGCGCTGGCACTCATGGGTAATGGACTGCAGCGTTATCTCGGGAGTTTGTTCAATCTTGTTCAACAGTCTCGTCCTGATATCACTGTCTGAATGCGACTGAAGACCACAAATGAAAATAAGACACTTGAACTGGTCTTCTGTCATGGTAGATAACTTGAATTGTTCGCATTCAAGGTTGACTCTACCAGCATAAGTGATGTAGTCCTCAGATTCTTTTTCGCCAGTTTCATACATTGGTAGCGAATATTAAACAAAGACGAACGCTCACCGAAAATCATTGAAAGTTGCTGCACGGTTTTGTCAAAACTGAGATCTCGCGTGTTCTTCGGCAGAATAAAGTTGGAATACCGCGTGTGTTCCGTTGTGCCAAGCTTTCTGAGCAATAAACGTACTCTCCAGGCATCATCTTTGTGCTTCAGTTCGACTTGGAAAACATCTTCGTAACGTCTGAACCACGAATCGAAGGTTAGGCCGGCATCAGGGTCATAATGGAACTCCGTAATGCTGTTGGCGATCGAGTCGACTGAATTTGTATCTGGAGCGGAATTTGGTGGTTGAATTTTAAGTTGCTGCGTCAATGTTTCCACCAAACGTAATTGCGCCGCTTCAAACTGTTTTTGTTGTTGCAGCAGAATTTCTTTCAACGCTTCAGCAGTTATTGTCATGATCCAGTGGGTTCGGGCGTCGCCAATCTGTTATGTCTGCTGATTCGCTAATCTGCTGTATCTGATTGCTGACCCGCTCCAGTGCCTAATGCCGGAAAAAGACTCACAGAAGGGAACACAACAGCTATATTCCGAACAAGCGAGCGCGAGAGTGTGAGTACGTGCGAGTGCGAGAATACAACTCAAGCTAGTCATTGGTGGGACACTGTCTAACTTGGTCCAATGCTGACGCACGCGGTCTGGTCTTGGTATAGGCTGCGACTCGCTGCATACTGCGGGGGCGTTGTCTGACCTTGAGCAGCGCTGACTCGCGCTGTCTGGGTTTGATAGAAAGCTGTGAGGCGCTGTATATTGAGGGGGCGTTGTCTGTCTGGTCAACATCTACAGAGCTGAGGGTCTCAGTAGATTTCGGGCATTCAGTAGTTGCTTTCAGGAATCTGACCTTCCTGATATATTATTACTATTTTTATTATGTATTCTTAATATAAACACCGATAGACTGAATGAAGTGCAAGGACTCAAGACCGCACTTTGAGTCGACTTCGAACGCACAGTAGTGGACTGTGACGGCTGGATGGATCCTGAATCAGTGGTGACTAACCGTGAATCGGTTACCACGAGACTTGTTGAAGGGATAGTATGCAGGCATCGAGCGTTGATTAAAGAAGGAATGGCAGTTCTGATTGGTCCATCCATCGTCTATGTTGCGTTGTCGTCCGTTTTCGCCCAAGTTGGTTGGTCATCCCAGTATCTCCTATTTTACCCTAATAGAAGATAGGTGAAACAAAATAGTAGGTATCCAAATAACCAATCAAATAGGAGGAAGACAGACCGCAGCGTAACGCGGGTGGTGAGTGGACCTATCAGAACTGTGATGAAATCTACCGGAAGAAAGCTGTTCAACAGGTCAATCGGGTGCAAGATATGCAGACCACAATGCAGCACAGACTGCAAACAGTTCAATGAAATCGAGATAACCCTGTTCCTCAATCACTTAATGACATACAAAGATATCAACTACTCTTCCAACAGCTATATAAACGCAAGCGGGTAGGGAGGGATTACCCATCCAAGCGCGCATTGATGTCCTCACGGCTGGTGATGAAAGGCCTGCAAGCAAATTGTCAAGCTCAGCGAACGGGTCAGGGGTCACTTGAACTACAACCGGGTATAATCGTATTAGTGTCTGCTTGTCTGTATTCGGGGTAATCCCAGGATGCCCAGACCAAAAGGACCTGTCTTAAGGGAGTCTTTCTACAGCCTGTGACCAATCAATATTTAACCAACAATGAAGCGAGACGTAATATGGAGATCAGGACCCACCGGGAGTCGGTAACTATCTCTAATTCACGCGGCACTGGCGGTTCACGTCTGTCGTTGAGCACCAGGTGATCAAACGTGGCATAAAAGTGATTTCGAACCGCGTTTCGTTACACCCAAGGAAGTTCGTCAGGGCCGCCGTGAAAAACACGCTGACACGGACCGTAAACGTGAGCACAGAAATAACAGCCGGAGAAAGACTTCTGAACGTGGATTAAGTCTCCTCCAAATGTTCCACCATCAGATGTGAATTCATACTGGGACGAGATCGCCTCCTCTTTGCATAGTGCTGGGAATTTGCCTGTGGCACGGCACCATCAGGTGCACTCAAGCACTGGATATCAGGCCGAACGGTGGCACTGCTTAAGTCTCGGAGAAATATCCCAGCCGGTCCCGAACATAACTTGACACGACGAATTATCAGACGTCAAGTGAAAGTGAGCGTGCGAACCGACCGTGAAGTATGATGGACACAGAAAGCCAAAGAAATGGAAGAGGCTCAGAAATCCGGTAATGCCCGGAGATTATTTCAGTTGATCCGTGCGACCGGTCCCCGGAAACCTCCTGTGAGCGACCATTTCGAATAAAGAAGAACGCCTCGAGCGTTGGTCCGACTGTCTCGAACAACAGTTATCGTGGCCAAAAGCTGCCACTCATCTGGAGTCTACAGCCTCCATAGGCATGGGAACGAGTCAGCCTCGAGGACAGCAGATGAATCGTTGGCTATGTACTGCACATGTCTGAACGTCGATCAATAAGGAAGGCTCTGTTTTCCACTCGGGAAACAGGCCATTACAAACAACGCGAAAGGGAAGCTGAGCGCCAGGAAGCTGTCGCGTCTTCCCAAATGACATTTCTTGCACACAGTTGGAAATTCTACAGAGTGCGTAACCAAAACTAGCGGCGAATGTCTTAGCCGGACTGGCTGACTACATTCTGACTGTCGTACGCTGGGCTAGTGCCGGGTAAGGTTTGCCGAAGACATTGGACCAAACGCGTTGATGACGCCCATAGTCCTGTTCGGAGTCGTACATACCTCTGGTCCATTTTCCTTAGAAGTACAAGGCTTTGTGTACTTCCCACCGGTTCCCAACTCACGCTTCCTTCCTCCACGACTGTTTGGCACCTACTGCTGGTGCATTTCTGTGCGTAATGACCATGATCACATCGATTCGTCAAGGTCTGGTTCGATAGCTAAGAGGTAGTTCGACACGCATGCACACAGTTATACGGTGAAAAGGCAGCGCCATGTAGTGGATCAAAAGTTGAATGGCATCTGAAAATTGGTCATCTGGTCCGGCCTGCTTCACTACACAAGACAGAACAAGCACGTGACATGACAAAGCAGGAGGCATCATGCGTTTGCCACCAAACACACCGCAAACGGGTTGACTTTCATCGGTGAAGAAACCTCACCAGCTGGCAATCACTGAGTGCTGTTCAGATCCAAGTACTTGTTTAAAGTGAAGGTGGGGTCGAGTCCTGAAAGCCTCAGCCGGGAATCATATCCAAAAACCCGAGTTCCAACGTTTTTAGGAAGATCATCCTGTCAGTGAAAAGCTAGAACTTTCATCCGGCAAACCCAGTATTTTCCCTATAGGCTGAAAATCCGATTGGATGAACTGTGTCACACATTCAAGTCACCAGGTGAATGAGATCGTGACCCAAATCGATTGTGACATTATCCGAGCATCCGAAATTCCCAGAATGGAGTGTCACCCGGTCCGTTCACTTCAAGCGATTGAGTCCCAAATTACTAGTTGTGACGTGTTTAAAGCCTCTCCCGAACAGTCTCGACAACAATGGACTGGACCGGTCAAATTCCTGCTACGATGATATCTCCAGGATGTCTTCCCCTTTTTTGATAGGCACAGCTAGAGAGGACCAATAGGAATGTCACCATCTAAACTGTCCTCGCCTGCTGTGGCGCCCAGCACTCACACTGAAAAATGTCCCTTGACTTTGTCCTGATGAAAGCACCCAGCACTCACACTCAAAAATGTCCCTTGACTTTGTCCTGATGAAGTGAACGCAAGATCATGAAGAGATCGTCCGGCCTGATACCAACTTAACCAATTGTGCTGCCTGTTCAATGTTAGTATGGACGTGGGAAACTTGGCCGTTCTTTACGGAAGGCAGAAAAAAAATCGTTCAGCTGTAACACCCTTTCGTTGCCTAGCTGCCATGCCATCCGAGGGAAGCAGT
Source organism: Clonorchis sinensis (assembly GCA_003604175.2). NCBI lineage: Eukaryota > Metazoa > Platyhelminthes > Trematoda > Opisthorchiida > Opisthorchiidae > Clonorchis > Clonorchis sinensis. The sequence goes on along the minus strand of CM030369.1, from coordinate 221,008,672 downwards.
ACACGCCCGTGCATCTGAAAGTGATTCTCCGAGGTTGTAAATGCATCCTCGGTTCGAGATAGCTCAGTGGTTGAGACACGAACTCACTGATCGGAAGGTCCGTGGTTCGAACCCGACCTCTGAACGGAAGGCACAAGGCAGCTACTTGCTTTCAACCATTGGTGTCAGTGCAAGTTTTGTTTTGCAAGTCCTCTACTGGACGGCGGATTGATGGTGTGGTGAAACTGCGCCGGTTGGACGGCTTTGATCAACTGTCAACTATGCCCGAAAGCTGTTTACCCAGGCGGCTGGTATTTGTCCTATCGGGCTTGGGATGGAAGAAGACAACACGAAGCAAAGTATACATGCCGGTGTACGCCGTCTGCCAGGTTGAGAAGCCGAAGACCCACGGAATTCGCGAGTAGTCATTAAACTGTAACACCTTTTGGTGCCTCGTTGCCATGCCACCCGAAAGGGGCACAAGGGCCAAGATACAGCCACGTTGCCGAAGCCTAGACAGGAGCAGTCCAGACGCCGGGGTTGGTCTCGAACTACGGAACGTACGGTTAGGAAGTTCGCTTTTTAACCACTGAGCTATCTCAAGATAATTAGCGATAAATCACGAACCCATTGGCACTCTCTTGTAGTCACCCGCAGTTTGTGAATTTGCTCTCCCCGCTTCTTGTTCGACGTTGCATGGCTTTACCCTCAATTTTGTCGTCTCATCGTTGTCTGTAGCCCGAGACTGACGACCGTTATTATCACACGCATTGTACACGGTTCAGATTTAAAACCAAAGACAGCAACAGAACTGGCCAGGTAAAAATACACATAACTGAACACAACAAGCAAAGTGATGGTGCACCGCGTGGCAAGAACACACGCCGGTAGCAGCGGAATGAACAACATGTGGTAAGATCATCATCTTCATCAACTGACAAAAGACGTTCAGGAAAAACCGAACAGCTAGGAAATTGGATTGACGTCAGACGAGAAGTTCAGAACGGATCACGTGACCTAACGCACGTGCCAGTGGGTCGATTTGAGGGTATCAGTTCGGTTTGTCTGGAAGACAGATTCTCTTGAGATCTGATAGGAAGCGCGTGGACGATTAGTTAGAGGTAAAACCGATTTACTCCCCTCGGACGATGCTCACGTGACATAAGCATTTGAAGTGGGAAAGTTTGTCAGTGTTCGTTAAAAGATATTCACAATCCCTCTTTTTCCATTGGAGTAACTTAGAAACCAAGCGATACAAACTGCTCCTGGATTTTGATGTGCCACAAATAGATGAGAACATCTGCACGATACAGTCAGGTGAGAAGCGTTACTGGTCGATGTGAACCGACAAAGGACTCAGACAAGCAGTCGTGAGCAAACAACCGTCAAAAATGCACTATGCATCGGTCATGAAAGCTGTGACGCAGTGTACACGCCCGTGCATCTGAAAGTGATTCTCCGAGGTTGTAAATGCATCCTCGGTTCGAGATAGCTCAGTGGTTGAGACACGAACTCACTGATCGGAAGGTCCGTGGTTCGAATCCAACCCCGGGTATCTCGACTGCTCCTAACCGGGCTTGGGCAACCTGGCTGTGTATCAGCCCTCGTGCTCTCTTCAGCAAGGTAGCTAGGCAGCGAACGGAGTGTTACAGCTGAACGACTATCTTACTATTTTGTCTGTGGCGAACGACGTCCAAACCAACTGCAGTCGATAGAGAAAGCAGTTTGCTATAAATGCTATACAGCAATCCAAAGTGGAAGTGAGTGCTGAACCTGTGAGTAGCCTGAAAAAAGCCACTACGAATATAAACTAGTCCTGACAGTTAGGATCAGGCGTATCGTCATAGGTCGTTCGGGTTTGATATGCGACAGCATGAAAAAAACCCCGCTGGCAAAGAGTCAGGTAAGCCAGTGACAGAGAATATTGATGTTCTGTGATGATATGCCATCTGGATGGTCGAGATGGCTGGATTTGTCAAGGACACAATATGAGGAAGAAGGGAGAGTTCCAAGTAGCCGACGATATAGCGCGTCAAACCAGAAGGACAGTGGCGGTCGACTCCTACACCGGTCGGACAATTAACGATCACCTATTTTCGTTCTTCTGTGAACTGCAACTGAGAAAAATGATGGCACAATGTACGAACGACCATCCTGTCGATGTTTTTTTCTCGAACAAGTCCCTAAGCCCATTCAAAAAAAAGCATGTGGCGGGCATAATGACAGCCCTGTGGTCAACTTGAACAGACTCTTCGAGGGTTGAAAACGGAATTGTGGACGTGTGGTACTTGGTCAGATTCTCTAGCAAAGCACAAGCATTGCTGGAAAAGTTGACCGAGGTCATCCAGTCCTTCGGTATGTGCTTACCGCCCAAAAAGTGCAAGGTCATGCTGCCGGACTTATAGTATTTGAAAATGACTCTGAGGATTGATACTAGAAGCATTAAATCTGACGGACGACGAATTTGACACCCAAACATCAAGAGCCACAGTTGTGTTTACCAATTTGCGCCACCTTCAGCAGCAGAAAGATACCTCACAGGGTCTCACATGACGCGTGCATTAGCCTACGGCGTGGGATGTATTGTTGTACGTCCGTGAGACTTGACCACTTCGGGCGGAGGATGAGAGATATTCAGATCTTTGATAACCGATCTCTCAGAACTCTAGATGAAATCGGCGAATTCGTAATGAGGTGATCAGTGGACGGGTTTTTGGTGAAGCAAACGGTAATCTACTCGAAGAACGTATTGAACACCGCAAGCTAAGGCACCTGGGCCATGCGTTACGCATGCCAAGTTGGGCGTTGTTTTCTGTGCTCGATTTAAAGTGGTGGATACCTAGAGGTGGACAGAATTTGACAAGACGGAAGGGAATGAAGGAAGGTAAGAAAAGTTTGGGTGATGTTGGTTCTGTTCGGTCCTTAGGATGGGGTCCCTGTGATCCTCCCTGCGCTCGGCTGGAGATGCTGATCGATATGGTGGCCAACCGATGCCAGTGTCGTTCATGCCGTCAGTTTCTATCCAGATAGTCCGACTGGGTGCTGGAGGTGTAACCAACTCGGGTGTTTGTGGCGAGGTAACTCTGGGTCCTCCTTAGCTTCTATTTTCCCTCCCATTATAAGGTTTATTCAGATAGGTTGACCGGGGCTGTCCGCAGTGAAGCACCAGTGTTCTCATCTAGTGTTGCTGTCATTGATGATGATGATGCCGTATGGTCGAATTCGGTGGTAAAACTACTGCACAATTTATCGACGTGTATGCGAATGCGCCATCTCCTAGTGATGAATAACAAAGCATTCACACATCCCGATCAGTACTGACTTGTACCCTTGATTCGGGCTGACCTTATCGCTGTTTCGCACCCTTTCAGCAGGCTGTCTTAGGAGGTCTGTGCGTACCAGATCAAAATTGGCCGTAAATCCAGTGAAGAGTTAGTCTGGATGATGGACAGAAGCGAAAAAAAACGAGGATCTTCAAAGTGTTTCTCATTACTACTACCACGTTCAGCTGTAACACACACTTTGTACCCTTGATTCGGGCTGACCTTATCGCTGTTTCGCACCCTTTCAGCAGGCTGTCTTAGGAGGTCTGTGCGTACCAGATCAAAATTGGCCGTAAATCCAGTGAAGAGTTAGTCTGGATGATGGACAGAAGCGAAAAAAAACGAGGATCTTCAAAGTGTTTCTCATTACTACTACCACGTTCAGCTGTAACACACACTTTCAGTGCCTACTTGCCATGCCACCCGAAGGTTGCATGAGGACTGGGATACTGCCAGGTTGCCCAAACCTAGACAGGGGAAGTCGGGAGGCATAGGTCGGGTTCGAACCAAGGACCTTCCGGTCAGTAAATTCGCGCTCTAATCACTTGGGCCATATCGCCCAGCGTTTCTCACACTAAACACGCTTTCGGCATCCACAAGATTTGCGTCCCACTTAAGAAACGGGTGTCGTGTCCAGACTAAACAAAACTAACCTTTTTTAAAGCACACGCAATGGTGTAAATGGGTTAATCATTTAGGGTGTTTTTCAAACAAATGAGATGCGGTCCAACGGAACGGTGCGACAGCCTGTGAATTGCACAACTAATAGAACACGCGAGTATGCAAATGAGGTTCGAATACAACCACAACAACATGCGCGAGTTGGTGTTCACGACGGACTGGAACTCGATAAGAGTGCCCAAATGAGGAGTCTCCGAATAGAGCAACGTAGAAAGTTTCCTGGTAGTTGATCAGGTAGTTCACCGAGCCAAATAGCACGCTATCGGCGGGTTTTCTTTCGTTTTACTTCTTGTAAACCTACTGGCGTGAGTCTCCCGTCGACTGAGACGGTCTGCATCAGTTCCCTATCTCCTATCCATGAGAAAATTCAAAATCCTACCGAGGTTATTTGTAAAGATGTGCTGAGATTTGTTCCTCACTTTTCAAAACCATGTAAATCGTTCTTCTCTGAGTTGGGGGAATCAGGCTTGTCTCCGCACAGCATGTGAAAATGATCCGACTGCGGTCCCCTTCTCCCAAACACGTGTCCTGATCGAAATTCGTTGTTCGCCAACAAATAGCACCATCATTGTCAGCTGTAAGAACCGCGTACTTGTCGTACAGTGGCTGTAGTTGTCACAGTTTCATTCACCGATGATTTGGGCAGGTCGGGTAGGAAGCTGCGCATTGGAGGCGAAAGCTGATAGATTGGTGCGTAAATACAGCACTGTCAGTGGACTGTTAAGTGGGGGGATTGGGAAGTGGGCTTATGCATTGAAGGCAATAGCTTGGATGCATGAGCGCCATTGAGGGAGCGACTGGTCCATGTCGCTCTAATGATGTGGCCCGCCTCGGAGTTTCCATCCAGGAAGACAGCAATGGTCAGTAAAGCTGAGTTTTCTGGTTAATGGCTTTTATACTTCGTTGCCAAGTCATTGTTTGACCTCCCCTGGATCGTTTCCACCCTTCACGTGGTTGTGCGAAAAGAACCCTTTGAGGAAGTCCGCCGACTGGCATACGCACCACGTGGCCAAGCCAACGCAACCTATCCAGTGTAATCAGTTCATCTATCGAGGGGGAGTTATTCCTCCCGAATACAATTCGACGTATTTCAGCATTGCTGATGCGGTGTTCCCACCAGATTCGGGCAATGCTCCGAAGGCATCGGTGGTCAAACACTGAAAGTCTTTTGACGCTCTCGGCGCGCAGCGGCCAGGTTTCTCATCCGTAAAGTAATATGGAACGCACCTCTGCATTGTGAACTCGACTCTTGACGGATAAGCTTATGTCACGCCTACGCCACAGGTGACACAGGTTCATAAAAGCTGCTCTGGCCTTCCCAATTCGGATGGAAATATCATCTTTCGCGAGACCACCGGGATTGATACGGCTGTCCAGCTAGACAAACTTGTCCACTACCTCAATCGGTTTACCCGCAAACATGAGGCTAGGGTTCGGGCCCACCCAGTCTTGCAGTAGCACTTTACACTTTGCAGGTGTGAAGCGCATGCCGAACCGTGAGGTGGAGTTAGTTAGATGATTTACTATTGTTTACATTACCACGGAATCAGATCCAAGGAGGGCTGTATCGTCTGCATACTTGATATTTGTGAGCAGACGCCCCGGGAGCACTTCGACCCCACAGGGATTAGAGACTGATAGTGAGTCTTCCATGATCGCATCAATGACGAAGTTGAACAGGAAAGGTGAAAGAGGACCACTTGATGTGGTGAACTCAAGCGAGGGCTTTCCGTAGACCTTCACACGGCCGCGGGAGTTGGCGTACAGCGCCTTAAAGAGGGTCGAGAATTTATGGGGGACACCTTTGCTCCACAGACAGTGCCATAGTGCCTGGCTGCCCACAGAGTCAAAGGAAGCTTTCAGATTGAGAAACACAACTATTGTTGGTTGCTGGCAGCTGTGTTGCTGTTGCACAATCTGTCGGAGGGTGAAGATATGATCGATGCATCCTCGTGCAGGACGGAACCCAGCTTGGTTTTCACGGATTTGTCTCCCCAACAAAAATCAGCAATGAAAGGACTGAAGACCAGGTTTATGGAAAAGTTTCACATCTAGGTGAGGAACAGCAAAGGCCAAAACCACTATGGTAATGAACACATTCCATTCCGCCATTGGTTAGTTCGCGAACCCAGTAGGTCGTAACAGAGCCATTAGACTGAGATCAGATAGTCGAGCATAAACGCGGACAAAGCAATGGTACTTAGAGTTTCACAGGGTCCACATTTCATAAGACTACGCGATAATGGTCAAGCAATCCATCTGTGTCCTTCTTGTGTAGCACAGAGCTCAAGCGAGGAAGCGCAATGCACGGACACGCCATCGATTCCCTTAGTAAAAGCGGTTCGATACTAAGTCGTTCTCATTAGATGTTGAACGGGCCATAGACAGCTGTTCTCAGAGAACGACCACTGTTTCAACGAACACCGTTCATGCGAGTGACCTCTGTCAGAAGGTACAATGTAGTTTTGAATGAAAAAAAATACGGCCCGACCTGACCGGTCATGACAATGTACAAAGAAACTGGTAACCAGCGAAATACACTCATTTGCAAACCACTTTGGTTTTGCGCGAGACTCACCTAGAATCCAGCTGGACCTCTTGTTTGTGATGTTTTTAAGCAACTAAATGTGCTGCAGCAGGCCGCCTAATGTTTCAGTTGGTACGATATTTAAGGTTTCGCTTGGGAACATCATAGACGATAGATTCAGCTGGGTTCTAGGTGAGTCTCCCGCAAAACCAAAGTGGTTTGCAAATGAGTGTATTTCGCTATTTCGTGCAATCTGGGTTCAAGTAGAACATAAGGTTGACGGAAACTGGGGAACTGCGGCTACCTGATGAGCCCCAAGAAGGGCGAAACCGGTCGTGCGCTGTCACAGAGTTTTCAGGAACCTTGTAAGTAGTGTATTACGAGGAGCAAAACCAATGGTTATCCAATGTATGTGCGAGAATCTTGTTGTTGGAACAAGACAATGACAAGACGGACAATGAATGAATGAACTGGAAATGTCCTTCATTTGCCCATCTCTAATATATAGCAAAAAAAGGACGTTGGAGAGCTCAATTGAATCAATCTACAAAGCCAGAAGCAAGTTGTCCGATCACCCAGCCATTTTTCGGGAGTCACTGGTTTACATATTAGTTGGTGGACAACTGACACAATCTGAGCTGGTTACTTTACACTAGGCGGTAAGATAGATGAAAACCTGACAAATGGGAAGGTTAGCTGGTCATCGTCAACATCACTGGGACCGCTTTCGTCACGAGAATACAATGGGCAGGACATTATCGGTCCTTAGGAGCGGGCGAGGCAGAATTAACCGACTGTACCAATTTGCTCTATCGCAGCAGTCTGTTCCCGCAAAGTGCGGCTCAGGAAGTATGACGCTCACCAGACAACGGATACAACAGTCGAAGACCTCGTCAACTGTTGATAACCATCGACTAGAGCAGCTCATAGGGGAACGGCTAGACAAAAAGCTACCATTCAAACCCAGCTCTGCCATCCCCATTGTTCATGGACAGGAGCAGGGGACAATCGGATTCGACTGGTGCAAACACTGCGTCGTCGGACTCAGAGATAAAACGAGTTTCTTGATCCGGCGACAAAAAAGGCGGAATGAGGCCCATGAAAAAAATGATCTGGAAGGCAAAACAAGTGAACCGATGTGTACGATGGTTGTGCGACGTAGTTCGATGGAGCCCGTTGTGCACAACCTTCTTCTCAGTTGAGGCGTGCCTAAACAGCCACGACTAACGGGTGATGAAAAAAACGGGTGAAACTGCTCGTTTGAAACTAATCGGTCGCGAGAAGGCGCCGCAACTCAACCAGGAAAATAACTACAGAAGCCCTCAAAGAAGAGTTATTCTCTTTAGACTACAAACACGTATTACCGGACATGGTGAAATCTGGGTCATTAGTTACAACCAAAATCAAATCAATGTGGAAAAACCACTTCACCTCAAGTGTTCGGTCTGACTACGAAACAGAAGCTTAACTCTATTCTAAAGAAACGGTTAACAATGCGGACAATCGCTTTGACTTATTCAAGAGGTGAGGCAGTAAATTCCACTCTGAGTGGTACTCTGATTGCAGATGTCCAAATCACTAATCTAGAGTTTTCTGAGTGCACAGACTGAGAGACAACTGTAACAGTCAATCATCCGCACGCGTTGGCAGGCCCCAGAAATAAAAGTTACGAGGGAAAAATTTTTCCGCCACAGCTGTCAGCGTTAGGAGGGCCGATAGAACAACTCATCACGTCCACTTAACTTGGCCCAACTGTGGTTTTTAGCGAGGGCTAGGTCCCAGAAGATGAAGCCGTCCAAGACTGACATAGTTGGACCATGGAAACGACGGGAAATCAGTTTGCCATTCGCCAGATTCTATGTTAAGGTTACAAGGCTCGTCCTTAAGAGATGGGAGTCATCAATCACTGGTGCCCGGAGATGATACTCACGTTTGTTATATTAGTTGCCTCTCTGATGAAGTGATGCGTAAACGCATCTGCGATAGAGCCAAGTTGCGCTTGGTAATCCAACTTCGTCTGTCTACATCCTATGGAAGCTAACCATCGGCCGTTAACTGCCACTATCTATTACTGGTGTATTGCTGTCAACAGGGCTATGCACTGGAATCCATAGCAAGCACTTTCAGCGTCCACGTGTTCGTGTTGGCAGTAGCCACCTGGGGGTGGGGGGACAGATCAAACCAAGGCTGAACACAGTGAGGACCGGGATCAATGAGCTGGTCATCCACCACATTCATCGATGGAATAGAGGCTAGCTTAACATTGCGTAATGCATACCAACAAGTAGAACTCGAGATGGCTAACTGGTCAACTTGTGAACTCACCGACCAGAAGGTCCGTGGTATCTCGGGATATCTCGATTGTTGCTGCCTAGGCTCGGGCAATCTGGTAGTATCTGAACCGTCGTACTTCCTTCGGGTGACAAAGCATCGAAAGGTTATTACAGCTGAACAATCAGTATTAATCAGATGCTATATTATTATTATTATTATTATTAGGCTGGGTGTAGGAAAACTGGTTGTGCACAACACTGCTAAGTAGCTGACAGAATCTGGCTGAGACGTCTTCATTTTTTAAACAACAACAGCTGAATGTAAACGGTCATCTGTGAATCTAAACTGGGATTGGACGACTGGTTCTTTGGAAAAGCATCTGAGCTGGTCTGATTCGGATTCGACTAAGCTAGGAAAACAGATAGGAGCAGGGTGCGTATGGAATTCGTGCGAGTGTCCGCTTGCAGTTGTTTGCGATGAACGGTTGGAGCCGTCCCAGTGATTGGTCCCTCAGATTCCCGAAAAAGCAGAACGTCAGGGAAGGCTGACGTACCGTCCGTCTCCCTGTATCGCAGTTTCAATTACCAACTTGATCGTTCAGCTGTAGCACCCTTTCGGTGCTTAACTGACATGCCACCAAAAGGAAGCACGAAGGCTGGGATACTGCCAAGATGCCCAAGCCTAGACAGGGGAAGTCGAGAGATAGAGGTGGGTTTCGAACCACGGACCTTCCGGTCAGTAAATTCGCGCTCATACCAATGAGCCATCTCGTCCCGGTTGAGGTTTGCAATACCAACGTCCTGGATGTTCGAACACTTTCTGGAGGCGGCACCAGCAATTGGAATTCAGCGAACACTGGAACACGATCGGATATTGGGGCCATATTTCTGCCCAATCAGAGTTTGGCTTGATGCCGGAGTGACGGGCGGCCAGACGTCTTCGCCGATCAAACATTTGAGTGGTAAGGCCAATCAGGCGCACGGTCCTGCCTAACAACGCAAAGGCTCTGTCGAGTTAGGCTCCTCTTACAGGTGCAGATTTTTAGGAGCCGAATATCAGTGAAGTTGTATTTGCTCATTTTTTTGAAGCGGTGACGTCTTATTGATACCCTGAACATGTGCGCGGTTGAAAATCACTCGTTGACCGGATGCACCTTTCTCCTTACTCTTCAACAAGTAACACCTTCGAAAAAAAGCACTTCTATTGATTCACGCAGGAAGTAGGTGCTAAAGAAAACCGCACAGCAACCTGCGCAGATACACTGTGTGCACAACCAGGGTAGAACAGCCAACCGCAAGAGCAAAAAATCATAGCGAGAACCGGGTTCAATAGAGAACTGGAAATGTTCAATAAGGGTATGTGAAAAACACAAAGCCGGTGCACGTATGTCGCTGAAAAAGCGCCTCAAATTATGGTTGTGGTTTAGGTAAAGAAAATGATCAAAACCCGTTAAAATACTCACCTTTATTGGGGTTAAGACAAGTCGTCTTCATGGTTCACACTGAAATGTGGGTTCCAGTAGAGACAAATGTGAGCAGGCTGGACACATGTTGCCATCCATTTGTGTCTAACCAACAACCAAGCAAAATAGAGCAATCGACTAACAAATCTGGAAGGTGAGTAAAAGTGCAAATGAGGTTTGTACGTTGGACTCGCAATGAAGTGGTGGTTAGACAAAAGGCTGGTCCGGGCATGAATCTGATCAAGATCTTACTGGTCGATGGAACTCGAAAAACGGATGGATGGAAGGGCAGTCGGCCTATTCGACAGTTCCAACACTGTGTCGCCATGCTGCAAGGGGGGGGGTAGTTGGGGAGACTAGGCCTAGATGGTCGAAAAGTCTGGGATAGATATGGCAACTGAACCTTTTGGCAGGGAGCCAGTTGGATCAAAGAGAGCATCGTCAAAGAAGCGGGCAGAAATGATTCTAGCTATACAGAAGGGAACAATATGAGTGGGCATGGTGGGCATCCCATTCGGGCGAGACCGGTTACTACCGCAAGCAGAGACAGATCTCAGAACATCGTACGCTTGTGAAGGCAAACTAGTAATAAAGAAAAACTGTTACACGGGCATTCCTTATCAAATCGAGTGCAGTGATTCCTCCTTAGAGAAACCATCCATGTTTGGTTCAGTTCAGCTTGTCAGCTATGTGCCAAAAGTAAGGTGATTTAAGCTGCAACAGCTTCGGTCACAGGAGAGGGAGAATGCAGCCAAGGGTTCGGGGCAATGGTATCATTTAACTGGTATTGATTCAGTCTAGTTACTTGAAGGAACGGGAAATTAGGTAACCACACACCGAAGGAGCTAGCTTTATTGCACGAACTCCATTGATTGCGTGACTGATCCAGTGTCACTAACCATTAGTTACTGGAGTCCTGGAGTCCACATCCAAGATGATCAATTGATCATTTGAATTCCATGGTTGCTCATCAGTAGGGGGACGACAGGTAGCACAACGGTGTCCACCGCGACTGAAAGCACACTGCTGACAGATAACCATTGGTTGGTATAACTGAAGACACTGCAAGGTGTAGCTGCCAACCAATGTCACTCGCGTCCTTGTTGTCAGTTTCTAACCAGATTGTCCGAATGGGTGTCTTGCGCCGTAGGCACCTTGAAAGGATTGCGGTAAGTCATTTTTGTCCTCTCTGGACCCATTCTTACGCTTTTCTTTACAATAAAGTCTTCAAACAATCTATGGTTGTACGGCAGCGAAGCATCATCGTTATAAAGTGGCGTAGTAACGTCGACGATGGTGACACTCACAAAAAAGGCGCAACCATCAGCGTTACGTCTTGCGTCTGGTGGAATGCTGAAATCACCAGCTATTGAGACTATATCTGAGTTGTTCGTGGTGGATAAGAATGTTTAGATATTGATGGAAAATGTCGTTCACCAGACGGTTCAGCTGTAGCACCCTTTTGGTGCCTAACTGCCATGTTACCAGACGGTGGCTAGAGTTGGTTGGTGCAACTATGGACCCTAGGAATAGAGATATTGGTACTTCGACCAGTGCAAGTTCTTGTGGTGGTGAACAGTCCAGAGCACGAATATACTGACCGGAAGGTCTGTGGTTCGAGCCCGACCTCTGCATGTCGACTTTCTCTGTCTACGTTTGGGCAACCTGACAGTATCCCAGCCCTCATGCTTCCTTTTGGTGGCATGGCAGTTGGGCACCGAGTGTTGCGGCTGAACTATCTGTTTACTTCATTTTTTAAAAAATCGTTCAGCTGTAGCACCCTTTCGGTGCCTAACTGTCATGCCACCCGAAGGAAGCACGAGGGCTGGGATACTGCTAGGTTGTCCTAGCCTAGACAGGAGAAGTCGAGAGACAGAGGTCGGGTTCGAACCACGGACCTTCCAGACAGTAAATTTGCGCTCTTACAGCTGAGCCATCTCGCCCCCCCTCCCCGAGGCACTATACAGATCGGATATCTGGCCGCTGCGTGTTGAGGACGTCAAAACACTTAGTGTTCGAGCACGATGTCCTTAGAGCAGTACCCGAGTCCCATGGGAGCACTGGATCAGCAATATTGAAGTACGTCGAATGGTTTTCGGAAGAAATAACCCATCCACGACAGGTGAACTGATTATTTAATGCGCCGCAGCATTGTAAACTCGACCCTTGACGGATAAGCTGATGTCACGCATACGCCACAGGGGATGCGGGTTCACGAAAGCTGTTCTGGCCTTCTCAATCCGGATACAATCGTGAGACCACCGGGATCGATACGGCTGCCCAGGTGGACAAGCTTGTCTACTATCCCATTCGGCTCATCCGCAAGCAGTTTACACTTTGCAAGCGTGAAGCGCACACCAAACCGTGAGGTAGAAGTATTCAGATTATTTAATATTGTTTGCACTACTACGGCGTCAGATCCAAGGAGAGCTACGTCGTCTGCGTACTCGAGATCTGGGAGTGGACGCTCCGGGAGAACTTTGACCTCACAAGCATCACAGGCGGATAGTGAGTCTTCCATAATCGTATCAATGACGAAGTTGGAGAGGAAAAATGAAATGGGACAGCCCTGCCTGGCACCACTTGATGTGGTGTACTCAGGCGAGAGCTTCCAGTAAACCTTCACACGGCCGCGGGAGTTGGCGTACAGAGACTTACGGAGGGTCAAGAATTTCTGGGGACACATTTGCTCCATAGACACTGCCATAGTGCCTGCATTATCATCACCATGGACAGCATGACAACACCGATGCTTCATTACCATAAAACCACGATTTATTTGAAGGCCTTCTGATGAAAAAAAGAATAAAGGTGGATAGGGAAGAGACTTAGTGCTACTTACTACAACCATCCAGAGGTGTATACACCTGCAGACACTCATTTGGGCAATCTGGATAGAAACTGACAAGAACACCATTGACATCGATTAGCAGCTATATCTTACAGCGTCTCCAACCAAGTGCATGGGGGTCACGCGGTCCCATCCTGTAGGCCGGGTCACACTGACAGCACCCAAACGTTTCGTACTCTCTTTTATAGCATTCTGCCAGGTCAAGAGTTGACCACCTCTCTGCTTCCGCCACTCTGAATTGGGCACAGAAAACAACACTCTCTTCGGCGTACGCAATACATGGCAGCTTTTGGTGCTGGACAAATTCATTGATGGACGTCCCCATGGCACAACCGAAAACCCACTTTCTAATTGCCCTGTTATGGATTCTCCGACACCAACCCACACGAGCTATGGTCCTGAGACAACGATTGTCGAACACCTAACGACGTTTTAGTTCCGCTGCTCAAACAGGCCAAGTCTCACATCCATACAACAAAACAGCCCGCACTGTAGCTTGATGCACACGCCCCTTGAGATTCAGGGATGCACCACTTTGACGCCACAGGCGTCTCAAATTAGCAAACGCGACCCGGGCCTTGCAGATTCGTGCATTGACCTCATTTGTCACGCCACAATCAGAACCAATACAACTTCGAGTTCCTCCAGCTGGATGCTAACTGGCGTGTTCGTTGCCTGCATGTCCACAAGCATGACCTTACACTTTGGTCAGTTCATCCAAAAACACCTGCGCCTTCTCCTCTTCGAAGACGAGAACGATATCGTCTACACATTCCAGATCGATAAGGTTTTTGTCAGAGGCTATTTGAACGCCGGGGTTTTGAGGACCTTCCAGCGTCCGTCTCATTATCTCATCTATCACGAAATTAATAAGAACGGAATGGACACTCCTAACAGACACCACTTTATGTACTACAACTTCTGGAGAGCTCCCCATATATTCTCACACGTCCGGAAATCTGGGAATACAATGAACGTATTGTGTTCACAAACTTTGGGGACATTCCTTGATGGGCCAGCGTATTAAAGAGAACAGACCGGTCAACAGAGTCGAATGCGCCTTGGAAATCCAGGAATAGTAAAGTCGTGGGTCGTTTGTACGTTGTTCTAGCACCTGACAGAGTGTGGAAATTTGGTAAACGCAATCCCTCCCAGGACGGAATTCTGGTTGGTGCTTTCAGGTTAGTGTTTCACGAGCCACCATGAGGCGACGAAGCATGACGCCAGCAATCTCATTACGACCCGGATCAAACTGATCCCCCTTTGGTTACAACACTCACTACGAGCCCCTTTTCTGAAAATGGACACTATCACCGACCTTCCTTAGCTAGCTGGGACAGTCTCCTTTTCCCAAATGCAGGAAAACAGATCAGACAAGCGCTGACTAAGTATTTCACCCTCGACTTTGAACAACGCTGGTGGGAAGTCATCCGGACCAGAAGCTCGGGGGGCGCTTGGGACAAAATAGGCCGCCTTGCAGTTGACTTTTGAATAATGGGCTAGGAATCATCTGCCCTGTGGGTCAGACTTTTGAGTCAATTACTCAAGGTGGAGTACCTCAACCAAACCCTCTTCTTCAGCTTGGGCAACCGGGAAGTATCATTCGCCCTTGCAGCTCTTCGCCCACCAGCCCTCCCGGACATCCCCTATTCACCCATCGAATTATGCGGTGCGATCAACCTACCTGCCAGCCCCCTAGTCATTGTTCCGTGTCCAAACCATAGCCCAGAAAAATAGACCTTTTCTGGACTGGATCCCAGTAGTCGCCTTTGCGCAGTGCGTTTGACTGGCTCAATCAAGACCAATGCAGATCGATGCAGTAAATAGTGTTCATTTGTCGTATCAACACACGCTCCGACAGACTGCAGTTCTGAGACTGAGGATGGGTTTTACCAAGACCTATGACAACGGAGTCTGTCAGGAAGAACGGATACAGTAGCCCTAGCGGCTGATATGAATGCCCACTTTGGACGACTAAGTCCGGAAAAAGCATTTTTAGTTGGTAGACCTGGAGTTGTTGCTCAGCGTATGGATAATGGGAAGCGACTGCTTCAGTTGCGTGCTTAGCATTGCCTGTTCCTGGCCAGTATGGAATTCCAGCACAAACACGCAAGACAACCATAAGCTCAATAGGACCATGTGGCTGGCAGTTGTCGATGGAAAACCTCAATTAAAATGCTCACTCCTAGCAACTTGGCTCTGATCATGCCATTGTGCGGATCCGGCTATCACTTAGCTTTCCATCAGAATTACCCATAACAAAGTAGAGCCAATCCATTTACCAAATTCGGAAACTTTCAGTAGTTCAAAATTATCGAGTTGATCTGGCTGGAAGGCTACTGGAAACTCACAGTCATGCAGATGATGAAGAATGCTTGGAGTTTGAATGAAAGCGGATTAAAGAAGCTATACTCTCAACTTTCAAAATTGAAGAGACGGACACTGGGTATCGTCAAGATCGGTAGGTCTTATTGCTACCAGAATGGCCATACCAGCGACTAGCAACGATGATGGCGCACGCAGGTTCCTCAGACGCCGGATAATTATCAGCCTTAAGAATGACAGACAACACTTGCGGATTGCGAAGACCCAGGGAATGGAGAAAGCTTTTGCCGCAGGCAACAACCACACCCTATTTAAGCTGTTTCGATCAACCGGCCAAAAGAAGACAAGTGTCAGCAAAATGATATGCGAAAAAGAAGCAACGGCATTTCACTGTCTCAATCGTCGTCTTGAGTGATGAGCTGATTACTTTAGACAACAGCTCAGCTGGTCTCCTTCAACATAACCACTAGAAGGACTCGGCGAGCCCGAATGGAACACTGACACCAGTTCGCATCAACAAAAGAAATCCAGCGTGACACATCACTTCTTCAACGCGACAAGCCCCCTGGCCCAGATGGTTTGCATCGTGCACTCTTCAATGAAGGTGGTGCAGTCTACTTCGGAAGATTTGGAACGAAAACAGAATACCAGTGGAATGGGGCTCCTTGACTGTTATCTCAGCTTTCAAAAAGGGTGCAAGACCACGGTGCGAAGACCACCGTGGCATCAGCCTGGTATCTGTCGCATCTAAGGTACTCTTTAGCATCATTTTGCGCAGGTCGACTGATCATCTCGAGGAACAGATTCGTGAGAATCAATCTGGGTATCGCCTTGCCCGAGGATGGATCGACCGTAAGCATTCCTTGAGATAGGTTCGCTAACAATGCCAGGGCGGCTTTTGCCAACCGCCGACACCTTTGGCACCGACGCGACGTCAGTTGGTCTGCTAAGGACGGAGTTTGTACCGCGGCAGTGCCCTTCATGCCGCTTTGTGGATCAGAGACATGATCGGAGTCCACACAGGTATTTCAGACGGAACGGCAAGCAGGGATCGACCCTCGTTACTGGCATCTGACGGTGATGTGATCTATTTGGATTCAGGGATGGTTCGTTGGGTGACATCATGCGATCAACGGATTTCCGCTGCTCTGGAAATGAGTACTGAAAAAAAGCAGTCCGTGATCGACACATGTGAAGCAGGCGCTCTCCGGACGTTACGTGTCCAGTCCAAAACGACCATCCAACCGGGCCTCAGCCGCGCCTAACCTACCCACCTCAGTGCTCACACCAGAAGCAACCACAACGCTATCTGCGCTTTTACCTCGTTGTAAGAGAGCACCTAGAACGTCACAGAGACTGCCTTTGGCGGATTCAGAGCTACAGTCAGTTGGGGCGTAAGTAGACACAATAAACAGGGTGCAATGGACCTCAATTTCCCGAGGTTATTTCAAAGGCGTCGCGAAACAAACCGCGCAAAGGCGACTAGCACCGGGTATCCAATCAAGTAGAGAAGCTTCTGCTCGAGCGCTCAGCACAATGCCCACCCCAGCATATCCAGCCGCATCAACCTTCGCATCACCTGGGAGAAAGCGAAGAGGCAGTCAGTTCAATTATAGTACTTTCGTCTTGTATCCTTGTCTCTGACCGGCAACAGTAATAGAGGGAATCCACTTCACTGCGTCGGCAAGGTTTGCAAGCCATCACACTATGATAAGTTCCAGTGTCTTCGCAGCGAAGCAACTTAGCCGTGGTTTGTGATGTTCGAAGTACTCGAAATAAATTGGATAGAAAAAGTGCTCATCATTCAGTCCAACTCAGACATCCTTGGGTCTATTGAAAGACAGAAGTGGATTTTTTGACAGTGAACGAAGCATTTCGCGCAGATCTCCTGCCAAACATGATGGGCTAGGATTCCTGTCTTAGCACTGCTAAGTTCTGAAACCTGGACTGCGGCCGACCAAGCATTGTAAAGCTTACACTACAGCTGCTCTACTGTGTCTACTATACGGATCTGTGAATTCCTCCGGAAATCGCACTCTTAGAAATACAGAACGTACGGCGACTGCAGAGTTTTCAGTGACTTTAATGTGCGTGAAAGAAGGCAACCGAGTCAGGACTCTTCATGGACGGGTGAGATTCATTCAAATCTAAAGCAAAAAAAGCTATGTGGTAAAGATCAAAAACACACAAAAGATCGTGGGAATCGTTGCATGGGCCTGAAAAGACGGAAAAGAGTGACATCCGCTGTTACGAGGGCCTGGAACGTCCCTTTGCCAACATGAGGAGGGAAGTCCAGGCTAGTAACGACAATTCGCCACTACTGAGTACAAGTAACTTGCTACTTGTGGAATAGGACTATGATAATACAGGGGTCATAAAGCGAAAATACATCTGCTCTTTAAGGTAAGGGGTAAAAGCGCTCCCAGAGGCACGGAAGAAGTTGGCCAGATTGTGGGGAAATTCTACGCGGTCTGGACGAACAGTTAGCTCCTGGACTAGATGGGCTACATCCTTGTGCCTCAAAATGCATGTTGTCGAAATTCGGCAACATTCATTGCCGTTTCTTTATTGAGGTTGTTCGAAGACCATACGACGAGGGTCTCTCACATCAGTGGAAAACAGCAGCTCTAAAACACGCTTAAAAGAGGGCCAAACAAGTCCCTGTGAACTATCGACCGGTCGGACACACGCCAATGGTTTGCAGGGTTATGGAATAAATTTTGCAGTTTTGCTTTCCAGCTTTCAGTTTCCGATAATGCGTACGCACAGACTGACGGCTTTTGCACCGGCCTCGGTTACTCGGGCAGGTACCCACAAGCCATTTTCACAGTTGATTGGTCGAAGTACGAATGGCCTGTCCGACTTCAAGCCGAGCTCTGATTGGTCGAAAAGATGGAGCCAATACTTAGAATTATTTGGACGATTCGGCGATAGATACCAGGTAGCAGGACTCACATCACCTTTTAGCGGACACTGATCTAACTGGTTTCAATTCGCGAAGGTCAAACTCGAAGGTTAGAAGCCGAAAAACCACGCTACACCAACTAGGAGGAGGTTAAAAACCCAAGTCAATGTGGGTGCAGTTCTGCCGGTTTCCCTACTGTGTGGCCACGCAGATAAGACAAGACGCGAGTCTGAGCCACATTTGTCCTTCTAGAAACCAATTTATCCTCTTACCTCTCAGCTAGCTGGGTAATGGCAACACACATTTCCTTGTAAGCACCACCTATCACAAGCTTGTCCCTTGAGCGACAGGATATAGTCCTCGTTTTACTGGCTCATCTGGCGTTACAGCTTTGCATCGCTAACAAAAACCAACACCACTCAGCAGAGTGTCCTGTAGCAGACTTGATGAGATTGCGAAAGACCGTAACCCGACGCAACCTAACTCAGGGGGTGTCCTCTCAGTCGTTGAATCCCCCAGTGATGGTACAGCTCCGTGTGTCGTTTTATACTGAAGGTCATGATTGAGGGCAAATATACCTCATCCTGTACTTCAAAAATCCACTTCCGTTTTTCATGCCTTTATTCTGGTTAAGCACATTTCCACGTCTCCATCCCACCTATTTCCATGAACGCTCCAAACGATACAGTCTCAAAGGCGCTGGCATTCTAAGGAGAACGACTTTCCGCATCTGGGCCTTTCGGCATTGGTGAGTCACCGCAATTTCTTTATTCCTAAAGTAGCCATCGGCTGCATTTTCTCGGAGAGTTCACATTCTTTTCTTGGGTAAGACGGTCGCGACTGAGAAAAATATTCCAGGTTTGATCTTGTGGAGGCACCTCTGGGTGGCGAGCAAGGACAGCTTCCTTCAGCAAAGGCCACACTCACTTAGTATAGGGGACGGCAGCCACGAATTGCCTTTTCAGCCTAAGAAGCTTCTCTACAACGGTTTTTAGATCTTCGGCCTATTTAATAACGCTTACTCACTAAGTGTGAAACCGAGTGCCTCTCGGTCCTGGTCAGGCAGGATCGGACACCTGAGCCGTTTCAGTGGGGCATCTCACAACCTGGGACGTTGCCGACTACTCTTCTTGGAGCCGCTTCCTAAGCTGACTGACCTGACAACTTTCACGTCTCCAGAAAGCAGGAGACAAGGGCGCATCCAGCAAACGGGCATGCCGTCGATAAGAATAACGGATAACGATATCCAAATATGTTCCCCTTACGTGCCCTGATTTTCGGGCAAGCTGGGTGGATGAGCATTACTCAGTTTTACCGGTGACCAAAAGGCTACACAGAAATCCCTCAATCCATTGATATCTGCCCATCACGGTGGCATAAACCTGCAATTTGAGAGGAGCTAATCTGTCATGAACTCAAAACCAATCCATGACGAAGTGATTAGATTGTCAAGACAGACCCGTGGCAGTCGTACTTGGCAGGATCAAGAACGACCGTTCTTCTGATTTGTAAGGCTCTAAGTGTACAATGTCCATTTGAACAGAGCCATCTTCCTCTTCGAAAAAATAGGGGTCCTCACTTCGACAACTGCGGCTTGCGTGGGTGCAGCCACCACATTGCCAATCGCCAATAGTGAGGAGACTGGCCTGGACTGCCCCATGAAAACTCCACTGTCCTCCCTGCCTGAAATTGCGTTACATTATCGGAACCAAGTCGCTGCTGCACACTTATGTTTTGTAGTACCCGGGATCATCAGCGGGTACGCAACGAACCTACCCCCCCCTCCCAAACTAACGGGCCCAGCGCTAACCTTGATCCTGGCCTTCAACCCACGGCCTCCCATCTTGCTTTCTTACTGCAAAAGCATGTGTCTGTCCAGTGCTTATAAGTTATCCGTTACCGTCCCCTCAGACGGAATAGCTACTCTTATTCAGAAAATCCGTCAAACACCTGTACTGCAATTTACTTCACTCTGTAGCTGGTCGAGGATACCACCGCTCTCGTGCTGAATCTGCCAGACAGGCGGCCAAATAGAGGCAGTACGTTTCGTATTGCACCGATAACTATCTGACCTTGGAAAAAAGTACTCTTCTTCCCTGGTCGATGCTCATATCCTCGGACTAGTTATTTCGAAGTGATCTCATTGTCCACTGCCACCCACCTTTCACCCCCGCTTCCATAGCCAAAAACTCAATTTCGTGTGATTCCACGAACTTTCCACCGACCGGCGCCTTGGTGTTACTATCCACCTCCTGATCACGCACCTATAGCCGAATGGGCCCATTCGCTCTCGCTTCACTATTTGATGCGGTTCTGCCACCAGCAGTCGGCCACACCCACCAAAGATCGGAAGGTTACCCCCTCCCTACCGCAGGTTCGCGGGGTCGTCCACGCCAACTCGAACAGCAAGCAACCCCCATCTTTTCAGAAAACATTACGATGGGTCTACGTCTTCCTCCGGCAAGACATAAGGGTGATTAAATGGTCATCCCTGTCCGTCTCTGAACACCCAGACGCCATACAACGTAGCCCAACCCCTCTAAAACCGGCCAAAATAGCAAAAGCTGAATCGCAGGGTGCCGCACTTGTTATGTGGCAGTTATCTAGGAGTGATGATCCGTCAAAAAAGCTAACCACCTTTCAGACACTAAAAGAAACCTCCCTGCCTGAAGAATGAAGCGACTGTTCCCACTCACCAACGGTTTCCCCAAGTCCACTCCATCATCCGGACAGCACACGCTTTCTTTCCTCTTATTCTCTGAATCGATCATATACATATAAAATGTAAATTCCTTATTATTTCCTGAATACCGGGAGTCACGACTAGCGCCTAATGAATGTTTTTGCCACGCACCATTAGTTTTTTCGAGCTGACAGCTGACAGATAGGCACCTACGGTCCATCAGGTGTGAGTCAAGAGCCGGAAACAATAACGGCGTTTTTTCACAATTGGTGAATAGAAAACTGCTTAGCCTGAACGAACCAATACAGTCGAGAAAGGAGTACAACAAACACCAACTAAAGGGATCTAGAAGTGGGAATTGTGAAACAGCTATTTGAAAGCGGGCGTGGTTCAAAGCATGTAGAGTTCCGCGAAACTTGACACACAATTTAAGTACGATAAGCATCAGAGCATCAGTAGCGGTTGAATTTAAGTGAGATGTGGACGGCGTGGCAAGAGGTTCTGTTATGGGGGGGGAGTTGGGCTTTGGAATTATGGCATCAGTTATACAGTTTACATGTAAATTTCGGCAGCTTTGAACTGAAGTAGATGGCCGTTGCAGAAATCGGGTGAACAGCTGAGACAGTAGCTTAAGTCACGGATAGTAAGGACAGGTTGACGAGCCGCAGTTGAGCAGAGCGTAGAATAAAGAGAAGCCTACACCCAGAAAATGTGAGTTAGACTGAAAACAAATCGGCCTGCCGGTTGTTTGATGTGTGAACAGTCTTCAATTAGGGGTGCCTGGAAGAAGAGTTGCTGATAGTGCGCTAAACTGCTTGCATATTATGGGGAGAATAGGCGGGATGACCCAGCAATGGGATGGCCAGTGACTTGGAGCTGCGGTGCAGGCTCAGCGGACTAGTGGAGGACTCTTGTCAGAATGGTCTTGTTTGAAAAAGTAAGCGTAATAATTGGTTTATTTCCAAATTTGTAGATGGCATGCTGATTGAGGCATGATCAGGTCGTTACAACCAGGAGGCGGCGGACAACTACCCAACGAGATGGAAGGTACAAGCAACGAGACATGCCTACTACATGAAAAGTCGCCGCAGTTGTGGAAATCGAAAAAATAGGACGATTGGCATGAGGTAATAATAATGTTTATTCCCAACTGGTGGGTGGCATAACTTCAAGCATGATTATACGGTTACAGTCAGAATGGAGCGTGACCGGGGGATTTACGGGTACTGGGGTTTGCGCAAAAAAAGATTGAATGCTGTCCTGGAAGACAAACCGCGCCAAGCGCATCCAAAATCTTCGCAGTCGCCTTCATACTGAGCTGCAAAGTCATATAATGTTCACCTAGTAGATTCTGTTATTCTGTAAAAGGCACTTACGGCAACACGCATATGGTAGGCGATGTTTTCGCACACGTGCCACATGGCGGCGCCACTACGGTAAAGAGTGCTTGATACTTTCCACGACTGGACAGCCAACGAACGACCCGTTAGGGGGTCGTTTACGCCACTCGATGACAAAAAATTTCAAGACATCGGTGGCCAAAAACCTAACAACGCTTTATAATCATCTGTCCGTTGATGCTACGTTCCGCAACCACGCAACAAAACATCCCTCACTGTGTCTATGCGCAGCCTGGCACGCGCAACCTATAAGACTCACTGATGTCTTTTTGACGCCTCAAGTGAGGCAACTTAATAAACGTGCTTCATAGCTTTTGGACTCGTGCAACAACTCCATTCGACACACTTCCTTTAGAGCAAATACAACTACGAGTTAAGTAAAACTCTCTAAAACCTCCCATGATTCTCCTTGAATTGTAAGGGTCATGTTCAGAGACTTACGTTTTGACCAACAAATTTGCATCTTGAAGTTGCAAGGCGCACTGTAAGTTGGTACGGCACTGGCCAGTCTATTCGACACGGAGTGTGCTTTGCGCTCGTCTTTGAGGATGACAAGGACATCGCCTGAATGCCACAGATGGACAGGGTTCTTGCCATGAACTTTCAGGACACCGGAGATTTTGTGAAATTCCAGTGTTACTTCAACAATAACGAAGTCGAACGTGAATGGATTTTTTGTTTTTTTCTGACACGGGTTATTTAGTTATCCCACCATGCACTCTCAAACGCCCACAAGTATGGAGAAATTAGGTCGTGATTATGTTCACAAACTTCTCGGACATTTCGTGTTCAGGAGACGAAATTTAGGGAACGGATCGGTCGACAGGCTCAAAAGTGCTCCCAGAGTCATTTACCGTCAAGATTTCGGGCAGTCTGTATATGTGGCGTTGCTCTAATACCCAGTAAATTGTGAAGACCTAAAAGACGCAGACTATATGTGGTTGTAGTTTCTGATGCCCACGGGTCACGTCTCCGCGTGATACCACAAGACAAGAAAGGTCGATGAGACCAGCAGCCTCGTTCAGACCGAATCCAAACGGATGTTCCATAATCACCGCATCTTCTTTGGGTAACATCGCGAAAGATACTTGCCTCTACAGTCCAACATCTGTTGTTCTGGATTAACTCTCTCGTTAAAGTGACCTAAGCTGAGAAGGCAGGGACGTAGTGAGGAAGGTGCGCCGGCAGCTCTGGTTGGCACACCGATGGAAAGCTTGCCCGTTTAGCTCATGCGGAAGGAAAAGTTGGAGACGGATAGGAATTGCGATCTGTTTCAAGGGTAGTTTGGAAGTGGAGGCCGTAGAGGCAAAGACGAGAATGAAGAACCAGGCTTATGGGCGACGCAAAACCAGGCAACATGCACGGGTTAATAAAAGAATGAGGTGCACACCAACTAGTGGGTGGCATACCATCAGGCATGATCATATGGTCAGAATACAGTCAGATCGTGCAATCAGAATAGAGCATGAGTGGGAGGATTTGTGGGTACTGAGGCTTGCGCGAACTACGGAACAACTGAATGTTTACAGCAATTATTGTAGTGACAGCAAGCAATTAAACGAGACAGGATGGAGTAGATGTGTACTTGGTAGCCTGGAGATCATTGACCATTTTAAACTTGCTAATGTAAGCTATTATAGTACTAGCGAGAGCAGACAATCGTTACAAGTACGCAGAGACGTGATGTCGTGGGGGAAAGTAAACACAATAATTGACGGGAGTCGAACTTCCTGGATAATAATAAGAATGTCTATTCCCAACTTATGGGTGGTATGAGGCGAAGCATGATCATAAGGTTACAGTCAGAATAAAAGCATGACTGGTGGGGACTGTGGATACAAGGGGCTTTGGGAAAGGGGACAGCGTCATAGGCGGTGGGCTTTATCCGATGTAGACGTGGTAACCAATAAACCGGAACGAGCAGGGAAGCACGGTTACTATGCTTTTTTAGAGACAACATCGAGAAGGATCGTCAGGATTTGAATGTGGCGGGCAAAAACAAAACGAGGGAGGGTAGATCAAGAGGCTTCCTGCCTGACATATGACTTGAGAAGTGTAAACTGCGGAAACTGAGGAACCAGAACATCAGATCTGGTGAAGCAGTAGAGTTGTCGTCATCCCGCCGGTCGATTTAACTAAAGCCTAATACAACCGCTGAGGACTCGTGGCGTGGACTGTTGAGATCATGGCCAGGGTCACGAAAAGCGTAAGTGGGGGTGATGAAGTGGCGGGATTAGCAAAACCGATAAATGGTGACGGGAATATCAGAAGCATGGTGTACAGGTAATCTGTAGAGATTCAATGGTCTCGCTGTTGTGGAGTTGCGCAAAATAGTTCCTTGGAAGAGTGGTGGCAACACCCGAGCCAGAAGACGAACTGTATAAAAAATTGTTGGTTTTTGTCGGGAGCACAGACTGAAAGTCCATCGGAATGGCTATATTCTGGCAACAGATTCAGCAGTTTGGAATGAACATAACGTGGAGACGGCTGAGGCCAGGTGAGGAGCTTATTGGTATTTGCCGTTAATGGAACGAGTGGGCGAGAGGGTACGGTCGAGAGTTGGAAGGGAACAATTGCGGGTGTGCTATCAAAATGAGCATGGCGGCGCCGTGCCATCATTGGCCTGACCTATTTCGGTCCTCAGACAGCCCTGTAGCGGGCGTCACATTTAAGGTCATTGGGCTGGGATGTGCAATTCTTTGAGCGTGGATAACAACCAAATATATCGCCTATACCTGACTAGGTTTTGTGGGGTTATTCCGTGTATTGGACAATACCATAATCTAGGAGGGAGAGTGAATATTAGGGTAGGGACCACCTGTTCCCGAAGCACTGCCATCAGCTTCATTCAACGAGTGGTGCACGACGAAAAAGCCTTTAGGTACTAGCCTTGTATTTTGGAATCTTACCACGTACATATTATTTTTTGCCTGTATCCACCCTGGGAGCAGTAGGTAGGTGTGTTTTGTTTCGCTGATGACGTGGGCTTTAGTTCGGTGCAACCCCAGTCAAGAAGAAAGCAGCTACAGATTTACATGTCGATGTAAGCCGTAGGCATCGCATGGTATCTTCAGGCTATCCCGTGTTTCTTAAGAACTTTTTCACAGATAAAAGGTTCGTTTTTACCATCTGTTGTTTGTGGCATTGCCAGATAAGTGACACAACCGAGACGAGTCCATAACCAGCAGCAACAAACAGAAGACAACAGTGCTCTTTTATGGATATCCTGAATTAAAGGCCAGACTCAGAACTACCGTTGATGGGCGAAGCGTTCGCGCTACTGGAGGGGTGACGGGTACACGAACGCATCATGGCGTAACGTAACGGGGCGACCCTCCCTGCAGGGCGTACCCGACCACCACAAGAGGATAGGGACGTGGTGGAGAAAGATGTCGTGGCTGTGGAAGGAAGGTGGAAGCTGAAACTAGTGTTTAGGTGGGACGAAATTGGGTGGGGAGGGTGATAAAAGCAGACGGTGGACAGAGCTAGCCACCGGCTATTGTGGATACGATGTTCTTCCAAGCAAGTGGTGTGTATGATTTGATGAATTTTTTGAACGCCGTATATGTGGAGCTCAAAGTGGCTTCGGAGGAGGCGGTGGTAGTGCTGGTGTAGGTAACTGCCGAACAGGGATCTCAGGCAAATAACATGCGAGCGGCCAGGGGGACGGGGCTATACAGGGCCTAAAGTTGGATGAAGGTGTTTGTGGGTTTGGCACCCTGCCGAGGGCCAAGCTTGCATGATGCGGGGGGCCACTGGCGTATTTATGTACCATGCGAGTTATGGTCAAGTTTGTAGACGAAGGGCGAACGGTAGGAATTCCAGTGGTTAGTGCGGGAGAAGGCTTTATGAAACCAAACTTCGACAACAGGTTTTTGGCACAAAGGAGGCGCTTTGGTGGAGCGGCATTAGGTCAAAGTATCTGGAACAAGCGACTGTGCTTTCACCTTTCGAGTGCAGCGCCAGGTAAGTGCTGATGAGATACCGCATCTGTCACGTAATCGGTTTTACGGCTATTGGGGGTGGTTGGAGATCCAATAGAAAATGATACAAGTGGATTAGAGGCCGAGTCGACTGGCTGACTGGGCACGCTGTCATTTGAATCGGAGAGTCCTCGGTTATCACGCGCACATTCGTCAACAACAATCCGGCTTGCGCAGTTGCCGTGGGTCGCGTGTGAAGTCTGCGAGTGAGTGACGCCAAGAGTATCGGCTGCCGTGGATGGGTGAATGGAAGAGAGATCAACGTGACAGCTTTCAGTCGTCGATTCTATGGTTTTGGATGGTGAACTTTTAGTAAGCTGTCTTTGCAATCGAGTGCGAGCAGCCTTGGCCTTTACTGTTTACAGTTTTGGGGTAGAGGTTAGGAGGTTCTGGGAGCCAGTAGGCGGGCAGCATCATTTTCGTCCTTGAATAGCACTAATATTGGGCAACGCAAAGACTGTTTCGGCTTTCAGAGTCGTCAAACTGTGCAGACGGAGCCAAGCATTTTAGTGCCGTCAGGAGAGCAGTTTTTGTGAGTTCGAGCGCGATGCGGTCAGGGGTGTTGTAGTTTAAGACCTGGTGACGGCACTCAAAACGCTGTCAAATCTCAGGGGCAAGTGCGTCAATGAAAATCGATGCTTTTTCAAGATTTGACGGATCACATGCTGCATCAGAAGTCGGAAGGCAAGCAATTGGCCGAATGCCTCGGAAAAAAGCTAGTTCGCTTTCCATCCTATTCACACACGCTCTTAGATTAGCCAGGTCTGATTGAATCCGAGATTCTTCTAGGAGGGGTGCGGGAGGAGGTCTGGAGTGTGGGACGGGAAGGGAGGTATCGGTTAGTACGACCGAACAGTCTGAGGTGACCCGCAGTGCTCTGTCGACCGAATTTGAAGAGTAACGTGACTGAATGCTAGGCCTCTTTTTATAGCGGTGCGCTTTTTTGACGCAACGAGGGGATGGGTAATGGGGATTCGGGGTCTAACAATCGCTTAGAGGATGACGGGAGTGGCGTGATTATCTTAACTTATCAGGTGCACGCAATCTTGAAACGCTAACCAGTTACTGGAGATCACAGCTGAGTTCGTTTAGAAACGTAAGCACGAGTTCTGGGAATTAACCCCCTAGTTTGTGCTAGAGTGCTAATATGTTTGAAGGTGGAGGGTTGCAAGTTATGGTGAGGACGGTAGAAGCATTATCTCTTGTGATCTACGATGCAAGTATCTGGAAACAGAAGGCCGTCGCGGGACTGGTACTGGCAAGCCCTGACTCCAAGAAAGCTTAATCAGATAGGGATGAGTCAGAGAGAGGGTTGGTGCAGCTACTGAGGGAGCGCTCTAAATAAGCAATTAATTGGTGTAAAATAACGGCTTAAAACGCTACAGGTTGTGGTCCCAAAATATTTCCCAACACCTGACCTTAAGATTCTGGTTTTGCGTAGGTTGAGGAGTATTTAATTGGGGGAATAAGGGTGGGAGAACTCTACAGTTGTGGGAAAATTCTAGATCGTATTGCGAGGGTCCCGATTAATCCTGGTCACCTATATGAGCTGTTAGGTCAGATGGGACTGGTAGGCTTGGGACAGTGGCAGCACGTCGACAGAAACGATAATGTAGATGAGGAACAAACGTGCTGCATGACTTGGGGATTGACTGACAAGATTAGGCGTACGGAAGGAGGGAGTGCCTTTGGCCTTTATGGCCGCAGCAAAATGGGGGACCACCGTAAGCAAGCAGTTCCCTCCAACTTACTGCCCCGCACTGAGAACGTGAAGAGCAGTGCTTCACCCTTTCCCCCATATGCCTTTCAGGTAAACAGCAGCCGCTTAACGACAAGAACAAGACCGGCCTGGCAACTTGAGCGAAGGCTTCAATCCAGAGTATCAATCCGTGAACGAACTGAACACCGAGTGCTGAATCGGGCGCGGATTGCAAGGTCGTGCGCGACACTTTCGTACAAATGAATAATGCACAGAGTAACAAGGATCCCGGTCGTCGTGATCAATCCGATGCTTACATGCAAACTTTGTAATGGTTATCTTATTGATGCCACTACAATCGTTGAATGTTTACACTCTTTTTGTCGGAGTTGCATACTGTCATATCTGAAACTTCACACGACCTGTCCCATTTGTGACACTCTCCTCCACAAGACGAGGCCTCACTATGCTATCAGACCGGATAGAGCACTTCAAGCAATGGTCTATAAACTCATCCCAAATCTGTTTGAAAAGGAGATGTCTTGTCGTCGCGAGTTTTTCAAAGGTATGATATCTAAAACGCATGGTTTTGATTCTCATTGCTAAAGGATAGGTTCAATAGGTTCACTATTCCCTCAGTTGGTAGCAAGAATAGAATGCCTCGCAACCAACCAGGGAATTAATGTGGTGAACAGAAGGTTGCTGCCGCTCCACAGACTCGAGTACCTATCCCTGGATTGTAAGTGGCGGGTCCAGTAACTGCAAAGCACATGCACGCTGCTTCGTTAGTTAAAAAATCTGCATCTCATTTTCCAATTCAATGTCGAGAAAGATTACCTCTGTATATTACAGATTGACGAGGTTTTCGTCAGCAGCTTTGGAAACCTTCCAGGTTTCGTCTCATCCCATCGGTTACGGAACTAAAAATGAATGGGGAGAATGGGTATCACGGATACCGATTTTTGTGTAAAAGCTTTCGGAGAGTTCCCTGTATGTTCTTAAACGCCTACAAGTCTGAGAATACAATCCTCCGGGCAACCCTTACTGGGCAAGCATGTTAAGGGGAACATACCGGTCAACTGAGTCGAATGCGCCCTGGAAATCCAGGAATATTAAAATAGCGGGTCGTTTGTACTTACGGTGTCGCATTAGCATCTGACGGAGTGTGAAGATTTGATCAACGCAACCTCTTTCAAGCAAAAACCCTGCTTGCTGCTCTTGAGTCAATGTCTGGCGAGACATCATAAGGCGAAGAAGCACAAGTGACGCGGACAGTCTTGTTACAATCGGAGTCAATCTGATCCCCCCTGCGCTCACTGAATTCATTACCGGTCCGTTTTTAGTCGAGTTGAGTTTTTTCGAGTTGTTTAAGACAGTCTCATTTCCCCAGATTCAGGTAAGCAGATCACACAAGCATTGAGCGAAGACTTCATCCACACCTTCAAACTCCACCAGGCGTTAGTGCAACGCCATATGTACAGACGAACCACAATCTTGGGATTTATTGTCTTCAATGGTGCGGTCGATTCTGTTGCTGTTAACCACAACAGAGTATGGTCTGGATGTTTGTGAACATAATCCGTTGCCTATATTCAGATAGGTCTGGGTGTGTGAGAGTATGATGCGCCCTCCAAAAGCTTCTCTACAAAAGGTGGGGTCCGGTTAAGATGTTCACTCTCTCCATTCTTGTTCAAGTTTGTCGTCGATGAATTGATGAGGCGAACTCTGGAAGGTCTTTAAAACCTCGGTGTTCAAATTGTGGCTGGTGAGAACCTTGTTCACTATATCGTCCTCGTCTTTGAAGACAAAGGCGAGGCACAAGCCCTGTTGTATACATGGACCATCTTTCCGCACGTGCCTTGTAACTTCAAAGTTCAGAATCGTGCTTCAGAACGTGCAGTCTCTGAACGTGCATTCTACAATTCGAGGAGAAGCATCGGAGGTTGTGGAGGATTTTGCATCCCTCGGTGTTTGTATTAGCTTTGACGGAATTGTGTCTGATGAAGGCAGTGCACGAATCTCAAAGACCAGAATCATGTTTGCTAGTTTTCCTCACTTGTGACGTCAAAAAATCGTATCACTGGATCTCAAGGGTCGCGTGTACCAGGCTACAGCAAGGGCAGTAATGTTGTATGATTGCGAGGCGTGGTCTGATATGAGAAGTCTTCAGGTTTTTTAACACCGATGCCTCGAAAACGTTGTTGATGTCGGATGGCGTTAACGAATTGGCAATGAATCAATTAGAAAACGGATATCTGATTGTTATGCGGGCAATTCAGCCGCGGAAAACATCCAGTGATATCAACTGCGGTTTCTTGGCCATGCACTACGCATACTGGAACACTGTCAATCGAAACACTGTCGTTCTTCACGCTGCCAGAATGGCACAAACCATGATGTAGGCAACGTACATTTTGGTAGAGGTGTGAGCAGTTTGATAAGCGTCGTTATTGTAGTCTGCCTTCCGTGATGAGGTCTTAGTGACCCTCCTGCACTTGGCTGGAGACATCGGAAGAAATGTTGGCTGATCGATTTCAGTGGCGTTTGTCCTGTCTTCCCAGATTGTCTGACTGAGATCTTGGAGGTATAGGCACCTCAAAATGCTTGCGGCATGACAGCACCCCTCACTCACCCACTGTTTTTTTCGCTATAAAGCCCCAAATATAATTACCTGAACTTTGTGGTTCTACGGCAGTGTCATCACTGATACTGCCGTCTCTGATGATGATCCACCGTCACCTTCATCAATGCGGCAGGGAACCATCCGAACAAGTTGGCGCTTCAGAGTCAGTCACAAGCCTCTTAGGCTTGCGAGTTTCAGGTGTACTGTCCAGGGTCCTACTTGCAGGATTCAACGGAGTGACAACAGTTGTCCAAAGGGCTATTGTTCAAAGTGCTCGACCCAGCTGTCGAA
Organism: Clonorchis sinensis; assembly: GCA_003604175.2. Taxonomy (NCBI): domain Eukaryota; kingdom Metazoa; phylum Platyhelminthes; class Trematoda; order Opisthorchiida; family Opisthorchiidae; genus Clonorchis; species Clonorchis sinensis. Next base: position 220,977,666 of record CM030369.1, on the reverse strand, counting down.
TCGTCTTTTACTGAAGATGGTCGCTCCACTTTAATCCTTGATGGTTTCGCCCACAGCTGGTTTCCAAAGGTCGGTCGCACGGATCAACGGAAACAGTCTACAGGTATTCCCGGCTTCCTGGGCTTCTGTTTTTCGGCCTCTCCTGCTTATCAGACTTCAGGTAGCGCCCCACGCTCACTTGCACTTGGCTTTTGATAATTCGTTGGGCCCAATTATATTCGGAACCGTCGGGGACGTCTCCGAAATTCAAGCAGTGCCACTGTCCTGCTTCATATCCAGTGAGTGAGCAGGCCTGTTAGCGCCGTGCCAAATGCCAAGCTCGTGTCGCTGTGCATGAGTTCATATCTGATGGTGGAGGAGTTGGAAGAGATTTCAGAAGACAATTCTGGAGCCTAACATCCGGATCTGTCAGTCCCTCAGTTGCTAGGCCCCCTACGTTACCCTAGAAACGAATGGAGAAGCGACTCCGGTCGAGCGCGCAGTCGGAATCCACAGATGTATTCCAAAACTAGTAGCAGTCTTTTATTGGTCTGCTCCATCGGTAACCGATGGCGATGTGATCAATCTCGGTTCATACCTGGCACGCTGTTGGAGGACGCCATGTGACCAGACAACTTCGATTATTTCTTAAGTTAGTACTGCATAAAAACTGTGAGCCGAGATACTGCCGGGACGCCCAGACCTAGACAGGAGAACGATTATCGTACTTGACCGAACCTTTTGACTCAGAAGCCTGATTGTAAGGCAGCGGTGCTTGGCGGGAAGTGTCCGTGCAATAGTTTTGCCACGCGTTTCCCAACCATCAACTTAGAGGACCAGGAGACTGTTGATCAGACCTCTTACCTTTGACCAACCTGGTATGGAAGGCTGTGCGAGTGGCGCAGGGACACCATCTAGTGTAGCACATAATCATCATCATTATCAGCTGTCAGAACCGCGTAATTGTCGTATAGTGACTTTATATATATATATATATATATATATATATATATATATATATATATATATATATATATATATATATATAGTATAGCTCAATGTATAGCTCAATGGGTCATAGAGGCTCATAAACCATCACACTACGGTAAGGCACCAGCCTCCGTCACGAAGAGACTGGACCTTACCGTGGTGGTTTGCGCACCTCAGCGGCCCATTGAACTATACTGGAGGGTGTCCTCGGGACACTCACAGAGTCTCTCACACCAGGTTGGGGGCTGGAACATATGGCGACTTGTTCCGTAGAAATGGTAGCGCATTTGCATTTCCTGTTAAACGCCGCTGCCTTGCGGTTAGGCTTTTGAGCCAAAGGCTTTGGTTGAGGACCCTAATCGTCCTCCTGTTCTAGGTGTGGGCGCCCTGACAGTATCCTAGCCCACGTACAACCATGAACTGCACACATTCAAAAAACTCATGCCACATCGGCCGTCGCGTGGTGCCATCAGCCGGGTCGCCTTACTTGCTGCATACAGCAGGGCGGGTAAGCGAAAACAGGCTACTGCTGACGCCACTTCTTCCTCTTTCATATACTTTTTCTTCCCCCTCCCCCCGCCCCATTAATAACTCTCCTCTTCTGGGTCCAGCACTTAGGACTGATGACTCCGTTCCTCTTGCATCGGTTTTGTGTGCAGCATCTGCTGGTCACATGGCGCCGAAATCCTCAGGTATCTCCAAATCAATCGTCAAGCCTCGACATCCAGTCTAGCTGACCGCCTTCAATGTACCACTCTGAAGCAAGCAGCACAACAAGCTGCTCTTGCTCTCACACTGGACTCGCTTGGCATTGATGTGTGCTGTGTCTCGGAAACAAGAATTCAAGATGCAAGCACAGTGATTGAGCTAACGCTCCAACTGGTTGTAGCTCCGTCACCGTCAAAGACAGGTTTTATGACGTCCTGAATGCCATGTTGCGTAATAAAATAATAATCCTTCACCTGTAACACCATTTCGGTACCTAGCTGTCATACCACAAGAAAAAAGCACGATGGCTGTGATACTGCCAGGTTGCCCAAGCCTAGACAAGGGGAGTCGAGATGCAGAGTTCCGGTTCGAACCACGGACCTTCCGGCCAGTAAATTCCCGCTCTAACCACTGAGCCATTTCGCGGGCGTGATAAAAGCTCAGGTATCCTTGCGGTTGCCGGGGATCTGAATGAACAAGTGGGCAGGCTTAGCGTATCTGAGACTCAATTAGGAGGTTGACAAGGATTCGACTCGGTACGTACGGACAATGAGGAACTATTGCTTCAGCTGTATGCTGATCGCAGGCTGTTTTTATGCATTACTAACTGTTATCCTCCGACGGCATGCCGGCCACAAACTCAAATCGACCACATTGCCATCAGTTACCGATGACGCGGATCAATAACTGACTGTCGGTCGTTTCGGAACACGTTTGTGGATTCCAACCACGCACTCGTCCGGAGTCGCTTCTCTACGTTTTCCAGGGCTGCGTTAGGTGAGGACAAATCGCTTGGCGACTGAAAGGCTGGCAGATCCGGATGTTAGACGAACTTACCAGAATCGTCTTCTAGAGTCTCTTCCGAATGCTCCACCATCAGATGCGAACTCATACTGGGACGGGATTCCCAACTCTTTGCATAGTGCCGGGAATTTCACCTGTGGCACGGCACCACCAACCTCACTCAAGTACTGGATATCAGACCGAACGGTGGCATTGCTTAAATCTCGGAGAAATATCCCAGCCGGTCTCGAACATAACCCGGTACGAGGAATTATCAGACGTCAAGTGAAAGTGAGAGTGCGAGCCGACCGTGAAGTATGGTGGACACAGAAAGCCAAAGAAATGGAAGAGGCCCAGAAAGCCGATAATGTCTGAAGATTATTTCAGTTGATTCGTGCGACCGGTCCCCGGGAACCACCTGTGAGCGAAACCATAAAGCATCGGAATGGAACGACCATCTCGAATAAGGAAGAACGCCTCGACCGTTGGGCTGAATACTTCGAACAACTGTCGTGGCCACCAGCTGGCACTCATCTGGAGCCCACAGCGCGCAAGCAGAAGCCTGGACGGTGAACGGAACCACCAACGGCCTCGGAGGCTTACGACTGCTGTATATGCCTTCTCAAGCGCCACCGAGTTCTGGTCCGGATGACCTCCCACCCACATTGTTCAAAGATGGGGGTGAAGTCCTCAGTCAACGCTTGTCTGATCTGTTTGCTTGTATTTGGGAAAAGGAGTCTGTCCCACACAACCGGGGAGAAGTCGGTAATAGTGCCCATTTTCAAAAAAGGGGCTCTGTATTGGTGGCAACAACAGGGGAATCAGTTTGACCCCGGTCGTAACGAGACTATTGGCGTCACTTGTGCTTCGTCGCCTTACGGTGGCTCGTGAGACACTGCTCCAGCAAGCGGGATTCCGGCCTGGTAGAGGTTGTGTTGACCAAATCTTCACACTTCGTCAGGTGCTAGAACAACGCCATACGTATAAGCGACCCACAATTCTAGTATTCCTGGATTTCCAAGGCACATTTGACTCGGTTGACCGTTCTGTTCTGCTTGACACGCTTGCCCACCAAGGAATGCCCCGGAAGTTCGTAAACATATTAAGCTGTTTGTATTCCCAGACTTCCGGACGTGTGATAGAGTATACGGTGAGCTCTCCAAAAGCTTCCGCACACAAGTGGTACCAGTCAGGGATGCCCACTCTCCTCATTTTTACTTAACTTCGCGATCGATGAAATAATGAGACGAACGCTGGAAGGTCTTCAAAACCCCGGTGTTCAAATAGCCTCTGACGGAAACCTTGTCGATCTGGAATATGCAGACGACATCGTTCTCACTTTCGAAGAGAGGAGAAGGCGCAGGTGTTTTTGGATGAACTGACCAAAGTCATCTCCGTCCTTTAGTATGCACTTTTCACCCTCAAAGTGTAAGGTCATGCTCCTGGACATGCAGTCACTGAACGCGCCACTTACAATCCAGGGAGAGACACTGGAAATTGTGGAGCCTTTTACGTATCTTGGAAGTTGTATTAGTTCTGATGGTAGTGTGACAGATGGTGTCTATGTACGAATCTGCAAGGCTCGGGTCGCGTTTGCTAATTTGAGACACCTATGGCACTAAAGTAGTGTATCCCTGAATCTCAAGGAACGTGTTTATCAAGCTACAGTGCGGGCTGTTTTGTATGGCTGTGAGACTTGGCCTGTTCGAGCAGCGGAACTGAGACGTGTTCGACAATCGTTGTCTCAGAACCATAGCTCGTGTGGGTTGGTGTCGGAATATCGGTAACGAGGCAATTAGAAAGCGAGTTTTCGGTTGTGTAATGCAAAGATGTTCTGATCTTATCCCGTTTCATTATCCAAGGATGTTGATCTCATAAATTTGCCACCGTGTACTAGCGATCGGTGTGATGGAAATCGCCTCACTCTTCGCAGACGGTGTGCTAATAGGCCACCAGGCACACTAAAACTACTGTGCAAGGTCTTCAAGCCATGGAATTTGCTTGTTATCGTTGTGAGCCGGGAAGTGGTACCACCTGGTAGCATGATTGTCCAGTAGATTGTACTGGTGGGGGCGAGATAGCTCAGCGGTTAGAGCGCGAGCGTACTGACCGGAAGGTCCGTGGTTCGAACCCTGCCTCTGCCTCTCGACTTCCCCTGTCTAGGCTTGGGCAGCAACCTGGCAGTATCCCAGCCCTCGTGCTTCCTTCGGGTGGCATGGCAGCTAGGCACCGAAAGGGTGCTACAGCTGAACGATAGATTGTACTGGTGGAATCGATCTTGACGAATAGCCACCTTAAATCCATGTAACGAGGGGGTTAAATAGAGTTCTGTCCAACGGCTTTTGGCTTTTCGTTTTCGTTGTATGTTTTGATCCCTGTTCAGATCCTCCTGCCGTCATCTTCCAAGTGAATTTTGACACTGAGATGCCGGGCATTTTTTATAAGTCCGGGATCTGCTTGTTCCAATTTGTAGCGGCCAGCACAGGTTATTATAGGGATTGCAATTAGAGATCCATGTGGAGCGCACTGGAAAGTATGTTACAACGATCATTCGATAGCCGTGATAATCTCATGCATTTGTTAAGTGGAAACCAATCAGAGCCTGGCACTGCTCAAAGGGTATCTGTTATGCGCAGCTGCTGTTATACAGCTACGCAGCTGTAATGACTCACTCCCTGCATATTCGGGCCACACCGGCACACTGTAGTCAAGTAAGTCAGGCTGTTGAGTCATTGGCTCCTGGCCGGGTATCCCAAGAATACCCTAACAGCTGCTGCTTCCCGGTTCACATTTTTGATTCGTAGACTAGGGACAGGATCTCCGAACAAAACCCTTCATCCTCCACTGCCTTGTGGGTCAGACTTTTGAGTCAAAGACTCAAGGTTGGCACTTCAACTAAACTCCCTTCTTAAGCTTGGGCGGCCAGGAAGTATCAATCGCCCTTGCAGCTCTTAGTTCAGCAGCTCTCCCCCACACTCCCTCCTACCCCAGTGAATAATGCAGTGCGATCAACCCATTTGCCAGTCCCCCAGCCATTGTTCCGTGTCCAAACCATCGCCCAGAAAAACAGACCAAAATAATCACTTACATACCAGTTGTTTTGCTTATTGGTACCCATCACTCACCTTGCCGCAGAGGCCGTCTCGTCCGACACTTGTGTATTGGCAGCCTTCAATGTCCGTACTGTGTCGAATTGGGCAACAGGCCTTTTGCTGAAACTTTGCTTCCCTCACTATCGATGTATGCTGTGTCTCAAAAACACAAATAAGATGCCAAATGCCTTATACCTGGTGATCCTGACGCAATGGCTCGTGGGAGTTGCATTCAGCCTCAGGGATGAAAGCGCCTTACTGGACTGGATCCCAGCAAACAATAGTCTTTCCGCTATTCGGTTGTCTGGCTCGATTAAGATCAACGAGTTCGATGTGTTAAACAGTGTTTGTTTTTCGTACCAGGATGCGCCCCGACAAACTGACGTCCTGAATCTGAGAAGGACAGGTTTTATCAGGCTCTATGGCGACTGCCTCGGTTGGATATGCTCATCCCGGTGGGCGATATGAACGCAAAGTTTGGCGACTAAGCTCGGGAGAAGTGCTATTAGGTGGTACGTTTAGAGTATATGTGCATCGCACGGATAATGGGGGGTGACTTCTTTAGTTGCATGTTAATCATTGTCTGTTCCTGACCACTACGAACTTCCAGCACAGACACCGGACTACATGGTGGCCACGAACTGCACGACACTCATGGACTCCGACCGTATGGCAGTCAGTTACCGATGGAAAGCCTCAACTGAAAAATGTCATTATTTCTGGGGTACGAACCTTGACTCCTATTACGTCATTTTGCCGACCCGGTTATTACTTTGCTTTTCGTCAGCATTACCCGTGCCGAAGCAGAGCAACTCAATTCATCAACTTCGATCATTTTAAGTAGCTCAAAAGCATCGAGCTGATCCGTCTAGAAAGCCACTGGAAACACATGCGGGCAACATACATTGTTTGGAGGATGAATAGAAGCGAGTTAAAGGAGCAATACTCTCAGCTTTCAGAACTGTTTGTCCAATCCACCTGACTGGACTAAATGAACAGTGGGTATCGTCGCGATCAGCAGATCTTATTGTTGTCAGAAGGACCATAACAGCGACTAGCGACTGTGGTGGTGTACGCTGGTCCCTCGAACCGGAGAATTGAGAGCCTGAAGAATGCTAGAGAACGCTGATGGATTGCAAAGGCCCAAGAGATAGATAAGGCTTTCGCTGCAGGCAACAGCCGCACCCCATTTCAGCTGATTCGGTTAACCGGCCAGAAGTTGTCAGCGAAACCATTTGCGAAAAAGACGGAACTGTAATTCTTCCACATTCCAAAGGGCACTTCAGCTGGCCTCTTTCAATACAAGCGCGAATTTACTGACTGGAAGATTCTTGGTTGTAACCCAACCTCTGCATGTCGACTGCTCCTGTCAAGGCTTGGGCAACTGGGCAGTATCTCAGCTCTCGTGCTTCCTTCCGATGGCATGGCAGCTAGACACCGCAAGGCTGTTACAGCTGAACGACGACACACACATGTATCTCCCACATTCTCCCATTTTCCGGTGACGAAAATGAACCAGATGGAACCAACTTACCCCCGGTACGTGGTTTGTAGTTGATAAGCTGCATTGAACTACCATGAGATCCGAAGACAGCACGAGGGCTGAGACACTCCCAGGTCACTCAAGCCTTGACTGGGCATCCGAGGTACCAGGGTTGGGTTCGAACCACGGACTTTCCAGTCAATAAGTTTGATTTTTAACCGCCGAGCTGTCCTTTGCTGACATATTGAAGAAAGGGCTTATGGACATCATACCGACTAAAAACATGAAGCCACCAAAGGAACAAACTTTTCTGATAAGCGGAAGGCGAGAAACATTCGGATAGGGCGCTGGGTGGTCGTTGACCATAGAAGCGTCGCAAAACGTCTTTATCCTATTGTCCTCTAAATTGAGTGTTTTCTATGGTTTAATTCAATCCAAGAGCTCCTCTGTCGATGGCACATTAGGTCTTAGTACTAAACGCAGTGTCCACAATCAGTGTGATCCAAATCCGCTTATGCAGCATGTGTAGAAGGATGAAAGACTAACGAAGATGTGGCTGGTTCCCGAAAAGTTCAACCACAGGAAGCCCTTCCTCTTTGTTGATACTTATCACAGAAGGGTTAATGGTGCCAGAATCACACACTCGCCGATCTGCTAGCACATTTAGGCGTAATCGATTATTGATTTATTCAGACAACCTGACTACTGACAACATACTTTGGAATGTGTTCAGTCATTCTTCACCAGAGACAGTGTTTTATTCGACCAATGTACGTATAATCGCATCTGCAAGAGAACTGGTAGATTATATACCGGAAAATCAGATAGGCGAAGATGAGTAGGCATCGGTTGAAAGCGGTCTTTGTTCAGCGGTTGAGTAGGCTCGATTGGTCGCCGATGTCCACTTGTGCCTAAAATCGTTGTTCAAGTGGCCACCTTTAAAATTCGATCGCAGATAAGGTACTTCCTCGTCCACTGCAACGACTTATTTGCAACATCCCCCTGATCTACCGTACGATTCTATAACCCTTGTACAACCGTTTTCTAGTAGCCTTGATTTTAAGAGAGTCTTGCGTAGTTAGCCTAGCATACGTACAAATCTGCTTAGCACAATGGTACTGATCGATGCCCATATCATCTTGGAGCAAATCCTAAAAAGTACACATAATCTTCTTGAAGGGGACTATTCATGAGTTCGCTGAAAACTCTTCAGTAGCCCTTATGAGCAGTTTCCTTCAAGGGATCACCGCGCCCTGTCGAATATCGTACCAGTTGCAAAATGAGTTAGCCTTTGTGCAGCAAATTCAGTTGGATCAGAACATCATATAAAACCGTTCAGCTGTAACACTCTGTTAGTGCCTGACTGCCATGCTACCCGAAGGAAGCATGAGGGTTGAAATACTGCCAGGTTGTCCAAGCCCAAACAGGAGCAGTCGAGATTGGGTTCGAACCACGGACCTTACGGTCAGTAAATTCACGATTTAACCACTGAGCCATCTCAACCGCTGAACAGCATAAACGAGGGATTCAGCTGCAATTCAGTTGAGTCTCCCGTCAAAACCAACTAGGTTTACAAACAAATGTATTTTTCGGATATATAGTCCTTTACATTGTCCATGCCGTCGATTAAACGTGTCAAGTGCATCTGTTGCAGAGTACGTCTAAAAATAGGAGACTTCCATCAGATTTGAACTCAGAATATAACTCGGGGAACCAGGTAAGCTGAATTGTTTTACAGCGGTAAAAATCAAAATGTCATCAGCACAGTATTTGCAAATATACGTAGATGCAATACTGTCGTGTAAATGTCTCTCAGTCCTGCCTCTAAAGGTACCATCTAGTGAGCTCGAGATAGCTCAGTGGCTGAAGCGCGAGCTTACTGACCGGAAAGTCCGTGGTTCGAACAGAACCTTGACATCTGGGCTGTTTCTGTTTCGTCTTGGGAAACCTCGTGCGTCCTGCGGTTCTGCGCCGGTGACACGGCAGCTAGGCAGCGAAAGGGCGTCGCAGCTAGTTTGTTTGCGATTGATTTTAAAAGCTGATGTGTCGACGTTAGACACAAATTGACATCCGGGACCAACCGGACCTACCCTGACTATTGTCATCTGTGCCAGCTCAATGTCTGTTCATCTCCGTACCTTGCACTTACCTGATTTTTCCCCGTCGCCGGTTCACTGGCGAATGCAGTGACTCCTGCACTGGCACGACAAATCGTCATGTCTGATAAATAATGAGTGGACTCATTCCAAACTATTTTGTGCAGTCGATTAAACAAATTGATCCTTGTGGAAGCTGTGTGCTTGAAGTGAAACCGCACGTTATTGTAAGATGTGTGCGTGTGTCCGAACCCCAGTAAACTCATCTACACGTAATCTTTCGTTCCTGTTTGGACTCACCAGGTGGACACGGAAGGAGGAAGACAGACTTGTAAGGGTGGGTGAATCCGGCGGTCCAATATTTTATCGGCTGGTAAAAGCCAAATTAAATGCTCAATGGTAGCGGTCAAAATAAAACTCGAGGTCAAAAGCACAATTGTCGGGCCCTCCCCCCCTTCGAGTGTAACTTCTGTTTTGTGAAAGTACCCCCCCCCCAACTTACACTATGTTCTATTTCAGCCGGTGCTTGATTTTGTAAACAGGCTCGACGACACCAATCGGAGAACCAGCGAATCGGATTGGAGCGTGATTAATGCCTATCCAATGATTGGCCACATTACACACCAGTTCCAAAACAGTTTATACTGGCCGCGTCCTCATTATGGAGATGCAGCATCCGTTTTGAAGCATTTTCGGTTCTCCTGGGACTTTGTTCTATGCTCTTTTTAGGGTCTGATGAGTGTTTTTAACTTGTACGCTGATTTCAATCACAAAACCCTCGGGAATCCGGTAGTCTCTTCTTGAGGTTTTTTCACTTTGCTCCCTCGTCCTGAGGGTTACTAAACAGTTATGCGAGATGATTTAATCCGATTTAACACATTTCGTGCATACCAGTCACATTATCTGACCGCTTAGTACAGTTTCCATCTCTTTGTTGGTCTTCAAATCCTAGATCACCCAACCGCCGAGACCCGGTCCCTCAGCCCGGAGAAAAAGGGCGAAATCACTTTGAACGCCTATGTTCTTCAAGAAGAGGAACACATCAGTATTGAGCTGGAATACTGGCAGCCCACCGAACAATCCGGAATGAATCCAGTGTTGCATCAGCTTAACACCTCTCCGTTGACATGCCGATCAACTTATCTACTCTGTCCTCCCGATTTAACCGTGGCACATTTGGAAAAACTGATTCGAGTCAAGTTCGGTCTGGAGCCGAACGAACACAAGGTTGCCTTATTCTTCACCACGGACGATTTGTTCAGGCCTGAATATACCTTATCCGATCTGGCCTGTCTCTACTCTTGGCGCAGACTTCAGCCGATGAAGCTGTTCTTTACTATCCTTGAACACTCCAGGACTGCTCTTCCATCATCGTCCGACTCATTGCTCCCCACAACGATCCACACGTCTTCCGCCTCCCAACCCAATTGCCTTCCACATTCCAGCTGCGCCCTGTCCACCACCACTACCACCATGAAATCCCACTCTTCCCCAACCCTTTCTGTGTGTAGGGTCACATCCCAGTGTCACTCTCGATCGCCCTCCAGACAAGACGTCTCTCTACTTCATTCATCCTCCTCGTCAAACACCTATTTACCCCCCATTTCCTCGAACTCCTCCAGTCAACAACAACAGCAACAACAACGTCTTTCGGTCAAGGACAGTGCAATCAACATTCCTCAGTCCACCCTGGTTTCAACATTCTCTCCTGTCTGAGGTATGCTCATGCGGACACTGTATTTACTCACCAACCGACTGTTCTCTCAGCTCTTGCATAGCTCTATTTGCCGTGAAGGGCTCATATGTACAATGAATTGTTTTATATCTGGTCTCTGCCCTCCTCCCCCCCGCCGTCCGTACAATGTGAGGAACACACAATGAATGGGATGTACATTGCTACATTGACTTCCAGTTTCTAGTTTTCTAATTATTTTGTTACGTGTTTTATTGCACTGTGCATGCACGTGTGCTTGTCACGGCCCTCGTTCTCGTTATCGGGCTGCTGCACGATACGCTTGCAGTTGGAGCGTCATTTTTCTCTCTCTCTTCTGTTCTAGTTCTTGTTTGTATAGGCTTGGATCGCGCGTTTGTTATTTGTAAAGTGAACAAGATGTTTTTTGATGCATTCCGGTCATCTTTGTGTTGGTTATCACAGCATCTCGAATACCCTGGGATTTGACTGAGCTGAACCTCAGCTGGACCACTCATTCTTCAACGCACAATGGTTGAAACGATATCTAAGAAATCAAAGTAGTCCTCTCGATATGATACTACTTATAAGGCCGTTGACAACTGCCTTCCCGCCTATTAAGTCTCATCAAGTAGACTTACTCCCTGCATTCCCAATTATCTTGTTTTGTAGTTGAAATCAGGAAAGGGAGTCTAACTGATGAGTTCAAGCAGGGGGTGACTGTCCAGGAGATTTCATCAACCTTACTACAAGAGTCGTACAAAGAAAAGTCATCCGATCGATTAAATCTCGTGCTAGTGGAAACACTAGCTGTGCTTTATGATGCACATTTAGTCGAAGGACGTCATGAACGGAGGATTCACCTGAATACCCCCCAAAAAAACTAACTTGCAACTGAGTGTTCAGTTTAGCATAACATATTTGCCGTTTGGTGTCCAAGTAAGATAGCTCAGTGGTTGGGTTGTGCGTGGTTCGCATCCAATCTCAACTGCTCTTGTCAAGGCTTGGGCAACCAACTGGGCAATATCTCAGCCCTCGTGCTTCCTTTGGATGACATGACAGTTGGACATAATACATTACTCATAAGGTTGCTGAAAACTCTCCGATAGCCCACGACCGGTTTCGCCCCCGTTGGGGCTCATCAGGTAGGCGCAGTCCCCGAGTTTCCGTCAACCTTATGTTCCACTTGAACCCAAATTGCACGAAGTTAACGAAGTACACTCATTTATATCGCGATGTCTCGAATATCGTTCCAACTGGAAGATGAGGCGGCCCGGTGCAGCACATTTAGTTGCTTAACAGGGTCGTAAACGAGACATTCAGCAGAGTTCCAGATGAATCTCCCACAAAACCAAATTGGTTTGCAAATGAGTGCAGTTCAATTATTATTGTTGTTTTTATTATCGTGTGAGAAATGAGCTAGGTGGAAATTCGGGGACTAGACCCGCCTGAAGTGTGAAACCGGCATTAGTCTCATCGACGTTTTAAGTGGCGCCCGCGGTTTCGTTTCATGCGCGTCTGCGAACGCACACCTGCAGCTTTGTCCAATCAGGATTGGCTGAACAGGGTTGCCTAGTGACTGGAGGATTCCTCCACCCTTAGGCTCCATTGGGGTTTACTCGTATTCGGCTGCTACGGCTGCTCTGGGCCACTCAAAAGAACTAGGCAGTCGCTTTTGGAGCGTGCGTTCACCAGAGGTATCTGGGTTCTACTCATGTTTGGAATAACGTGGTTTGTCAGGGTTAAGCCATGCGTTCTTTCAACCGGATTTCCTGTTAGCCGAATGTGTTCACTATTGCTGACCGTTTACTGATTTTTTCTAGATGAGATTTCATCAGTGATTGGTGTAACTGAGCTGATCAACTGGCGAGACAGTTTTACCCTACACTGTACCCGAAGACAGCGCTGTGATCATCTTGTCGCCGCCCACGCACCAATTAATTCACACGTTCCTAACCGGGTTGCATCATGATGGCTGTGCCATCAACTTCACTCACTGTTTAGTTTGCGATGTGAAGAGTGTTCTGCTGCTCATTTGAGTCATGGCGGAAAACTATTGGTCGTTGCATTATCCAATCCCGTGTATTCACGCACTAGCCACTTTGATGATCGAAGCAAATACATCGGGGATTTATCGATTTATCGGATATAACGAAATAACTGACTAATAGTAAGGGTCTAAAGCAAATCTTGTGATTTCACGATACGGCAATGCATCATTCTACTGTCTGGGGACGATAAAGTGTTGGCTGACGACTCAAATTTCCGATGATAACTCCAGTACAGTCAACGAGTCATTGCACACGATGTTCCACCCACAGTTTCGTTGTGAGGTCCAGCAGCAGAATTTCCACGTGATTTGAAACGTGGGCAGTATTGTGGTGTTATTAGCTGAGGCCCAGCGACTGGAGTCAATCCAAAGCTTGCATCATCGATCGTGAGGTATATGAATGGGACAATAGACAAGGTTGAGCAGCAGCTATCCTTTGAAATCGTTGCGATTTGTAGCCAGTCGAGACCAACCAAGCTATACTGATCAATTGCCACGAGCCAGCGTTATGCCCCATAAAGACCTGAGCGTAAATTTGGGACTGCTCCGCTTTTCGTTGACCGTGTGATAGTGACCCAGACATTAATGAGTTTTAACATGTTGCTTTTATGTGGATTACAGTTACGCGGTTACAGGTATAGACTTGAGGTCATCATGTTTCTTAGCGATTCTCATAGTGATGCAGCTGTAGCAGTCAACATCCGCTGATGAGGAGGATTCAAATTTTTATAGACAGACACACGAAAATGACATTAATTCCCCATCAAAGAGCGCACTATTGTGTTACCCATAAAATTCGCTGTTTTATATGTGGCTGCAGGATTTTAAAAGTTAATTGGCAGTTGATCCGTTTGCCGACCTTGGAATTCAGCTTGCAAACGTTTCGTCAGTGCACAATTTGATTGGTCATTCCTGCATGCGTTTGCGTAGTTTCTAAATTAAGTAACAGATAACCAATTATGTCGCGGATGTTAACCAGTCTTCCGAAACTGTGTATACACAAGCAGAAATGGAGGATTCACCCATCCAACCGCGCACTGGTGATGCCTCCTCGAAACGTTTGCAAACCAATTGCCAATCTCAGTAAACACATCAACTGCTAGTCAACCCACCCAAGCTACCAATATTTGGACGCATGAAAAGTACTCTAGTTTGAACCGCGATCCACCTGTCCATTCGCGATCATTCTGGTCAGTCCAAGCCAACGGTGGAACATCTGACCTGGAGTTCCACTCATACGAGAGCTCATCATCAGTGCGGATTGATGACCATGCCGGACTGTGTGCCGCGAGCATTTGTCTTGCAAGCCGAGTGTTTTGCCACTGCTCCGCGAGCGCACGCCAGACAAAGCCGAATAAGCACGCCTGAGTGGACCAACATGCTCACGCTTGAGCGAAATCCAGTCCCAATTTTACCTGGGCTAACTAGAATGATCGCACTGGGAGAGAAGAGGAGAATCGTGATGCGAGCGCGAATTCTACAGATCTTGCAACCACCCATAAGTAATTAGGACAGTTTCAGGCAGGCTTGGAGCGTTCTGGAGGACCCTACGGACGTTTGTTCGGTCAGCACATTCAAAACAGTCGTTGGAGGCATCAGGCAAAACTCGCTTAGTCCTATGTGGTGATTCACGCGCGTCCAGCGTGACCTGGTGAAGTAGTTCGTTCGGCTTGGTTTGATCTGATTTGGTTTTTGACGGGTCGATATTAGGTCAAGGTAGCTCAGTGTTTAAGGCTGGAACTTGCTTACCGGAGGATCGGTGGTTTCAACCAAACCTCAGCATCTCGACTGCTCCTGTCTGGGTTTGGGCGGTCTGGCAGTGCCCCAGCCCACGTACATCCTTCGGGTAATGGGGCAGCTGTGCACCGAGATGGCGCAAGCGGTTGGAGCGCGAATTTACTGACCGGAAGGTTCGTGGTTCGAACCCGACCTCTGTCTCTCGACTTCCCCTTTCTAGGCTTGGGCAACCTGGCAGTATCCCAGCCCTTGTGCTTCCTTTGGATGGCATGGCAGCTGGGCACCGGAAGGGTGTTACAGCTGGACGATTATCATCATTATTGTTTGAGCTCAGGTCAAGTTCACATCGTTATTTTTTCATTCCACAACGTCCAACTACTAGAAGTTGCTGCTGAGTAGTATACAACGGTCCTTAATGTCACCTCAGTCGATCTCGTTAGGAGTATTTCAGCTGGTCCTCTTCGGGCGATCTTACGACACAAGTTATCTGACAGTAGCTCCGCAAATGACCTTTCCTCCGGGACCTCTCCGCTATTGTGGTATCTTTGTGCTGGTGAGTGTGGTTGCTACCTATTGGTGTATTTCAATGAAAAATGTGTCCGTCTAACTATGGTCCAATCATGTCACTAAATTTCATATGGGCATTTTTTAGAGTCTGTTCTATTTTGTGCGATGCCAGTATCAGGGCACGAAATCAATGGTATTACCCAATCTGCCTTTAGCACTCACGTCATTTCGGTTTGTCGCTGCTCAGCAGATATACGCAGTGAGCTGACCAGAAATCTCCCCAGTCCTACTGAGGGTTTGTCATTCCTGGCTACAATATCACCTAAAAGTGGGTCTGATTTGTTTGGTGACCCCCCTATGAGTTGTGGAACCCATTCGGATCTTGACGGAACTGGTCCTTCATGGAGAGCATTCCAGTGAACGTCGTTTTTGAAATATTTGCATTTGGTTATTCCAAGTTTCATGGGGAGTCGAATGGCGGTTCAACTCGGCAAAGTCTTTTAGGGTCAAACAATAACCGACTGCGCTGTCAGAGCCAGTGGAACTCAGGTGCAGCCTGACGGGCCTCGGTAAGCAGATAGTGTTGCGCATTTCTGGCTCCGAGTATCAGCAGTGGTCTCTTCTCTAAAAGAGTTCCCCTTCTTGTTATGTTTCCTGGCTTTAAAAGGCCTGACAACATTTCATGCGCGTGTACCTAACTTTGGAAGGTTGGGTGAAGTCTGCCGAGTGGTCAACCTGAGTTGGCAATGAAATCTTACTGTCTGTGGACGGTTGCGTATTCCGGTCAGCTTGTTCACTAACAATCTGCCGAAAACCAAGGGCAAGTTTGCATGCAGATATGTTGGATGTAACTATGTTTTTCATGCTGGTGCATAATTTCGGCAAAAGTTTAACAGTATTTAGTGTAATATCATCCGAGTACCAGGCAATAACCCCCCTGTTGCATCCCCTGAAGGCCGTATTAGGCGAACTGCGTAGCCGACTGCGTTTTCCAGAGCTGTGGAACTGTCTTATAATTTACTAAATGAGTTTGTCTGTGATCGAGTAGATACGGGTTGTACGGGGGAATCTGCTTTTTTCATCCATAAAAGATTCCGACCCGAATAACAAACTTAACTTTGGGTGTTACAGCGTAAGGCCCGTTCTGTAAACCGCCCCACCCGACCTTGGTCTCTATTAGGTTGACCATTTTCCTACTACTATCATGTTAATAGTAGCTGGGAAATAAACGATTTTTGGATGCCTGAGCGGTTGTTGACGTCGTCGTAGACCAATCAGCGATACCAGTGGAGGTCACACATCTCCCTGAGTATATACTCGCAATCCCAAGATATTTTAAGGGAGATGTAGTCAATTCCAGGAACTCTGAATTAAACAAAGGTCGTCCAGTGCACTTTGAACGGCGGCGAGGGCCATAGATGGACGTCGAACAAATTTACGAGTTTCCGCACATCAGTATATGTATACTTGGGATGACTTTTCAGAGTAGCGTAGCGCGAAAAATAGTAAAGTGGCACATCTTAAGTTGGCCAGTGATATCTAAGAACCACAGCTGGTTTCACAACGAGATGAGTTTCAACCAGGTAGCGCAATCTTGGAATACATACAGCAACATAGGGTGCGGTGGCGTGGTCATGTGCTACCGGTGCGACGGCGTATGCTACTGATGAGGCACGTGAGTAGCCTAATCGTGTCAAAGCTCCGTCCAATGGAACCTGTGGGACTGCTTTGCAGTGTTCGATTACGATTGTGTAATAGTCAAGGAATATCCATGAAAGTTCAAGAAGACGTGTGAGGATGTTCAGTTTTTAAAAACTCTGTGCACATGAGATGTTTACTTTCCTGTCCAATAGTTTGTAACTGCTTAGTTGGTGTTTGCTAACAGACGATTCCTCAGAGAAGGGCTTTCCTCCTTCCACCGGTGCCTTGAAAAAGAAGCTGTTTTGCACACTAAATTCTTGGTGTCCCCAACCAACAACCGCTCAAAGACTAGCCTGACAGAGAGGGTCACTAAGTGGATTACGAAAATTCCGGGTGTTGTCCGTGACAACTGCCTTCCAGGATGTGCAAGGCTGAGGGACATGGCGTGATAGGACAGCTAATCCATATCAATGGAGTTTTGAACGTCAACAGCTAAACTACACTAAACCAAGTAATCAGCGGAAGAAAGGAAACGCTGTGAACTTGACGAAACTCTACTCATAAGGTTGCTGAAAATTCTTCGATAGCCCACGACCGGTTTCGTCCTTTTAGGGGCTCATCAGGTAGGCCTGGAAATAGCACAAACGAGAGACTCAGCTGGCTTCCAGGTGAGTCTCTCGAAAAATCAAATTTGTTTGCAAATGAGTGTATTTCGCTAATTCCGTGCAATTTGGTTTCATGTAGAACATAAGGTTGACGGAAACTCGGGGACTGCGCCTACCTGATGAGCCCCAAGAAGGGCGAAACCGGTCTTGGGCTGTCGAAAATTTCCATCAACCTTATGAGTAGTGCATTACGAATATACATGTATCACGATATCTCGAATATCGTAGCAACTGGAAGATGAGGCGGCCTGGTGCAGCGCATTCAGTTGCCTGGAAACATCAGAAACGAGAGATTCAGCTGGGTTCCAGATGAGTCTCTCGAATAACCAAATTTGTTTGCAAATGAGTGTATTTCGCTAGACGAAACTCTTTTATAGGTGACGAGTATCACTCACTTAGAAGAGAATTCAACAGAGTCATGTCATCCCTTTTTATTTCTGCAGTGCAGATTCAGCAGATGACAATCAAATGAGGGGAGACAAAAGAATTAGAAGAAGAAATTTTTCACCTGTATCCCCAGTTTGATGGTCAAGTAAGCACTAGAATCGATGAACATTGGGGGCTATGTTTACCTAAAGAAATCGACAGTGTTTTCATCGACCCTATGAGTAGTATCCACAAAAAAGAACAAAATGAAGAAGTTTCACAAACAAAAGTCTCCGTTGAAGTGCAAATATGTGGACAAGTCAGGCTAGAGGACATGGCGAACACGATATTCTATATATATATTCGCAATACTTCTGCGAAAGAAACCTTTGGAGAGAGTCCATCCGCTTGGAAATTACAATATTTTGTTCCTGTGCAATGACGATTGGTTGTGCAATCTCTTAGGAGGGATTCAGCATTTGCTGTCCAACTGGTGACCTACCTGGGCGATGGCTAATAAAAAAGATGGGTAGAATATTGATCGACCACCGGCTATTCTCACCTCACAACTTCAAATCACAGGTGGACAAATGGAGTTGGGTCCTGCTTTTGAGTTCAGACAAGAGCAAGACAGCTTGAATGCATTATGATTGGTTTACTAAGAGACTTTATCTGATTTTATCAAAAAATTTGTGTACTTTTAACCAACCAATCAGAAAACGTTAGGTCATTGGATTGCACGTTTCTTTCTCAGTGATTGCCTACGTTGACCGGGCGCCAGAAGTCTGTAACCGTTTCGAAAATTCACAAGGTTTAGTTTTCAGTCCAACCAATTGACATGGCTGGCTTTTTAAGAGGAGCACAGTTCTATCGGGCAACTGAACTTGGACCACCTTGTAGAAACTATGACATATTCTCAATTCATCTCAACAATGCCGATTTCACAGAGAAATTAAAATTGTTGGAGACATCTTCCACCTCATCAAAGTGGTACTGATGAACCAATGCGATTACGTCTGTTGAGCGTGTTCCATCTTACAGAGTATTATTCTTTTGGTAAAGGGACTTCACAGATTACCGTTATATTGGATTATTGGATTATTATTTTATATTTATTATTATTTGTTATTATTTATTGTTTGTTTGTTTATTTATTATTTTTGTTAAAAATTCCCTATCCCACCAAGCGCCGGGTCCCGAAGGCCATTATCTACCGATGGTGCTAGTTTTTGGCCAGAATATCTTGATTTCAGTTTGATGTGGCATTGACTTAGACAAACTGAGTGTCTCAGGCTTTACGATTCACGCTCGGTCGTGCGTCGAAGGGAGATGGCAACTGGTGCCCCAGCAACAGTTGGAACCCCTTTATCCAAGCAGATAGCACCCGACGATGATACTCGTTTGTTCTCGCCAGAGGATTGTTTCTGGCAGATAAACTGTTGAAAATATCCCACTAATTTTGGTCGTAAAAACCGCTAAGATATGAATCCTTATGTATTCCATGAAGTTCCGCTTCGATTTCAGTATTCCAACCTTGTCTTCTGCATGATTAGAGAGGCTATTTCGTCTTCTCTGCCCAGCTACAACGGAATATTGACCCAACCATGTAAAACTATTGATGTAGAAAAGGCGAAACACGTGTTCAAAACGTCCTTCGGCGACAAAACAGAGGGATAAGTGTATAAGAATAGGTGATCCAATCCATCTGCTTGCTACACCGAATTCACCGGTTTCATTTGGACCGGAAGGAAATTTTCTGCATGGTGGAATTGGTTAGCGGTGTTGGCGGAAAAACGACTTGGTCTGGAGTCGAGAAGTAGTAATTGAAACACCAAGAAACAAAGTTAGCTACCGACAAGGACAGTTACACATATATCCCTTCCAGTTGGCCATCAATGCGCCTAAATACTCAGGTGTAGCTTGCCCTCATTGCGCCCTCTGTGGTTTCGTCACACTGACACCATTGAGTCCCGAGTACAACTTGGCCAGGATTTGTGCTGAACTTATGCTCAACATGAAGCTGAAAGATGGTCAAACTCCTAAAGTAAGTTAGTCTTTTGATGTCCATAACCCCAATATGACTGGTTGGGCGAATCGAACCTTGACAACTTCTGCTTTCTTTTCTCACTACTTTTGTGAAAAAGTAGTCTAAAATAGAAGCGAATAAATGCACATTAGGGAGTTCTAAAGAGGTCAGTTGCCGAAAAATTAAAAAGCAGGGAGCATATGAGAGTAAAGTCATCAGAATAGTTTTTTGTCGCCGACAACCAGTATCCGTCTGAGAGCTCTGCTTGACCACAGCCCAAAGAGTCGCATTGCAACTGAGAACTCCGGTACTATGCTGTCATGAATAACTCGTCTGCCTCGGTCATGTAATCCCCATGGTCTCCCAGCGACGTTCTAGATTATTTTGCCCCACTCATTTACACAAGACCTTAATTTCATTGACGACCAGTTTGCTTTCTCCACCCTTTTTATCTAAAAACCAGTCATTTTATTTTAACCATCGGATGCAGACATGACGACCAGATCCCGAAATATTAGCGTAGGTCGCTCTTGTTAAACACAGTTTAGCGACAGAACGCACCGGCACTAATAAACATAAGAAAAAGGGGCGAATGTGCAGACAACTCGGCATGTGTTGACTACTTGGCTTACATTTCGATCGATCCACGTGACCTGATAGATGATTGAGCATGAAAGCCATAAATGAGACATGAAGGAAAATACGAAGAATCCTAAGTTCTACTCATTCCCCCTGAAGTCATCTTGATATCACTACCTACTCCGTGAAAGTGAATTCGTGATGCCGTTGTATCAACTCGGGTTCTCTAGCTCTAGTAAGGCACCGCAGTTTCATCCTCACAGTAGGGTTGGAACGAAAGCCAACAGCTTTGCTCAAGCCATTGTTCAAGCGTCTTTCTGTGCTGTTTGTCTCTGACAGCATTTTTTTTCAGTTACATACGGTCCTTTCCACTTTGGTTATAGACTGGCCGAGACTTTTGGGGCATTATCATCATCATCATCATCATCATCATCATCATCATCATCATCATCATCATCATCACCATCATCATCATCACCAACATCATCATTATCGCTGACGACATGTCAGCAGTACTCACAACCATAATTTATTTGAAAGTCTTATTGTGTAGAAAAGAACAAAAGAGGATGGGGAAAGGACTTAGTGCTAGCCTTCCACAATCATTTCGAAGTGTCTACACCTTCATGCACCCATTCAGACAATCTGAATAGAAACTGATAACGCGGCCGCATCTTACGGCGCCTCCATTCAGGCGGAGTGGGATCACGCGGACCTGTTTGAGTCAGTGGCAGTGTTTCGCAGTCTAGCAGTGTGTAAAATAAATAGGAAGGGGTAAAATCTTATTTCCGTGCTATTTTTTTGCCTCGTTGTCCTAGTTTCCGAAATTTATGCGCCATCCGGCACGTTCAGTGAATGCAGGTTATCAGGACGGCGGCTCAGTGTGACCCATATCCCATTCACCTAAGAAATGGCGTTTTACTGGTGGACTTGTGGCTCAAACTTCTGTCCGCTAAAAGGCATCCAGGTAGAAACTTGGTTCGTTTGTGCATGGGGCTCACCGTAAGGAATCTGCGGTAGGATGTGCTGTGAGTTTTGTCCATCTCTCTGGGCAGTGTGCAACGTGGCCACAGATTTCTAACCCAGTGTTCCATAGTTGCATTTGACGGTGGTGATGCGCGCCATTTTATGAAATCGTCAACTTGAGAGGTTCAGCTCTTGGTGTTGTGACATTCACCTTCACCAGCTTGCCCCACTAGTGGCTTCCTATTTCAGTGCGCGCGGTGCGTCCTTATTTATTTGTGTGAGCATCGCTCAGCTCCTCATGTAGCGTTTTTGGCATCACCAGGGCTGCAGGCTTTGACACGACGAGTCAGGTCCTTAGCTAGGGGAAGTATCACTATCTGTGTTGTCTCCTAATGAAAGCGGGGTATGTCGATTTGTAGTTTGTGACCTCCGTCCCCCTGATGTTTGACCTATCGATTCCATTCCCCTCGAGAACAACCCTCAATTCTAGACTCCATGCGGACCATCATTTCGTGTGTCGGGCGTGTGGAACGATCGAAAAAAGTTTCACTTGGACGCCTGGAATGTGTATTTGCACTTCAGGGTGGTTCATCCACTCCTTGAGTCGATTTGACCCGATAGTCTTGAAAGATATCTTGTCAACAAGTTATTTACCTGTCTTCCCCTTTGCAGTTAGTGTATGACGGTTTGCATTGCCCAGTTCGCACGAGACACAACAGAATAACAAATACACCTATTTAATCACTGGATAAGCCCAATTGGTCATTTTATTCCCTTTTGGAAAGGCGATTGGTCATAGTCCGACCTGAGAGCGTCAGCTTCAAGAGGCCAAGCCAAAATGATCTGCTCAGAGGTGACATTTGCAATCAAGTTGTCCGTATAGGTCATTCCTTACTCAGTACAGAATGCCCAGGAATAAATGAGAGTTTTTAAAATCCCTGTTCGTAACAATCTGTGCGAACTGCTTCTTACGCGTGGGCGTTTGACAACAAGGGGTTTAAGGCATCCGTGGCCATATTTCGAATCTAAGCTGAGTAGCGCTCATGTGTCCTACCGCGTGTTTGTACGAAATACCCATTGTGCATCTTCAGCCGAAGCAGCTGTTTACCGAATTTCGATCTAAAATAGCACATGCTCATAGGCGGTAGAGGACATGTATGACCACTCCAAACTAAATGCCAGGATCCTCAAACCTCGTGGTAGGCAGCGTTTTTTGGTTTTGTTTTGAAAAATAGCATAGTTCAGTGAAGTTCGATTGTGCCACTTCCGTCATACGTCTAAGATTACCCCCTCTCGTCAGTCCATCCATATATCTGCATGTAGGCCCCATAATCATGCCACAGATGTTTATGCTTGCATTTCACTCCGTATGTGTGTGTGTGTGAGGGACCAGGAGGTCCAGGAGACACAAAATTACCTCGTTAACTGGGCAGCACAAACAAACCGAACCGTCCAGATGATCTATTTAGACATCATTGAATAAGTATTTGAGTTTTGCTTCCCTGAACAGGATTGAACTGATGAGCTTTAAAAAGTGTAAAGCCGGTCCAGTGCGCCCACCCATTCGGTGCTCAGCTACCGTGTCACCTGAAGGAACAACGAGGGCTGAGATGATTTCAGTTTGGAGGAACAGTCGAGATGCAGCGATTTGGGTTCGAACCACTGACGTTCCGGTCAGTAGGTTCGCACTTCAGCCGCCGAGCTCTTTCAAACCCCGACCTTGAAATAATTAGAAATTATTTCTGTGCGGAACCAAATGCAGTGATTTTTTGGTAAATAACGCACAGAAACATTGAAACTGGACAACAGAAACCTGCGAAAACGTGCATGATTATCCGCGTCTGGCAATAAACGAACAGCCCGTGGGTGGTGAAGGCAAAAGTGAACTTTCCTCAGTTTGAAACACAAAGCCTATCTGTGTGTCGTAGTTATCCGTCAGTTATAAATGTGATGAGAAAACCCTCTGGAAGCTAACTAAAGCACGCGTGGCAAACATTGTCCCAAAGGAAAATAAAACGGGACAAGAAAAGAGCCATCTGTCATTTAAAACACATTCAGTTGGCGTAACGTTGGCAACGTGTGCGAAAATACGGAAACCTATTCAGAATTACAATTTACAAGAAACTAGCCGAAGTGGTGACTAAAAGCCACAAAAAAGGTCTACTGACTTGACTATGTGCTTCAATCGCGTTCCAGTAATCCTCATTTTTGTGTGTTTCTATCGCGGAAGCAATCAGAGAACTTACTCGACGAAGCGAAATATACTTACTCATTTGCAAACCAATTTGGCTTTGCGGGAGACTCACTTGGAACCAAGCAACCTTATGTGAGTAGTACAGCACATACAAGCATCACAATACCCTGAATATCGTAGCAACTGAAACATGAGGCGGCCTAATGCAGCACATTCAGTTGCCTGGAAGCATCACAAGTGAGAGATTAGGCTGGGTTCCAGGTGAATCTCTCGTCAAAACTAAATTTGGCTGCAAATGAGTGTATTTCGCTAATGAATCAAGCGATCTTTGTGAGGCAATTCACTCGATCGTCCAACAGGCTTTCAAGGTCACTTTCATGGTCACTTGATCTCGCGATAATGTGAGCAAATAAGACACTGGATGTGAGAAGGTCTTGTGACCGTGACCAACTCACATGTGGGGCTGTGATCAGCCCATGCCAGTCGTGAAGACAAACACGTGTTTCATCCAGGCCTTAATTTAACCGATCGATAACCATCAATGTGTCTGGCAGTTGGTTTGATGCCAGACGATGTCTGAGTTGGCGACAGGGTGTGAATTTCAATGTTGCCATAAGGCACATGGTGCATGAATGTGGAACAGCTACACTGGGCGTACAATTTGGATTCAAGTACAACATAAGGTTGATGGAAACCCGGGGACTGCGCCTAACTGGTGAGCCATAAGAAGGGCGAAACCGGTCGTGGGCTGTCGAAGACTTTTCAGCACCCTTATGAGTAGTGTATTACGTCTATTGCTAAACATACTTAATGTTCAAATACACGTCTATAGGTCTGCTCTGTTTATCAGGTGCTTATATCCGGACATCTATGGTTCTCATCCTACTCCTGTTGGTGCATCCATATGGATTGCGCGTTTTTTTCGTTCTATTCTGATTCGTTAACATTTTTGATTGAAATGCACTCCTATTGAAAATATGACTCGTCAGTGAGTACTAATCAGCTGACAGCGTGGATCTTCAGTGGTTGAGTTGGACAGCGTCAGTGGTACTGTCAGAAGTGGGAATTTTCAACTAATATTTCGTCCAGACCAGTCTATGCTGAAAAACCGGTGCATCTGTTTCATTCTTATTGGGAATCATCAGCGGCACGAATCTCACGAAACTCAGGGAGTTTCGAACCCGCCCTCTTCCAGCTAGTGGTTGAACACAACCGTCTGGCCTCGGGCACCTGAACATCAATGTGACTGGCTCTCACTCAAAGTGCAATCAATCTGATGCGGTTCAGAGGAAGACTAATTTTGTAAGCTGGGTGACACTTCGGTCAGAGAAGTTGTCACTCGAGGAACCAGCCAATACGTTACCAGGTGATGTGGTTTCTGTAATTGAATGGTGGGTGGGACCACATCGTTTCTAAATGAGAGCCATTCACTCTGCTGATCAGCGGCTCAATTGCGAGCACTTAAGTGCTCAACCTATCGGCTAGGAGGTTGTGGGTTTGCGACTATCTGGAGTTTCGTGAGATGCACACTGCCGATTATTCCAAAAAAGAATAATGGTACTTTGAATGTTTGAGGCTGAACGGAAGTCATGACAATATGAAAAGCAATGAAGAGCGCTTAGGAGCACGTGTTAACTTAACTTCGTTAAGGGTCTTGCTTGATAGCGGACAATTCTCCTTCGGATTCACGCCATTTCTGCCCGAAATCTAGGGATACCTGTTCCGTGCAAACAGTTTTAATCGGAAGCATATTCCCTCTGCTCTTTTCTATTCCCGAGACAATGCTCTTTTACACGGAGAGGTCCCATTGTGAGAGGACGTCTTTTACAAGACTGATCTGTCCTGCTGCAGTTTTGGAGGCAGACATTTCAGAACCAAGAAGAAGACATTTTTTAGATGTTCTCATGTTACAGGGTATTTTTGAATACTAAGAAAGTGGAAACCGCCGCATCGTCATTTGCCCAGCGTGCTAGTATCAGCAGATAGTTATAGATTAATTTGGTGAAGCAGTCACGTGAGCGACCATCAATTCCTAAAAAACAGATGTTTGTGATTCGTTGTCAAACGCGCAACCAATCATATTCAACCCAGACATAGGTCATCCTGATTGGATGAATCACAAACTTCATACGATGTTCTTCTGGCAAGCGATTAAAAGCGATGTATCGAGACCATCACCCAACTACGTAACAAACTTCTGCACACATTCATTTCTTTTTTACACCGGAATATAAAAGTAACCGGTATGTAGGTTTTGGCATCTGGTCTGTTTAAACGGCCAGTGTGAATTGCAGGAACATTCAGTATAGTGACTTTGGAGAGCGAAAAATTGCGTTTCAAAAACTGGCTATTCCACAAAAGGAGCCAGCGAAGTGATCCTAGTTTGGAGGTAGTCTGTTTCAGAGGGAGCCCCTAAAGGTCTGGTACACCTCTTACCGGACACTGTTTATTTTTCCTTGATTCTACGTATGAGAATCCAAAAACTGTGACATCATGGGCAAATAATCAAGTTGCGGACACGATTCCCTCATTCTTCCAACTGGAAAAGTCGAAATTCCAGTTCACAGAACTTATCAGATTCAACCTGGAATGCACCAATTATTGGCCATCTTCTATCTCCGTACATCGATTGTCATTTATCACGTTGACTGTATGACGTGTCATGTGATGATGCGTTCTTGTTCTCACTCGATTGAGTTCAGTGCAGCAAAACTCTGCGAAAGAGAAAATGTTTATCCCGGTTAAGCGTTAACCACTGCAGAGTAATTTGTTACCAACCCACTGTAGGATTTCCTGTGAACGGTCCTGGTCATCGTGGTCAGGGTTGTTTAGCCGATTTTGTGTTGACGGACCCGGAAGTCGGCTCAGAAATTCGACTTATCTTTTCATTCAAAACCACTTTCAGTGAATTCTAAAAACAAAGGTCTAAAAGGACCGGTTCGGAGAGAAGAAAACTGCTCGAGTAGCTGCAGGTGAAAGTGCGTTTTCAGCATAAAATTTACGGTTTTACTCTAATTTTTCAAAGCGAAACAATATAGCTGTTTATTGTGTGCGTGGCATCAAGGCAAATCGAACCACTTAAAGGGTCATCAGAGAACATTAGGAAGTCGCAGCAGAGGAACTGTAGCTCTAGAGAAGTGCCTTTGCGTGAGACGACTGGAATTTGAGAGTGCGTAATTCCGCCCGATTCTGTTTATTGAAAAGGAACTCTCTGAAGGTCGTATCTTTGCTGGGGACCGCCAGGCACACAGCACCACTGACCAATATGCCCAAGAACTTCGGTGTTTTGAATGTGTACCGAATGCGCTTGGAGAGTTACAAAATATCGGATCTGTATAGAATATGGTATTTGAGACATCCCATTCGCCGTAGGCTTTTCCATTCCTCGTTGTTGCACTGTTCATCGAGCTTGGCAACCGGCAAATGTTCAAATTAAGCAGTAGTGTCCGTTTCAGGAAGCTTTATCAGCAAGATGGAACCCAAAACTTCTAGAGGAGAGGCTGATTACTATCGGTTGCCTACGGATAGTGTGATGAACTGGCACATACATCATCATCATCATCATCATCATCATCATCAGCTGTAAGAACCGCGTACTTGCCGTACAGTGGTTGTAGCTGCCACACTTTCCTTCACCGATTATTTAGGGAGATGAGGTAGCTAGCTGCGCATTGGAGGTGGGAGCTGATAAATTGGTGCGTAAATACAGGTCTGTCGGTGGAATTTTAGGTGAAAAGGGGTTTGAAAGGGAGCTATACATTGAAGGCAACAGCTTGGATGCACGAGCGCCGTTGAGGGCCCGACTGAGCCATGTCTGACAATGTCTTTAACCATCGATGTGTCCCATCTCGGGGTCTCCATCCAGGGAGACGGCAGTGACCAGCGCAACTGAGTTTGCTGTTAATGGTTTTCATACTCCGCTGCAAACTCCCCTGGCTCGTCTCCACCCTTCCCGTAGTTGTGCGAAAAGAACTTTACGAGTAAGTCGGTCGACTGGCATACGGAGCACGTGGCCAAGCCAGCGCAACCTACGCAGTGTGGCCGGTCCATCTATCGTGGGTGAGTTAGCGCTTCCGAAAACCATTCGATTTATTCCAACACTGCTGATCCGGTGTTCCCACCGGATGAAGCATCACCCGCCGTTAAAGCGCGCTGGTAAAGACATCAAGATGGTTGTTGGCTGGCACTTTGAATGACGGCTTTCAGAATATGGGCCCATTTGTCTTGTCCGGTTTTCCTTTTCCGATCGGATTACTTACATACCATTTTGATCAAGAAAACTGGAGATGTTTCATTTTTCGGTAGCTGAACACGAAAGGAAGACATTCAGCCGACCCCTATTTTAATTCGTCATGGACAATTCGTCCTCACCAGAGAGGTGCAGTCCCCGAGTTTCCGTCAGCCTTATGTTCTACTTGAACCCAAATTGGACTGATATCGACGGAAACTCGAAACTCCAGGACGGAATATTGAACTCGCAACCTCCTGGCTATCAGTTTGAACAATTAACCGTTCGGCCACGGCTGGGTGGTCAGCAGTGTGATTAACTCTCACTTAGAATATATTACCACTTATCCTATAACCACTAGACCTGAATCACGTGGTCACGTTTTGGTTGGTTGGTTGGTTCATCGAGTGACGACTACTTGTAGACTACGTGTGGTAGTCAAGACGGAGACTGATTTCAAAACATAGTGACTTTAAAAAGTGTTGGAGAGCACCTTCGAGAACTGTTCCAGGTCGACAAATTACGGTCATTCTTTCTAGTAGGTTTTCTCTCGCTGGACTCTTCATCCACGTCGTTTGTTAACATTTGACCTGCATGTTAAAGCGAGATTTATAACTGAGAGTTGGCAACTGACACCCTTGAAGTCAATTTGCCCCAACGGAAGTTTCTTCTGCCTCCCCTCTTGTAGAAGGGTGACGGAATTCGCACAGTCTCTGGAGAAAACATTTATATAAGACCGTATTCAAGTCCACTTGCGTAGTATCACCTTCCTATTGGATCAAGCTTTCCGAAAGCTCGCCTACGAATTGATGAGTCACGGCTGCTTTGTGGTGTACTTCAATGTCGAGGCACATATCTTCATTCAAATGGCATGCCATCTGAAGACAGGATAGACCACTCTCCGGATATATTTATTGCAGTCTTCTGCTTAAATAACGACTGGTCTTAGCGGAATACACTCATTTACATACTAATTTGGTTTTGAGGGGAGACTCACCTGGAACCCAGCTGAATCTCTCATTTATAGTGTTCTTAGGTAATTGAATGTGCTGTGCCAAGCTGCCTCATGTTTTAATTGGTACGCTATTCAGAATATCGCGATACATGTATAGAGGTAATAGACTACTCACACGGTTGCTGAAAACCCTTCAGCGGCCTCACCGGTTTCGCCCTTCTTGAGGCTCATAAGGTAGGCTCAGTCTTCGAGTTTCCGACTGGTTTAGTTAGGAATGGTGGTGCTTTCGTGTCTACATTGGATGGTTCTGCACCCTACGGAAAATGACCTTGAAATGTGTGATTTGGCCTCGGGAACTCGACAGCACCATCCTCACACGCACACAGATGAAGTTAACAAAAGCGTCGGAAGACAAGGTCCCGAAACGTAGCACCAGACAAATGTCGATGTAATTGCCCAACAAAACCGGCTGGAGTGAGTCAGTAGTTTGGAATTGTGATTAGTGCTCACGCCGCAATCCATTGCAATCTCTTGTACGAATACAGTAGTAGTACTTCGCCTGCACTCACTCATCTACAAGTCGGAACGAATAATGGAAGAATACTACTCGAAAAGCCTTCTCACCTAGAAATAACGTGTCCTTTAAGAGGAGTATTTGGCCTTCCCGAGATAGTGTTTAATGTACGATTAGCCGAAATGTTTCTAAGTCCCCAAAATCGTCCCTCTATGCTGAGTGCTTCTTATCATGGAAGGGTGAGAGGTATCACTGAGCATGACCTCATTCTGTTTAGCCCATCTGCCTAATTCTGGACCCACATCAAGCTGCAGACACGCAGAATGCCGGGTGGAATGGACACAGTTATCTGTTGTTATCACAGTCTCAAAGGAAGCAAACGGATTCCATCTCCTATGAGGCTGGCGGTCTTATGTCAGGATGCCGTGATGGACGTACAGGTCCATTCGACCATAATTTTTTTATAAAAGTGCTGTATGTCAAAAGTTTGCTGAAGCGGATCGATCAACAGAACAATGAGGTAACTAATAAAGCCTTTCAATGATGAAACACACTACTGATACGTTCAAGTAAAACATAAGGTTGGCGGAAACTCGGGGACTTCACCTACCTGATGAGCCTCAAGGAGGGCGAAACCGGTCGTGGGCAGGTGAACGTTTTTCACCAACTTTATGAGTAGTGTATTACATCTGTACAATGTATCGCGACATAAGGAACTGGATGGAACCACAACCAAAAGTTTTCCAACTCAACCGAAATCAAATACCAGATGAAAGGATAAGATGACGGTATCGAACATGAAGGTGAGAAGACGAAAATCCCTCGATCGAATTCGAAGACAGCCGTAATACACTACTCACAAGGTTGCTAAAAATTCTTCGACAGCCAACGACCGGTTTTGCCATTGTTGGGGCTCATCGGGTAGGTGCTGTCTCCGAGTTTCCGTCAACTTTTACTAGAACCCCTGAACTAGAAACATCATAAACGAGAGATTCAGTTTGGTTCCAGGTGAGTCTCCTGCAAAGCCAAATTTGTTTGCAAATGAGTGCATTTCGCTAGTTTCGTGCAATTTGGTTTCAAGTAGAACATAAGGTTGACGGAAACCCGGGGAATGCGCATACCTGATGGGCCCCAACAAGGGCCAAGTCGGTCGAAGATTGTTCGGCAACCTTGTGATTAGTGCCAAAATATGATGTGATTCTGAATTCACCGCGCCTTATGGGCATCCGCGAGAAATCAAGGCTTTAACTGGGAGCAACCAGGCCAACACAGTTTTGAAACCCAGTGATGTTGAGGTCAAACTCACATCGACCACTTCACGATTTCTGGACCGGATGGCCCAGAAATGTGACCCAGTAAATCACATATCTCATCAACAACAAGGAAGCCAGTTGAGAGCTTAGAAAATCTTCACTGAGTAATACAAACGGTCGATTGTTTTTGCACACTTTTCTCCAGTAACGACATTGACGTCATCAGCGTGTGGGAGTGATCACGTTCTAGCAGAGCCCACTTGTACGCTCACATAGAGGTTTACAAAAATGAAAAACGTCCAGTTATCTATCGCAAAAATCTACCCTCAAAAGAGACATCAGAATAAACCATTTTTGACAGGTCTTTTTGATGAAGTCGTCGCCCAGTAAGAACGACGTCGCACGATCGATTACACTGTCAAACATCTGAAGGTACCGTTGGCCACGAAAGCGATCTTCCACTGACGAATACCAATCACATGATCTCTCACGTGATCTCAGTCCACGGTTTCAGAATATTACTCTGGGACAAACTTCATCTAGAATGTATGGAGTCGAGTATAAAAACCTCTCACGGAAATGTGAAATCTACCAGTCAAAACACTGGTGAACTGTGGATAGAGTTTTCTATTGAATTCAAAATTCAAAAAGTTTTGAACTGATCCACTTGTCTACTGAACTGCCATCATCATTAACAACAAGAGCAAGGGAAGTAGGCTTGAATTTTCTATCGATCGGCGTTTCTGCATTTTGGGGAATCGGTCGTTGATTAGGTATAACATTCCAGTTGGGGAAGGGCACTGCAACAATGTTCTTGTTGATCACATCTTTGTTTGTGTGTGTCGTTACACATAAACAGGTATGAAATCATTAATCAGCTTAAATTCTACCCTTCGTTGGCAAATTCCATATTCACACTCCCCTGCAGTCTTTCCAAAAACTAGTGACCGTTGTAATGAAACGCGGATGATAACCAAGGTTTGGCAAACGGTTGTAACTTCGGGTCTAACGGTTGAAT
Source organism: Clonorchis sinensis (assembly GCA_003604175.2). Taxonomy (NCBI): domain Eukaryota; kingdom Metazoa; phylum Platyhelminthes; class Trematoda; order Opisthorchiida; family Opisthorchiidae; genus Clonorchis; species Clonorchis sinensis. Next base: position 220,946,146 of record CM030369.1, on the reverse strand, counting down.
TTCCATAGCTCGCCAAAAGGAGAGGAGCAGGGAAAATCTCTCGGGGTCTTCGTTTCGCACAAGTGTGAATTAATTTCTGGATTTGTCATCACCGAGGAATGTGATCCGGTATTTAGCAGAACAAACCCTCAATAGTCCATAAAAAGGTGTAGTGGAGGTCACGTGATTGTAGTCTGCATTTAAACTTTCAGCCGAAATGCTGAAAATCCATACGAAACTATTTCGCGCGAAATCAGTACCCATATTTTTTTCTATGAAATAACTGATAAAATGTGACTGTTGCAGAGAAAAAGGACGCTCTGAACATGTGCTATGAACCTTTGACGACTGCTATAACGGTGTATACTACTGATGAAACGTGCAAGTAGCCAAAATGGTCTGAAGTGCCGTACCTGAATCTGTTGGAAGGTTGATTTGGAGATTATTGACTCTTTTAACGGTGTGTGTTCATCAATTTTAAATATTGAGAGAACGTCCAGGAAAGTTTATGAGGATTCTTGAGGAGGTCAGCGGTTTCGAACTGTCTGTGCGAATGTCTTTTTGCTTTCGCGTCCGATGGCTTGTAATCGCTCAAACAAATGTATTTTGCTTCTCGCTGTCAGAGCAAGCTTCTTCTGGGTCCCGAGTTGTATGGCAAGGCTCTGCTGTTCACGCGAACTTCGGCTGTAGGGGACCAACTTCGGGGCATCAGTCAGTGGTTGGTCTTTTCGAATGAGTTGTGATACTTCACGGTATCACAGCTTGACTTGGTCGTTCGGAGACTTGAGCGGGGTGTTTCATATTCCGGCATATCATAAGACAAACGTTTGGCCGACAAATGACACCCCACATGAGTATAAGGAGAACCAGCTCCGAACGTGACTGGACTACACAACTGCTAATGAAATCACCGTTTTCCTTGAGACAGATTTAATTAGTTGTTCTTCAACTGCTCTTGACACATGAGTACTATTTTTAGTATCACTTTTTGGCCCGCCTAGAACTTTCCACGTGAGACTTATAAACAGCCCGTTTTCGGCTGCACATGACACGTCTGTACGCGTCAGTGTTCAATAGATCAGCTGATTTGCACGTCCATTGGCTTTCTGGTTTGGCTAAGCGCATCAGGCTATCAAGCAGCTATCCAAACTCGGGTTCACGGTATTAAGAAGGAATTAAGAAAACTGTGGTCCGACGCCTTCTAGCGCTGGGAAGTATTGCCTGGACATTCAAGAACCGTTTTTGTGAATTTTTGTCAACAAGTCATCGCATTCTCATCCAATTATTGCTCTCTTCTGATAGCTTCTATTTCAAGTGTGATATGTTTTCGATAAATACACTCATTTGCAAATCAATTCGGTTTTGCGAGAGACTCACAAGGCACCCAGCTGAATCTCTCGTTTGTGGTGTTTTATTCATTTCGTTTCCACATACTACTTATGAGTAATTTTGACACCAGTCGGAATAATTTGTTTCAGGTCAGCTACACATGGAGCGAGCAACGTTCTCAGTTTTTGGCTATCTTGGTGTTTGATAACTCTACTCATGTAAGATGATCTTGATGTTTTCGAAAAAAGTACTCCTCATCAAGGAATTCCCTCAAATGGGAAAATTCGGTTAGAAAAGACAAGTCGTCACAAACCGGACTTGACTTGATTAGCGGCTGCCATGATGGTAGTTCGGCATACGCCGTACGCATTTCCTTGATGGACGATCACCCAACCTCCACTAAGTTTATGGTAATTACAACAGTTCTTTTGCAGTCGAAACGCCATTCGAGGACATTTAGACCACGTCGACCTCTGGGTGTTGCTGTTCACTTGAAGGTTCAATGCAAAACGAATTCAAGGTCTAAAACGGACACAAAAACGTTGTCCTGCAACCACTGTATGGTTGCACGGGATTTTTGCAAACCTACGGGGTCACTAACTGAGTGCATCGTAAAGGGCCCAGGAAAATCGCTTAGTTGAGTAAGGTTGTCTTCTTCAGGTTGATCTATCCCCCCAGTTCTGAGGAGAAAGCGTTTCTCCACATGGACTGTCTCCGTCTAAGCGTATGAAGCTCCACGTCTTCTGCGCATTTACAAACTCTGAATGCTGCATTTCGTCCGATCTCAGATGCAAAACCTTGTTTTTTGGCAAAACACCGTTTGTTAAAAAGCCAACAAGGTCACGTGCTCCCCTCGGCACTCTCCCCGGTCCAGATCAAGTTGGAACATTCAATTTCACAAAACAACTCTCTTCTCGAATACACAAAACACGAACGTGCGAATCAATATTAGAAATTCAAGTATCAAATTCTGACTGGAAAGCACGAAAGGTGAAGTCAGGTCACGTGGACCGGAGTAGACGCCAAGCCAGACTGTGAACTTTGAATTGTAATTTGGTGTCTACGTTACTCACGTGACACATTCTGCGGTTTATCAGAATGTTTGAATTGCTACGATGGCGCGCACAGACGCTCCTTCGACCGATTCCATTCGGATTCATGGATGAAATTAATTCACTGAATTTGCGGGCACCTGTCATTTGGTAGACTCAGATATCTTACTTAAATCATCTTCTTGTTTACTGAAGAGAAACGCCACAAAGTTCAACCTCACCTGAACTCAAACGTCAGCGCACTTCAGAGTAAACGGCTTTTTCCCCTGAGTGGTCACTTTTATTTACCTTGTTTAACGGCGAATTCTTCCCTAGAACAAAAAAATCCTCAGATCGGGGATTTCCTTGCACAAACCAGCTTCATACCAGTTCAAGTGCCTACACACGCATAGTTCATGCCACATTCTTTCAGCTGCTCAATCCTGGTTTGTTACGACGCACAACCTGGATCTATTTGGCTGAGACAAACCGTTCCTTGAAGGTGTCATCAATGAATTCATTCCACTAGCTTCCTACAAGGCGAACAAACGACGTGAGCTGTGGCAGGAGTCATAAACTATCAGTTATCGTGCTTTGACATGAATAGAACCTAGTTGGCGACGGAGATGATGACAAAGTGGCAGATGACGTTTTACACACGCAGTAGTGCAACCCTTCTGCTCCTCCCCAAACATTGAAAAGTTTTACTGACATGCAAAAAAGTGCACCACGAAAAGATTTTCTCGGATAAATGGTGCAAACAGAATGTGAAAACAGCTTTGAATTCGCCGAAACTGTTTCTGATTTCGGGGTGTTGCCTGGATGGAGGTTCTCTTATACGGAGGTCGCACTGAATGTTGATCCATCCCACATTACTACCACTCCTCTGACCAGAGAGCCTCAAAAGTCCTCGGCTATTTGATTTCGGTTGTATGGTTACACATCTTGCGGTCCGTAACTGAGTGTTGGTCAGAAGACAAAGCTTGGCAGGTTAAGGTAGCTGAGACACCTGGTACACAGGTCCGACAAAAGTCAACGAAAAAAAGGCTGTGTTCTTCACTTCCGTTTGTTGTTAGCGAGCCGCTCATGAAGATCATGACGATATCGTCCATTGCCAAGTTGAGCCGTGCGGGCTTGCTGGCGGTTGGAGGCACGTGGAAAGCATGCTTGTACTTCCAGCCAGACGGTCTGTCTATCAGATGTTCCGGGACATATCGGATGAGGTTCGCGAAGGACGATGCTGTTAACGCTCTGCTTCGTCATGATGCTCAAGTGTGTTAATTTGATCGTCTGGACATATGACTTGCGCTAACAATTCCGTAAAATCCCATTTCCCCACCGCCTCTGAAAGAAGGCTTCCCTCGTTTGCAACTCCAAAGCAGCTACTGGCAACGGGGTTCACGAAAGTTTTGTTGTCTTCCATTATTAGAGTTCTAGTAGTCGTTCTAATAATTCAGTTATGAATCAGATGACAGAAGATGCTTTCTATAATCATCGTCATCATCGCCATGTCCACCACCACCATTATCATCATCATCATCACCACCATCATCAACATCGTCATCAACAGCAGCAACATCATCACCACCATCCTCCTCATAATCATCGACATCATCATCGTCATCATCATCATCATCATCATCGTCACCAACCTAATCTCACAGGTACATGTCAAGTGAATGCGCCGAACACACAGCAAGAGAAAAGCACCGAAATCATCCGTCATTTTAATGGCCAAACGACGTATAGATTTCGAAGACGGTTCACATTACTCACTTCCCCCAACACAAGACCCCCCCCTCCAAAATAACTTTTGCCAAATGGACAAGCCTATGGTCTGATGTACAGGCTGTGAGAAGCAGCATGGGAACAGTGCATTTGTTTCAAAAAGAATGCGTTCATCAGTGAAAAACCTACGAGAGTATACAAAATAGAAAGCCAGATTCGATCTGATGCGTCTGCGCCAAGTCATTCTCCACCGGGAGAGAGTAGCTTTGGCCGACTGCTTGATCAGAACTGTTAAGACACGAATGACAATGAGATGTGAGCATGAATCAAGCTATTTTAGTGAGACAATTCACTCAGTCGTCCAGCAGGCTTTCAAGGTCAGAATGTCATCTATGGAGAGGGTTTCATGGTCATTTGATCTCACGATAATGTGAGCAAATAAAACACTGGATGTGAGAAGGTTTTGTGACCGTGACCAACTCACATGTGGGGCTGTGATCAGCCCATGCCAGTCGTGAAGACAAACACGTGTTTCACCCATGCCTTAATTTAACCGATCGATAACCATCAATGTGTCTGGCAGTTGGTTTAATGCCAGACGATGTCTGAGTTGGCGACAGGGTGTGAATTTCAATGTTGCCATAAGGCACATGGTGCATGAATGTGGAACAGCTACACTGCGTGCATTGTTACTGATTTTCGGATTCCGTTAAACCAAGTCGCCCATCAGTAATACATGGTTTGAATTCCTGCCTACCAGATGGAGTTGACTTCGTTCAGTTCATTCTTGAAAACGAATGTACAATAAACGCCAAGCCGTCGATTTTATCATGTGACCTGAATTATGGTGTTTAGTCAAATTGCTCGTCTAAATTCTCACGAGTACTTGGCCTGAAAGTGAGGCGGATGCCGCGACAATTACTGATTTGCAACGTGTTGACGACAGACAGGACTGGAATTCGTCTGAAACTCTCATTTTCAGCTGAGTTATCTGTCGACATCTGGTCAATATGCAAAGAAATTTTTGTCACAGAAACCAAAAGAATAACAACAATAAAATGGTGTTCGCTCAGTTGTAACACCGTTTCGAGTCCTAGATGCCATGCCAACCGAAGGAAGTATACGTACAACATGGTGCTGTAGTAACGTGTAAGATTGATGGATATCAGGAAGGTCAAATTCCTGAAAGCAACCCCAGAACGCCCGGAACATACTGAGACCCTAAAACTCCACCAAAATCTCAATAGGAAACGCGGCAAGCATCCAGGCCAGTCAATCATCCAATCAATTCAGCGAAAACCGATGAGTGTTCAGACTCGCCACAGAAGCGCGACCGAATGTGATCAGCGTTCAGGCATTTCATAGAAGCACGATCGATGTTGATGGGTGTTCACTAAACGCCTATCAGACAGCCTGGATCAATGTCAAAAGGTACGCTTAAATAACGAAGGACCGTTGTAACTTTTGCACTCGCTTGTTCGCAATAAAGCTGTTGTTTACTCTTGTCGGTGAGTTCCTTCTGGCACCAGGCACTGGAGTGGGAACAGCACCTAGATGGAAAACCGAGCCACCGTGATCAGTCCCGGGAAAAACCAGTAGTGGGCTAAAGTCAATTCATCGAGTATCTACGTAGGTTCGATCCATCCATTTAGCTGAAATTTTGTGGATTGACTGGCATGCGAATTGAATCAGACAGGCGATGAAAACGGATGAAGATCATTCACTGATATCTTTTTCGGGTCTGAAATTTCATCATGGAGCTCTGACAACCGTGTAAACCGGACAGCTGAATTCGTTCGAATTTTTTAAACAAACGTGAAAAGAAAGGTAGGAAAGACCTCCAAACTACGTCTACAAGTGAAGATGTCATCTTACACACTCACCAAAGCTAGCTCAGTAAAGCTCGACAGATTACGAGATTCCGAAAAATGTCTATTGACCGGCGTGGTTGTCAACGTTTGACGACCGATCGAATTTGTCATCCTCAGCGGGCCACAAGTGGGAATGCGTGGATGGATTGATAGAGGGTCTACTGACTCACAGTGATCTTGACTGATCACTGTTCATTGAGATGAGCATTCCTATTGACTTGCAGTTTGATCTTATAAATCTGCATTAGCTGAGCAACTGGATTAGTGACTAATTTGCAAAATTTTCAACCGAAAAAGAAAACTGACCTATCGGTTGACCGATGTTGAGATGTCAAATGCCCTATTTGAGGACATTCGACTACGTAATGTTCGTCGTCAGACTGTCTGTCAGACGCTCCTCCGTGAACGTCGGTCATCGGCTGAGGGCCACGTTATCGGGAATCGGAGACGTAATGCTCCAAAAATTACATGTGCAAAGTGTGTGGGTGGACGCAGAATTGAAGCCCGCCGGATGCGTGAGGCAGGTTCGACCGTGCACAGAGTGATTGGGATCTTTTCCAGATAAGCTACGCCAAAAAATTACCTCCCCCCCCACCCAAAAAAGATTAGAAAAAAGTGGATATGAAATTTGTACTTTTAGTTTTTATTGAAGAGGGTGAAATTGGGACGTCATTGGTAATTTGCATTAAAAGGTCCGTTTTTCGGTACCTCTGCCTCCAAACGAACTCACACAAGTAGGTGTCCACTAAAGATCGGTGTGTGCCGCATTGGCGCTTATTCGGCATCTTGTAGACGTGCCAATCATCGTTTCGATTCCTTGGTATGATGCCCACATATCGGAGATGATGATTGAGCCGGGAGCGATGCACGCCTGGATTGAGTCCATCAAAGTGGCCGCAGTTCGATCTGGCACTGCATACATGAACACCTCTTTAGTTTCCCGGCAGATCCCTCCGAAAATCCACTGCTGGAGAAGGACTCGTCCTGCGTGGTTTTTACGGCGAGATATTAGCGTTTCATCTATCTCGAGTGTAGACCTGAGCCGCCGATAACTGTTGGAGTCTACAAAAGCCGCCAACTTTTTGGACCAGCAATAAATGAATAGAATTACTGTCCCAAACTCCATCCTAGACCGCTCCAGCCAAGTTCCCTTGTGAGGACCGATTTCTTGCCGACACTGTCGGGCATTACACCTCCACCTGTCAGAAACAGTTGAAAGTGTCATTTGGTGGCCATTGTTGCATAAACGTTGCTGATCGATCACTCTGTGGCTTTGCAAAAAACGTATTACCGTCTCCTTGTCATGAACGAGAGTTGAAGGCGTCAGAAAGTTCGTTTAAGGTTTTACGTCCGAACGGAGAAAATTTTTGCACAAAATGAGCCTAGATGCGGACGAGGAATTTTTTTCATCAAAAATAGGTCAAGGTTGTGTGCGTACATTAAATTGGAGCTGGCAAAAAGTGGCGGGGCTTAACTTTTCGCACATGCACTTTTTGCATGAGTGGCGGGGCTTATCTGGAAAAGATCTAGTGATTGACGCCTTGACAGTGTGGACGGGAGGCGGTTGATGAATACCCATGAAAGCCAATTCGAAGTAATGAAACACCACGAAATCTCCAGTGTGAACCCCGAGGTAAGAATATACGAGACGCCTTCAGATTTTTGACTCCCCGATGTCACAGAACCGTTACTCGTGTCGGATGGCTTCAACGGAATCGTAACTAAGTACTTAGAAAACAAGCATTTAGATGAACATCAGGTACTTCAATCTCGTAGAAAATTCAGCACCACCCACTGAGGTGACTCGGCCGTGTTCAACACATGCCGAAACACCGTCTACAGAGATGAGTGTTAATCTTCTTGCCTCATTCAGACTGGCAGAAACTGCGAGTTTGGCAGAACAGTGTGAAAGAGAGCGTGGATGTTGTTGGTGCAGTACGTCTTCCAGGATGGGGTCTTCATGACCTCCCCTGCGTTTGACAGAAGATCTTACAAGAAATGGCGGATGATGGATATCAGTCACGTTTGTGCTGTCAGTTTCTTCCTAGATTGTCTGATTGAATGCTTGGAGGTGTAAGCATCTCAGAATGTTTACGGCCGACAAGCATCAGGTTCCCTCCCACCTCCCGCCCACACTTTTCTCTCTAAAGCTTTAGATAAAGTTTGTGGTTGTGCGGCAATGAAGCATCAGTATCAACACTGATGTTGCTGTCTCTGACGGTGATGATGATGGTGGTGAGAATATCCTGTTGGAACAGCACGATTTGGAATCGATGCGTGCTGGTTGCCTATAGACGACAACGTATTTCATGCTGTCGCTCAGGCCGATGACGGAGGTCAGCTGATTGCAGAATAAACTGTTGTCTGGTTATTGTCTAACGTGGCTGAGCACATCAGGCTATCAAGCGGCTATCCAGACTCGGGTTCACGGTACCAAGAAGAAGGCATTAGGAAAACTGTGGGCCACAACCTACATCAGGGTAAAGTTGGTCAACTACATTCCAAAAAAGATGACAGAAATCGACAAGTTGTGGCCGGTTAAACTATCAAACTGGAGTATCTGTGTAGCACTCTCTGCTGCGGGTTATCCTTTCAGTGCAACAATAGTTGAACCGTATGAAAATCTTAGCGAAGGCCAAAAGTGTTCACTTTCAAGTCGTATGCTGCTATTCTCCAAACAGATCAAGGATATACACATGTACACGGGACAATTCCAAACAGTTAACCGAACAGTCATTTTATATTGATTGGATTCACTTGGAATGACAGTCATCAGCCGACACAACGAAATCGATTGTTCACCCATTTCCAACGAATAGTCAGAAGGGTGGATATCCCATCCGGCTTCCAAACACAACACACTACTCAAAAACTGAAGACTCTTCAGAAACCCACGATAGTTTTCTGTCAAAACATGATTCGCATACAAACGAGAGCATTTACCGAAATCCCATCCCGCCGTCTCTTGACAGCGTCGCAACAGGAACGGATCCGTTCTTGTGTATTTTGAGCGACATAGTCTCTGTTCAAGACATCTGTATGGCCGATATCAAGAGGCTATATCACAAAGAATTTTACGAAGATATCTCTCACGTCAGACCCATTCCAGCCAATCGATCACCTCAATCACTTGTGATCAGCTAGAATTTCCTTTGGTTACTTACACGAAGCACAAACCAGTGCAAACAGCCCCTGGCCGGCTAGCTATCGGCTAGCATTTGATTGGCGAATTGGCACTTGAAAGACTGAAAAGCCTGAATTTTCAAAGCCTGGATTTGACTCACATGACCTGTTCCCCTTGACACGCTTGTCCATCAGGGGATGCCCCGGAAGTTCGTGAACATAATAAGCTCTTTGTATTCCAAGACTTCCGGACGTGTGAGAGCTCTCCAAAAGCTTCCGTACATAAAGTGGTGTCCGTCAGGGATGCCCACTATCCCCATTCTTGTTTAACTTCGTGATCGATGAAATAATGAGACGAACGCTGGAAGGTCTCCAAAACCCCGGTGTTCAAATGGCCTCTGACGAAAAGCTTGTCGATCTGGAATATGCGGATGACATCGTTCTTATCTTTGAAGAGGAGGAGAAGGCGCAGGTGTTTTTAGATGAACTGACCAAAGTTATCCCGTCCTTTGGTATGCACTTTGCACCCATAAGGTGTAAGGTCATGCTCCTGGAATTGCAGTCACTGAACACGCCACTTCCAATCCAGGGAGAGGCACTGGAAGTTGTGGAGCGTTTTACATATCTTAGAAGTTGTATTAGTTCTGATTGTAGTGTGACAGGTGAGGTAAATGCACGAATCTCCAAGACTCGGGTCGCGTTTTGTAATTTGGGACACCTATGCAAATAAAGCGGCATATCCCTGGATTTCAAAGAGCTAAGACAGGATCTATTTTGTGGTACACCTGTGAGAAGGCGAACTGAGACGTCTTCAGGTGTTCAAAATCATAGGTCGCGTGGGCCAGTGCCGGCATGCAGAATCATCGTTCCATTAAGACAACACCACCCTGTGATCACAATTCCACTTACAGTTAGCATATCCGGAGTATCAGAAACTCTGCTTAACAAATCAGACATTTGTTTGAACAATCGTCCTCCTGTCCTGGCGCAATCATACCCGTGAGTTCGCACCAAACTGGGCTAGCATTGGACTCGAGTTCCCCTCTTTATAGGGTTCATCAGTAATGCATACACTTGACCGATAAGCTTGGCTCATAACCTATTGGCCTGTCCATCCTGGGCCATTTTCCCCATCATGTTCAATCTCTGTTTCGCAAAATCCATCCGAACCCGTCTAATGGTTCGGTTGCTACGGCGTTATCGATCTCATTTACCCCAATTCTCACTACGTGCAAAGTTCAAACTACACAACTTCGTCTCTGGGACTAGAAGTGACCCCGTGACATGATGGCCTGACTTTACTGTACCCACACTGACTTCCTGTCATTGTGGTCAGTAGACAAATTCCACACAGAACCGACAACATCGTCGTCCGTCACTGCAACAACCTAGGGGACACACGAAGAATGCGGAACCTCTTGCTTTGATCATTACCTGGGGTAATGCTGCAGTGTTCCATCAAAAAGCGTTGATAAGACGGGCGAAGCAGACCAATGCTCCATCATGACGGAACATCATCTGTAGTTGAGTTTACGATCTCGTTTGTAGTGAGGGTGGTATCTGTTCGTATAGAAAGTCTCCGTCTTTCCCATATAAAGCATGGCTGATGTGACCAGTCCAGAAAATGCCCCACTGTGTGGTATGCGTTAAACGTGAAACACAGCTGGTGACATGACCTTTCAATCATACAAAAGGAGAGTGGGGTTTTTTCCACCTCAGGATCTCAGATCCGAAGTCGGCTAACGAAAACAAGCTTACTCTGGTACGGCTTGTCAGAACTGTTCGAGGGGGCCAGAACCGTCCTCTGGATGACATTATGGCCGACCAGCCGGACAGGGATCCAATGGTGTGCTGAAGAGATGGCTCTGAAGGTCCAACACTGGCATCCGAATTATGTGGAGGATATTTCCTGCAAACAATTCTTTTTTAAATCATAGAGATGTGTTCCCTACCTTGTTTCCGAACGAGGCCGTGTGACTGGCAGGCTATGCAAAAAACATTCGGTAAAAGGTTAGATGCACCTCGCGTTGCTAGAGGTCCTGTCGCACCCAACAAAGTGCAAAGCTTATCGTTTAGGCTGGCATTCTCGGCACCAAAATCATCACACATCTTTCCTTTTGGGTCACATGTGTCCTCGTTGTCGTTTAACTGATATTCGGTGTACCCTTGTCACATACAAATACCTGCTACAACTGGGGCTGCTTCATCTAACGACTGGAGTTTGCATCCACCGCGATGGTGCCACGTTAAGCTAAGCCCGGATTTTACGCGAATGTCTGAACTAAGCATTCGAGGGTAGATGGGTCACTTGTCTGGCGGGCCACATCGCTTGACCTGCCTTTTTAGCTAGTTGAAATCGACTGTCTACAAAACGTCTTCAAGAGTTGCAATCGAACATCGTGAATGTGTTCAAGTCGACTCTGAAGTATATGATGGCCACTTCTCACACACGGAATATCTGAAACAAACAAACCCGTTCTCGCTATTTCGAACATGGAATTCACTGACCTGTGATTTTCTTCTCCTGTTCACGCTTCATTGTATCAGTTTGCATGTCAACTAATTCGAAAACAAGACAGCTCCGAGGGAGATTTCCATTGTGTAAATCAAGCCAATCTATGCTGAAAGACAGAGAAGCACTGCAGTGCACATCTCACGAAACCCCAGTAGGGCGTCTCCAAACCGCCATCTCTCGGCTAGCGGTTCAACCGTTCGGACATGAGCCACTGATCAGTGGTGTGATTACCGCTCACTTAGACTGAGAAATTATCGAAAACACTGTGGAGGTGTTTGGGTGGAGCCCAACCTCAGTCGAAGGATTAGATTTGCGAAGTACTCGTTTACCAGTGAACCCGAATGCTTCGACGGCGTTTCTGGAACGATTTATTATTTGATGATTGATTGCTTGCTTAGCAGTAGCCGTCCATAGCCATTGGACTGATTGCATTTAACGAAGCACTGATTTTCCACCAAGCTCAGTTCTACTTACTGACTTGATTGATTCGAAAAACGAAGTGCATGACTTGGAAGTCTAGCTTATGCGATAGTAGGATTACTACGGCGCTAGAATTGATCTCACACAATCGAAAATCCACCAGCTATCGATTTCCGAAGAGTATGTGCGTTAACCTGCGAAGGTATTAGCACGAGCAGGACTGACATTGCGAGAAACCGATTCGGAAGAAAACTATCGTGATTAACTTTATGCAAGAGGGGGAAGGATAATTTCACAAGACGAGTGAAGGAAGAGAGAGAGACTGCTGAGAAGTCGTCACTCGAGGAAGCAGTCAATACATGAGCATATGACGTGGTTTCCGCGATTGAAAGATGACTGGCCCTGTCTGAGTGAGAGCTAATCACACTGCTGATCAGGCAGACGTCTGTAGCCGAATGGCCAACTGTTCGACCACTGATCGGAAGGTCGCCGGTTCGAAACTCTCTGGGTTTTTTCCAGGTGTGTTTGCTTTTCGGTTTTTCAACATAGATTGACTTCACTGAGAGGACGAAATCTCAACTGAAAGACATCATTGTAAATAGCAAACATCCTGACCGTTCAGTTCGATGTTTGTTTCCTTCATGAAGGTCATTTCTTGCATTCAGTGTGTATTCCAGTCAGCTAGGGACCACCAGCATTTCAAACGCGCCGGATCTCAAAACACTCGCCGGTCCTGCTGGGGGGAACCCTTTATGATAGACAGTTCATCTCGTTGTTATTGTGTCCAGCGAATTTCGTTCAACGTACAGAGTTTACAGTGATTTTTTGTTCTGGGTAAACGCCTACTCGGAGATTTTATGGTAGGAAACAGGCAAAACAACGTTCACCGTGCTGCATCTGGTGTTTATTCCGGTACCAATCAATCAATCAATCAATCAATCAATCAATCAATCAATCAATCAATCAATCAATCAATCAATCAATCAATCAATCAATCAATCAATCAATCAATCAATCAATCAATCAATCAATCAATCAATCAATCAGAATCGATCAATCAATCAATTAATCAGTCAATCAATCAATCAATCGTTAAGATGTCACATCCTTCCTGCAAGATGGCTGAAGTGGTTAGATCGGGAATTTACTGACCGAAAGGTTCGTGGTTCGAACCCGACCTCTGTATCTCGACTTTCCCTGTCTAGGCTTGGGGAACCTGGCAGTATCCCAGTCCTCATGCTTCCTTCAGGTGGCATGGAAGCTAGGCATCGAAAGGGTGTTACAGCTGAACAGTTTCTCAGTTTTTTCCACATCCTTCATTTGCGAAGCTGCCATTGCATACGAAGGGTGCAAGAGGGCTGAGATAGGTCTAGGAAACCCAAGCCTAAACAGGAGCAATTGATGTGATGAGCTTGGGTTCAAACCACGGATCTTGCGGTCAGTAAGTTCACCCCTTAACCACTGAGCCATCTCAAGCTAAATATTCCAACATCGTCGTCGGAATAAGTGATTTATATTTCCTTTGAAGAATGGGCGAAACGTACCTCAAACAAACTAGAGTGATATTCATATCTGGAGTGTAGTTCTTCGTTGAGTAACAATCAAGGATTATTGCTCTCGTGGACATGACGCATGCCAGACACAATTATCGATCGGATCAATAAAGTTGTCTAATTGGCGCAGCGCACTTTCCAGCATGAATGTATCAATTTTGTGCGCGTACCAAATCGATACCAACGGTAGACAGGGTATCACTGAGAGATGTCTTTGAATTGCGAATCCTCCACGTTGAATGGGAGCAGAAAATTGTATAAAAACTGAAGTCATATCGACGGACAGCTGGAAACTAAGGTACACTTTGAAAGTTCATTGTTAGGTACGAGTTAGTTTGTGTTGCTGGAGATTTCACCTCATTTTGGGACAAGAAAGAAGGACATGGCGCAGCTTATCTAAACAACTCATTTGAACATAAACAAATTGTTGATGAGCCCTCGGTTGCCCAGGCGATATCCAGATGCTAGGATTCATGCAGCTTTGTGTAATCAAGGAAAAAATCGTTGAATTAATAAACCGACCAATCGTGTAGAGAGACCACTGACACGCCCAGTTTCATTATGGAGCTAACAACTTGTGCGACCAGTCACGATGAATGGCCTGTGACATTATCCCCTGACTTGCAGATGTATTCCGAAACCCGTCCTTAAAAAGAGATCTTTCATTGATACGATAGGTGATACTTGTGAGATCCTGTGCCAAGGCCGTGATCTCAAGGCAAGGAATTGGTCAATTAGCCTGAACGCACGATCTAGAAGTCCTATCTGACAGTTAACGTGTGTAGTCCAATTCAATGACAAACGGTCAGTAATAATTGCGGCGAAACCGAATTCTACAAACTTCACCTGCGTTTGTTCGGTTGTCGCAATTGGGCATCAAACAATATATTGAATTAGACGTGGGCAGACAGGGCAGACAGGTAGACCGTGGTTCTATAAGAAATTAACGTTAAATCGTGAGCAGAATTAAAGGAAGGCTTACGGCTGGATTGAACCTTGGGCAGTTAGCAACACAGGATGGCACAGAAAGGGCAGCGTGCTACCGGACAAATTAAACACGGGAATAATGTTGTGCAGTTCAACAACAGACCCAGAAATGAATGTGAATAAATCGAGTCATGAAGACGGTTAACATACAATCGACTTTGTATAAAATAGCATAGTTCAGTCTTGAAACTTGGGCAGTAACCGGAAGGGTAATGATTTAATCTGGGTAATAGGGAAACATAAATAATTACGTCACGTAATTAGCAATATTCATATTAGATTAGTGTCCAGAATGCACTCGAGATTTCGGGTTGTACCGAAGCATACGTCGGAAACCACTTGGCGCCATTTTTTCAGGGTTGCGTCTACGACCAACTGCTTTAGGTAGCTTCACGTGACTAGTCCATGAGACTTGATTTCGGCAAAGAACCTTCTTTGGTGGTACTGTGTTGGTGATGGTGTCCGCGCTCAAAACAGCTCGTCGATGGGAGACTTTCGCCTGCCGACAAGCCTCCAGCTGCGTTTCGTCCATGAGTGCTTGCGAGGCCGCGTTCCTCCACGTAGCGTAACCTACCGACCACCGATTAATCACTCACAGGCCTGGGCCTTTGCGAGAAGCAACGGTAGACGGATGGTTAGACTCGTGCTAACGGATGCGCATAACCGTATTGGGGAGTATGCACGGATCGCCATGGAAGAAAGGAACACTTCTTTGAGAACGATAGGACTGCCTCTACTACAAGAGTTAGATCCGCCGCGGAAAGGAAAAGAACTATTCCAGAAACCAAGTTTTCAAGACTGGTCAAAAAACAACAAAAATGATACCATCACCACCAACAACGAAGCAAAAATCTCTCCAGTAAACAACTGACTACTCAAGAACAGGATGTTCTTGTTGAAGGACTAAACTTTAATTTCAAATATGCCACCAATCTGGAGTTCTTGGCTAGCCTGGAGGCAGCAATGAAATCCGCCGAACTGGATGAGAATGCTCAACAACAACTCCGTCAAACTGTTGTACCAGCCATCACACGAAACAGAACTGTCAACCTTCTCTCAAACAAGGAAAGAAAAGCGTTGAAGAATTTGAAGAAAGATGAATTTACAAGCGAACCGACCGTAATAATGCTTATTCAAGACACATTTATGCAGCGCTTGTTGACAAAAAAAATCAATTATAGTCGTCCAGTGCCTCAAAGTAGTGAGAACGATTTCTAACCAAACTAAAAAAACTGGCGAACAAAGTCACTAAAAACCCGAAGCAACTAAAGGACCTCCAAAACATCACAACCGAAGAATATTGGCGAATGAGAGCCAGAGAATCCAATACCCCACGCTTCTGCGGACTTCCGAAAGTACACAAGGAGACCACCTCCCTACGGCCAATTGTGTCACTTCCAGGCACACCGTCCTACAACCTTGCAAAGGGGGGCCAATTATCTCATCAATGGATCGCAACACTCAATCAAAAACGCACAACAGTTCTTAGACAAACTAAAGAACGTGACAATAGAAGAGGACGAAGCAATGGTTTCATTTGATGTCAGCTCACTGTCCACATCAGTGGACCTTCATTCCGCAAAGACAACAGTCGCTGAACTACTGGACAGTCATGGACCTCCCAGCGGATCTCTAAGACATCTGTGAACATCTCTGAACTGCTCAACCTCTGTTTGACCACGTACTTCGAATTCAACGGTGAATACTACGAACAACTGAAAGGAGCACCAATGGGTTCCCCAATTTCGGGGTTCATCACCGAAATTGCAATGCAAAAACTGGAGAGGATCGTGTTACCAGATGTCAAACCAAAACTGCGGATACGTTATGTAGACGATACCTTTGTCATCATCAAAAAGAGCGAACTGCAACGAGCAATCGAATTGGTAAACAGTGTCTCCGATGACATCAAGTTCACGATGGAAGAGGAAAACAACAACAAGCTAGCGGTTTTAGATGTCCTCGTCACAAGGTTGCCAAATGGACGAATGCAAACGGAAGTCCACAGAAAAGCTACGCATACGGATCGAATTCTGAACTACCATAGCAACCATCCAAACTGCCACAAGCAGAACTGCAATCGGACACCATTCAACCACTACAACACAGTAGAATCCAAGGCAAAAGAAGAGAAGCGCCTATACAAAATCTTTCAAAGGAACGGTTATCCAAGGAATTTCGTCTGGAGATCTCTGAGAAAATGCAATTCAACCAACTCGACGACCGGAAGCACAAGCAAAACAATCACACTTCCATACATCAAAAACATTTCGGAGATGACCGCAAGGATACTACGACAACATGCCATAAACGTTGCCCACAGACCGACTGACACGCTGCGAAGAGCACTGTCAAAACCAAATGGGATACGCAATGCGATGGAGAAGACAAGTGTAATATAGAAAATTCAATGCAACGATTGTGAAACACATTACGTGGGACAAACAGAGAGGAAACTGTCAACGAACACAAGTTCGCTACTAGGAGACACGATCAACTCTTGCTCATCTCGGCACACAAAGATGGAGAAGGACACAAATTCGATTGGAATAACGTCAGCATACTGGGCCAGGCAAGAACAAAGAGAGAACGCGAGTTCATGGCGGCATGGTACTCCACTGATGGAGCAATAAACAGACACATTGAGATCGATCCTGTCTTACAACCTCTAAGGACAAAGGACATCCAGGACCACAAAACCCGGAGCCAGACAAGGATTTAAAGAAGAAATCAATAGGACTACGAACTACTAAAAATAGGAGGCACACCACCAACTAATCATACAACCGAGAAGCCGACCGCGACGCAACATATATCACGAGCGGACCAACCAGAATCCAAGTACGATTTTCGTCAATGGCCAATCAGGTTACAGCGCAAAAGTTGCTCTTTGCAAACTATTCAAACGCAAGCACAAAGCGAGGGACTACCCACAATCAAACTACCTTCTTTGGTCACTGTTTAGGGGGCTGTTGATCTGTTCACCGAACATGGCAACTGACTCGAATTCAAGAAGATATCTTCAGTGTGCTGTTGAGTGGGCGATGATGGTGTGGGTCTGAATGATAACAGGACGCCTGTAAGTCAGTTGCCAAGACTAGATCAAGGGCGACCTAAGCAATTACCGATACTTGAAGATATCACCAAAAGACCCGCTTTTCCTGATCCACCGATTTTTAAACGCTTTGTTCGGGGGTGTGTTTCAGTGTTGGAACGCAGCAACCCTGACTAGACTAACCAGCTATTAAATAAGTTGGTGCTGCAGCGGGCGACAAACGAGGCTACCTGGGGATCACGTTACCCGAAAAAATGATCCCCCAGCTTCGGCGCCGGAACACCTAGTCTTACGTTTGATACCGAAAAGCGCGTTGGAACGTGGCTCCAGTTTGACACGAAACTGCAAACTGATCTAAGTAGTCTGAAAAACATGGTGGAAACTATGGCAGTTTTCCAAGTTTCCAGACTGTTATTTTCTCCTGTGTTGCGACGTGGAAAACAACTTTGCGGCGCATAGTGTTAGGTGTAAGAGCAGTTTTACGAATTCACATTACGCTTCGTTGGAAACCTCGCATGGAAAATTCTCATCAGTGGGAAGGTGTTGCTCCTGTCTTCCACCGTACCACTGCCTTCGGAAGTTCCGGAACGTGTCCTTCTGCTGCTCACTTTCAGTTTTATTAAACCGCCACTTGGTTTCATCGACAATGTTCATACACGAACTGCCGCACAGCATTTTCTTGGCCAGAAAACAAGGCCTTCTTTGTGGCTTGAGGCTGGGATAAGAGCTGTGTTCATTTCCAAAGCTGTATGAGGTGTGAGCCAAGGTCGTCACCGGGCTAATTCGTTTTGAAGTACCCACGAACGTACCGATCGTCTCATCTGTGCCGGCATCCACATCTTCGGAACAACCTACGGGAGCATCGAGCACTATCTAGCTGCGTGACTATCATGGGATCCAGGTGACACATGATACGGCTCGACTCCATTTGAGAGGGCATTGTGACGGTAGGCTTCGTTCCTGTTCAGCTGAAACACGCTTTCGGCGCCTAGCTTCCATGCCACACGAGGGAAGCACGAGGGCTGGGATACTGCCAGGTTGCCCAAGCCTAGACAGGGGAAGTCGAGAGGCAGAGGTCGGGTTCGAACCACGAACCTTTCGGTCAGTAAATTCCCGATCTAACCACTTCAGCCATCTTGCCCCCAGCAGGAAGGATGTGACATCTTAACGATTGATTGATTGATTGACTGATTAATTGATTGATTGATCGATTGACTGATTGATGGATTGATTGACTGATAGGTAGGTAGTTGGCTAGATGAATGGATAGGCATATGTAACCATTTTAAGGACTTCTACATTTCGCCAGCTGTTTTCTGTTATTTGACCCTGTTAATCAACCGATCAAGCTCAGCTGCATTATGTGAGGTTTTCAGCAGAAGAGCACTTATTGTTTAGTGAGTGCATTACCTCGCTATTGCAAGGCGCGTTAATATTTCCGAACTTCACTCAGTGCTCGATGGTAATCCAATTCTGCAGTCGCTTGTCTAGGTCAGTATTGGTTCTGACGGTCAACCCACCCATTAAACGTTTGAAATGCTGGTGGTCCCTAGCTGACTGGAATACACACTGAATGCAAGAAATGACCTTCATGAAGGAAACAAACATCGAACTGAACGGTCAGGATGTTTGCTATTTACAATGATGTCTTTCAGTTGAGATTTCGTCCTCTCAGTGAAGTCAATCTATGTTGAAAAACCGAAAAGCAAACACACCTGGAAAAAACCCAGAGAGTTTCGAACCGGCGACCTTCCGATCAGTGGTCGAACAGTTGGCCATTCGGCTACAGACGTCTGCCTGATCAGCAGTGTGATTAGCTCTCACTCAGACAGGGCCAGTCATCTTTCAATCGCGGAAACCACGTCATATGCTCATGTATTGACTGCTTCCTCGAGTGACGACTTCTCAGCAGTCTCTCTCTCTTCCTTCACTCGTCTTGTGAAATTATCCTTCCCCCTCTTGCATAAAGTTAATCACGATAGTTTTCTTCCGAATCGGTTTCTCGCAATGTCAGTCCTGCTCATGCTAATACCTTCGCAGGTTGACGCACATACTCTTCGGAAATCGATAGCTGGTGGATTTTCGATTGTGTGAGATCAATTCTAGCGCCGTAGTAATCCTACTATCGCATAAGCTAGACTTCCAAGTCATGCACTTCGTTTTTCGAATCAATCAAGTCAGTAAGTAGAACTGAGCTCGGTGGAAAATCAGTGCTTCGTTAAATGCAATCAGTCCAATGGCTATGGACGGCTACTGCTAAGCAAGCAATCAATCATCAAATAATAAATCGTTCCAGAAACGCCGTCGAAGCATTCGGGTTCACTGGTAAACGAGTACTTCGCAAATCTAATCCTTCGACTGAGGTTGGGCTCCACCCAAACACCTCCACAGTGTTTTCGATAATTTCTCAGTCTAAGTGAGCGGTAATCACACCACTGATCAGTGGCTCATGTCCGAACGGTTGAACCGCTAGCCGAGAGATGGCGGTTTGGAGACGCCCTACTGGGGTTTCGTGAGATGTGCACTGCAGTGCTTCTCTGTCTTTCAGCATAGATTGGCTTGATTTACACAATGGAAATCTCCCTCGGAGCTGTCGACTCATTGGATACGACGGTGCTTTCGCTACTGGCGAAAGCATCTTCTGAACTTTCGCAATCCATTAGAGTTTTCTGTCACTCGTCAGGCTCGTGAATATCCAAAGTTTTAAGGATCTGCGTGCGCCACCGTAGTCGCTAGGTGCCAGTATGGCGTGACATGGTACGGAATTTTGGCAGTGAACAAGCGATACCGTTCGATTGCAACTCTTGAAGACGTTTTGTAGACAGTCGATTTCGAATAGCCAAAAAGTCAGGTCAGGCGATCTGGCCGACCAGACAGATGACCCATCTACCCTCGAATGCTTAGTTCAGACATTCGCGTAAAATCCGGGCTTAGCTTAACGTGGCACCATCGCGGTGGATGCAAACTCCAGTCGTTAGATGAAGCAGCCCCAGTTGTAGCAGGTATTTGTATGTGACAAGGGTACACCGAATATCAGTTAAACGACAACGAGGACACATGTGACCCAAAAGGAAAGATGTGTGATGATTTTGGTGCCGAGAATGCCAGCCTAAACGATAAGCTTTGCACTTTGTTGGGTGCGACAGGACCTCTAGCAACGCGAGGTGCATCTAACCTTTTACCGAATGTTTTTTGCATAGCCTGCCAGTCACACGGCCTCGTTCGGAAACAAGGTAGGGAACACATCTCTATGATTTAAAAAAATACGCGTTGCAGGTCATCTGTTGCTTGTCCAAATAATCTGGATGCCACTGTTAGACCTTCAGAGCCATCTCTTCGGCACAGTGGGCGACACCATTGGATCCCTGTCCGGCTGGTCGGCCACAATGTCATCCAGAGAAAGTTTCCGACCCTTCGACCAGTTTGGACAAACTTTACCAGAGTAGGCGACTTTGGACGTGAGATCCTGAGAACGTGGACAAAACACCACGATTGTTTTTCCAGCATTGGAGGGGCCAGCTGTGTTTGACGTTTAACGCACACCACACAATGCGGTATTTTTTGGGCTGCTCACATCAGGCATGTTTTTTATGGGAAAGACGGAGACTTTCTATACGAACGGATGCGACCCTCACTACAGACGAGATCGTAAACTCATCCACAGGTGATGTTCCGTCAGGATGGAATTTGGGGTAAACGCGATCGATAATGCCGTACCAACCGAACCATTAGACTGGTTTGGATGACGGTTGAGTAGCGGAGATTGAACATCCAAGGCGAAACAGCCCTCAGTGAATCGGAGTTGGACACTTAGTGATACGAGACAGACGATAGGTTTGGTTTCCAATGTATCCTGGGGTTGTAAAACGCTAATGAATCCTTCCAGCGCTGTGGGCTATAATCATTTCGTGGCTTTCATTTTCAGCTTTGAATGGGGCGTGTGGAACGTCCTGGACCGCGTTAGTTCGTTTTGAGGACACACCGATTGGCTGCTAGTTTTTGTCCAATAGATTATAAACAAATCTTGGTACAAGGTCTGTTTACCGGACCAGAAAAAAGAACAACTCGGGCATATTGCAGAAAAAGGGCTACCCCGATGGCTTTATTAAGAAGAACGGAAAAACGAACGGAGCGACTCAAAGTTATATACCGTCAGAAAGACAACCATCTGTTACGCTTCGCCGAAGCGGCCTCGATTCGGCGCTGCAAATCCAGCTTGTGTAAACAACGGCTTTGATAAGGCCCACATTGAACACAGTCTACAACCCTAGTATCCTGTGATGTTTTCATTGATCTGCGTCAAATCGTCATTTGTCCGGTTCAAAGTGTGATTGTATGTAAAACGACATGCGCGAAATGGTTGAATTCAATCTATCCTGTTATGTGACTTCTTCTTGTTCTCTGGGTTTGGATGCAGTTGACGCAATTCTGCTGAACAACCATGGAGCCAAGTCGATATCGTGGCTCTCGGTTACTATTGGCAACGCTCATAGTTTGACCACCACAGGTTAATGTGGATTACCCACGTTGATTAACTCTCTTCCGCTTTAAATTTACCCTAAATCTCACCGGCAAGCCGAAAAAAACCTTCCAATTTGGTCACGGAAACCCGTGTGAACCGCAAGTTGAGGGTTACCATGGAATGCTCTACGGAAGGCCTCGTCGGAGATCTTCAAGGAATCTATGCTTCTGAACATTTGCGCAAATGTCAGAGGGACTCGGGATGGTTGCTCTGATTCCTTGATACGAGAAGCTGGATGCTTTCGGGCTGGGAGCATAACTTGGGCAGCTTAGACGAAGCAGAGCTGGAAAGTCCGCAAGATTGAAGAAGATAGCGGAATCAGGAATGCGCAGAAACTGCATTGGCTTATACGAACATAAGAGGTTACCTGTTAGTGAGTTGATCAAATATAATGTTGGAAACCTATTAGGAGAACCAGCTCCAAACGTAACTGGACTGACTACACAACTGCCAATGGAATAGCCGTTTTCGTTGAGACCGATTTAATTGGTTGTTTTCCACTTGCCCTTGACAGATGAGTTCTAGTTTTAGCATCACTTTTTGACCCGCCTGGAACTTTCCACGTGAGCTTTACAAACAGCCCGTTTTCGGCTGCACGTGACACGTCTGTACGCGTCAGTGTTCAATAGATCAGCTGATTCGCACGTTCATTGGCTTTCTGGTTTGGCTAAGCGAATCAGGCTATCAAACGGCTATCCAGACTCGAATTCACGGTATTAAGAAGGCATCAGGAAAACTGTGGTCCACAACAATAATGAAAACCACCGGATAGATCACCGTGCTGGGTAGTTCCAGCAACTCAACAGGGTCTGTCGAGTTGTGAAATGCCACCGGGCTGCTAGACCAGATAAGTTTCCAGCAGCAGTGTTCAACGACGATTGTGAGTCCCTCTGTCGCCACTTGAACAAATTGCTTGAACTTACTTAGAAGTCGTTCCAGAGAGCTGGGGTGCATCAGTCACCGTAACTTATTCACCGAAAATCAGCTGTCCCACCCATGTAACTACCGGTCTAATATCTGTCACCACATGCCTTCTAACTTCCCTGATACTATGACGTCCAGGTGCGGCACAAACCCGAGAGGCCAGCTAGAAGTACACTGACAAAATCCTCACCTAACATCAGACACTTGGGTAGCGCCACCTATACTGCCGTTCAAAAATCAATGTTTTTCTCGGGTCTACAACTACCAGAGAAAAGAGAAGGAGAGATTGAACTGTAATCCATAAGAGAAATGTATTAGGGTATTGGCGGGGGTCGCGTTTGCTAATTTGAAACACCTATGGCGTCAAAGTGGTGTGTCCCTGAATCTCAAGGGACGTGTGTATCAAGCTACAGTGCGGGCTGTTTTGTTGTATGACCTGTAAGACTTGGCCTGTTCGAGCAGCGGAACTGAGACGTCTTCAGATGTTGGACAACCGTTGTCTCAGGACATAGCTCGTGTGGGTTGGTGTCGGCGTGTCCGTTACGAGGCTATTAGAAAGCGAGTTTTGGGTTGTGCAACGGGTACTTCCATCGAAGAATGTGTCCAGCACCAGAAGCTGCGTCGGTTGGGACGTGTTGCGTATGCCTAACCATAGTTTGCCGAAGAGAGTGCTGCTTTCCGTGCCCAATTCAGAGTAGCGGAAGCAGAGAGGTGGTCAACCTTTGACCTGGCAGAAGAGTATGAAGGAAATTACGAAACGTTTGGATTTTGTCAGTGCTACTCGCTTTCCAGGATGGGGACCGCGTGATCCTCACTGTGCCTGGTTGGAGGCGCTGCAAGATATGGTTGCCAACCGATGTCAGTGGCGTTCTTGTTATCAGTTTCTATCCAGATTGCCTGAGTGGACGTTTGGAGGTGTAAGCACCTCGGATTGATTGTAGTAAGCTTGCACCAAGTCCCTTCCCCATACACCTTTATTCTTTTCTTTACAGTAAAGCTTTCAAATAAATCATGGTTGTACGGCAGTGAAGCGTCGGTGTTGAACACTGATGTCATGCTGTCGATGATGATGATAATTGGCACCTCGGATGCATTCATTGGTAGTTGACCTGTTGATCTGTTCGCCGAGTTTCGCAATTGACTCGCAGACGCTTCGTCACCATCAGAGTAGACATCATCAGTGGGTGAGACCCATCCAACCGAGCACTGGTAATGTTTCATCGAATGGTACCGAGACGTTTGCAAGTCAACTGCCAAGCTCGACGAACAGATCCACCGCCACCTGATCATCTGACTCTATGATGAACTGTTTGAAAGGTCTTCCGGAACTGGTGAGGTTCATTAGGGCTGATTTCTACCTTCATCTGTGTTTGCCAGTTTTGTTATTGACAGGGTAATGAAATACACACACACACTTAGAAATCTAAAGGGCACCGCGAAACGATTAGTGGATGATATGGTTTGCTAATCCTCCAGTTGTAACACCCTTTCGGTGTCTAGCTGCCATGCCACCCGAGGGAAGCACGAGGGCGAGATACTGCCAGGTTGCCCAAGCCTAGACAGGGGAATTCGACAGGTAGAGGTCGGGTTCGAACCACGGACCTTCCCGTCAGTAAATTCTCGCTCTAAACACTGAGCCATCTCGCCTCATATGGTTTGGTATTCCGTGACCTTTGTGCTCAGTCTATTCGATGTGGAATATCGGCATGCCGTTTGCCCCTTCAAAGCGCAAAGTATTGTTTCCGAACTTTCAGTCCCTTAGTACCCCTTTGGAACGTCAAGATGAAAACCTCTAGATTACGGATGGGCTCATGTGTGGCCCTCGAACGTTAGGTAATTTGGTGCACGAGCAATAACTTCCAAGTTGCGTCATTCACGGCGTCAAAAACGAATTTCACTGAGGCCTAAGATCAGTGACTACAAGGGCATTCTTAATTAACGGCTGAAGAACATGAATACCCACGAATATCGGACCACCGGTAACTTCACAGCATCTAGCGAGTCAGCTGGATGCAACATCTACGCAACGGAATCGTGAGGTTGACAAATAACACTTGTCAGACAAAGGTGACTTTAGAGTGTAGCCCAACTGCCGTCTCCATCGCAAGGACTTGTCGGCGAAAACTCCGCGGAGGACAGGGTAATGCGAAAGTGGTTACTGAGTAAGACCTACGAGTCCTCTTGGTTGAAGCTTATACATAGAGAAGGAAAATATTGTCACTAGACCAGAGTTTAGGCGTGACCTAGGCACAAATGGCGTACTGGGACCGATGGCAATTATCTAAGCGCCCTTGGAATCAACTTGAGCAATTCATAATAGTATTGCCTATTAATTCATCCGAACCTGCAGTGAAACTTCTACTGGTAGGTTGGAACTTTTCCTGGACCGCTTAGGCTGACTGAACAATCGATCGGAGTTCAAAACAGGTCTGAAGACCAGACCTATCGATCGCAAAGCAAATTTAGGCCAATTGGAAGCATGCGCCACAAAGAAATATTGCTAGGTTTTAGGCGAGACAATGACCGGTCATATCAACATTGAAAACAACACCAGCGGGGAACACTCATGTTTCAGTGCGGCACGAATAAAGCTCTGCAATGGGAGGGAGATACCTAGGGTAAGGCCGCCAAAAAACACCCGAGGTGCCTACATTTTCAACACTCACTCAGACAAGCTGGTCAGAAACGGACATGAACGTCAATGGCATCGGCCCAGCCACTCCCCTAAGCAGAGAGATGGTCAACCGGGCACCGTCCTGGATGGCAGAGGTCAAATCTTTTTAAAAGGGAGAGGCTTTGTCCACTAGAGGTGGGTACAACTGCCGTGCAGTGAGGCTGACGGCGGTATTGAGAAGGATCATGAACGCCTAAATAGAGGCCAATACGTTTCTCACTCCTCATCAGCGCGGGTTCAGTGACAACGGACACTCGGGAGAAATGGTCTAGAAGGGGTCGACGAACTTGCTCAGAGAGATTTTACGTACCTGGACTTTAGTAAGTAGCTTCACTAAATACACTCTTTTGCAAATCAATTTGGTTTTGTGAGAGACTCACCTGGAACCCAGCTGAATCTCTCGTTTGTGATGTTTCCAGGCAACTGAATGTGCTGCACCAGGCCGCCTCATGTTCCAGTTGCTACGATATTCGAGATATCGCGATACATGTATATACGTAATGCACTACTCATAAGGTTGACGGAAACTCAGGGACTGCGCCTACCTGATGAGCCCCAATGCTACGATATTCGAGATATCGCGATACATGTATATACGTAATGCACTACTCACAAGGTTGCTGAAAATTCTTCGACAGTCCACGACCGGTTTCGCCCTTCCAGTTCGGCCTCATCAGATAGGCGAAGTCTCCGAGTTTCCACCATCAACCTTGTGTTCTACTTGAACCCAAACTGGACTGAGTTCAACAAATACACTCTTTTGCAAATCAATTTGGTTTTGCGAGAGACTCACCTGGAACCCAGCTCAATCTCTCTTTGACAGAAACTCGGGGACTGCGCACCTACCTGATGAGCCCCAACAAGGACGAAACCGATCGTGGGCTGTCCAGAGAATTTTCAGCAACCTTATGAGTAGTGCAAGCAGTTTCACTGTTTTATCAAATCGTTTCAGTTTAGTTACCAAGTCACAAGTTCTTCCATGATTAATGGTCAGGGTGAACAGTGTGCCATACGAACTTCTCGATGTCCCCGTAGTGGTGAACCAACAAAGTCTTACTTTTCGTAGCAGTAACGATTACTCACTATTGACTAAGCTTGTGCGTACAAAAGACGCGCACAGTTAACTTGCTTTGGGTGTAAACGAAGTTGATCTGATCGGTCCACATATTGATTGACCGTGTCCTACCAAACTGAACACTTTCGATATGGGATAGATGAGCACCAACATGTTGTAGTTCATGCATTTCTGCTGAGTTACGCGAGTTTATTCAACGGACCCAACGTTTCTCCCTTGTGGATTTCCTGTTTCTTGCAGTCACTCTTTAAAAGGTAGGGATCTGCAGATCCTAAGGGGATTATTCAACGAGCGGACTGCTGCGCCTCTCCCGGTCATTGCTCGTACGGATCTCGTTCCACATCGAAATTCAGGACTCTACAAGTGCTGACCTCCGGGTCAGACACGCCATACCGAATAGTGTTGCTGCTTTCCGTCCCGAATTCAGAGTGGCGCAAGCAGATGAGTCATCCACATCATCATCATCATCATTGAAGAAAGCAACATGTGTCGGCACTGTTGCTTCACTCCCTTATCAGCAGAGGGGGGTCAACTTTTGACCCGGCAAAGGGGTACGGAAGAGTGCTATCGGTGTGACTCGCCTTCCAGGATGAGGTCCGCGTGATCCCCGGTGTGCAGGTTGGAGATGCTGCAAGATATCGCTGGCTATTGGGTCTAACTTGACCTCATGAAAATTCTCCCATTCATTTGCCTACTCTGTGCATTGGATCTCCAAATGTTTTGCTCATCTGCACCCGCCATTCCCCGCGTCGCCGTCACGTCCGATACTGGTATCTTAGCAGGTGTGTGTGTGCGCGCACAGGATCCGCTGACCTACTTACTTACCTATGCGTTTTCGTCCCCCAGCTGCTGAGACTGTCCCTACTTGTTCTGTCGTGATCGGACTGCCAATCAGAATCACGAGATTGGCCTTGGAAGGGGCGGCCACAAACACACTATTACCGAGCCAACATCCCCCTAGCCGTTGTGCCGGTTAGTGACAGACTTGCCCTGTTGACACCATGAGTCAGTGGACACCATCATCATCATCATCATCAAAGACAGCAACATCAGTGTTGACACTGATGCTTCACTGCCGTACAACCATAAAGTTCGTCTAATTTCATATTTATATATATATATATATTAAAAGCCCTAGAGTGAAAAGAAGAGAAAAGAGTGGATGAGGGAGGGGACCTAGTGCTGGCCTATGTCAAGCATTCTGAGGTGCCTACACCTCCAACCGCTCAATCAGACAAGGAAAGAAACTGACAGCATGAACGCCACTGACATCGATTAGCCGCCATTTCTTGCAACGTCTCCAGCCAAGCACAGGCGGGGTCACGGGGACCCCATCCTGGAAGGCGTACAACACCAACAACACCTAAACTCTTCGTGATCTCTTTCACGCCTTTCTGCCAAGTCATGCGCTGTCCACCTCGCGGTTTGCGCCAGTCTGAAGGAGGCACGAAGAACAACACTCGGTCGGTAGACGGTGTTTCGGCATGCGTAGCACATGACCGAGCCATCGTAGTCGGTGGTGCTGGATGATTTCCCCAATTGAAGTACCTGCAGCACAACCAAATACCCGTTTTCTAATCACCCTCGTGACTAACACGCTGACGCCATCCAAAACCAGCCACGCTTCTGAGGCATCGGTGGTCGAAAACCTGGAGACGCCTCACATCATCTGTCCGTAGAGGCCATGTCTCGCACCCATACAACAATACAGCCCTTACTGTAGCCTGGTACACACGACCCTTAAGATCTAGTGAGATGCCTTTTTGACGCCACAAGTGACGCAAATTAGCAAACGTGATTCGAGCCTTTGAGATTCTTGCACTGACTTCATCAGACACACTTCCGTCAGAGCTAATACAACTACCGAGGTATGTAAAGTTTTCCACAATCTCCAGTGATTCTCCTTGAATTTTAGGGATATGTCCGGAGGCACGTTCTGAAGCATGACTTTGCACTTTGAAGGTGCAAGGCGCATGCCAAAAGATGGTATGATGGTGGTCAGTCTATTCAACAGGGCTTGTGCTTCACTTTGGTCTTCAAAGATGAGGGCGATGTCATCTGCGTACTCCAGATCGACAAGGCTCTCACCAGCAACGATTTGAACACCGGGGTTTTGAAGACCTTCCAGCGTTCGCCTCATTATTTCATCAATGACGAAGTTGAACAAGAATGGAGAGAGTGGACATCCTTGTCTGACACCACTTTTTGTAGGGAAGCTTTTGGAGAGCTCGCCATACACTCTCACCCGCCCAGAAGTATGTGAATATAGGGATCGGATTATGTTTACAACTTCTGGGGCATACCCTGTTGAGCAAGTACATTTAACAGCACTGACCGATCGACAGAATCAAACGCACCCTTGAAGTCAAGGAACACCAAGATTGTGGGTCGTCTGATATTCGTGATCGTCAAAGTTCCGTGTAGGTAACCCCAACAATGGCGTTGTCGTCAGTTTCTATCCAGATTGCCCGAATGGGTGTCTGGATATGTGGACACCTCGGAGTGAGAACTAGCATTAAGAAGTCCCTTCCCCCTCCACCGTTATTCTTTTTTTCACAATAAGGCCTCAATCAGTGTTGAACACTGATGTTATGCTGTCGATGATGAGGACGTGAGGTTGGCATTTCCCGCACGAGACGATCCTGGCAATCAGCGACGTGCTCCCTGGTAGTCCCTCCCATCCACTGGCACACGGTAAGACAACGGCAGTCAAATAGAAAATCTTGTTCTGTTCAACTGTGCGCGCGAATGCGTGCAGACGAACATACAGATTCATAATAGGTTTCCAAAGGAAAGGCAGCAAGAGAGCAAACTGGTGGGCCGGGCTGGGGAAAATTTCCCAACATAGCAGACATCACAGAACGGAGATGGGCTCGGACGACGACGGTGGGGAGGGGGAGAGATCACAGAATAATTGCTGGGAGGAAGTGAGCGGTAGAAAACATGGAATAAATTAACACATATTCACTGTACAATCCGGGTGGTGGTCAAAGAGATATTAGCCAGGCCTGTGTAGTTCATCCGTAGTCCGGAGAGCGTGAGGTTGTCAGCTGCGGTGCCCACAGCTGTAGCGACACGTTCCACGTTCCTTTGGCGATGCTATGACACAGAGCCCGATCGCGCGGATCACCCCAACCACCACTTGGTTTAAACATCAGGGTCCTGCCTGACAGTCTGTTTATCACTTCCACCTTGGATGGATAGAGGTGGGGAAAGAGTGGACCGCTGAGTTTTTGCGACAATTCCACGTACAACTTTTGTGTGGAGCAATTGATACTGTGGTGGTGCACGCCATCACTGGAAGTGGGAATCGGGCAAAGAAGGTGGTGAACCACCATTGGTCAACAATCAATAGAAAATCGAATGAGCTCGCGGAAGATGTCACCGATGTCCATCGATAAATGTGTGTACTAGTAGGCATGACTGTCAAACAAAGATGGCCTCGAATTGAGCGGAATGAGCGGTTTTTATTGAACAATAAGCGCTTGCAGATCATCTATTTAGTTACGCGTTCATAGTTCCAGAAAGTGTCGGAATTCCTTGCTGCATTTCGCGTCTTACGAGAGATTCAATCAATTTAATTTATCAGCTATAGACCGTGTGCCATAGGCACAAGGATTCAAGCTGCTACAGTTTTGATTACCGGAAAGTGGGACAGTGTGGGACATACAGCTAGGGCGATGGCATGTTTTGCTAGTTAGGGAACAGAGTATCTACGCACTGAAGGCGATAGCTTTGATGGATTGCTGGACTAGGCATTACTGATGCCAGGTTGGCATTTTCTCCTACCTTAAAGCGATTGAAGCTTTGTTGTAACATTCAATAGATCAGATCAACGGAGAAAATTAGTCCAGACGATAACCTACTACTCATGATTTACCAGTAGTCTGACTGGGTGAAAAATGGCGATTCTCGGCCGATCGACCGATAAACAGATAGAGTGACGTTGGACAAGAGGCATCCATGCAATGGCTTACCATTCACCAATATGGTAGACACGAGAGAACCAGGCAAAAATCAACACCCGGAGACCTCCCTTGATACACCGGCGACCCAGTTCCTGCAAACTCCAGTCCCAGTTGTAGTCGTCGTATTCACAAAAGACCTGTGTGAAATGAAAAACAGTATTATGTTTTAAAAAGTAACGAGACATAACCAGGGATTACAAAAATTCCGAACAAAAGGGTCATTTTGACATGCTTGAGGAGGGAATCCCTTTAGAGGTAATGCATAGGTATGAACATCAGTGCACCAGGTCACGGAAAAAAGGGCTTGAGAATTGTGAGAGCTTTCAAAAGCCATCACCATCATCATCATCATCATCGACAGCATGACATTAAGTGTTCAACATCAATGCTTCACTGCCGTACAACCATGGTTTATTTGAAAGCCTTATTCTTAAGAAAAGAATAAAGATGGACGAGGGGACTTAGTGCTGGCTTACTACAATCATTCCGAGGTGCCTACACCTCCAAACATTCATTGAGGCAATCTGGATAGAAACTGATAACAAGAACGCCACTGACATCAGTTGGCAGCCATATCTTGCAGCGTCTTCAACCAGGCGCAGTGGGGATCACGCGATCCCCATTCTGGAAGGCGAGTAGCACCGACAGGACCCAAACGTTTCATCATTTCTTTCATACCCCTCTGCCAGGTCACGGGATGGCCACCCCTCTGCTTACGCCACTATGAGTTGGGCATGGAAAACAGCACCCTCTTCGGTAAACGACGGTCTGGTATGCGCAGCTTCTGGTGCCAGACGGATTCTTTGGTGGAGTCCCCGTTGCACAAACGAACACCCTTTCTAACTGCCTCGTTACGGATTTCTCTACACAAGCGTCATCGTGCTGCTGGTCCTGACGACCTTCCACCTGCTCTTTTCAAGGATGGCGGTGGGCTCCTCGGCCAGTGCCTGTCTAGACTATTTGGGTCTACCTGGGAAAAAGAGACCGTCCCAGAAAACTGGGGTGAATCGATAGTAGTGCCCATTTTCAAAAGGGTACTCGCAGTGAATGTAGCAACCACAGAGGTGTTAGTTTGACTCCTGTTGTGACAAGGCTTCTGGCGTCATTGATTCTTCGTCGTCTTACGATGGCACGCGAAACCTTGACTCATGAGAATCAAGCGGGATTTCGACCGGGTAGAGGCTGCATTGACCACAGCTTCACACTCCGTCAGGTGTTAGAGCAACGCCACATGTACAGACGACCCACGATCTTGGTGTTCCTTGACTTCAAGGGTGCGTTTGATTCTGTCGATCGGTCAGTGCTGTTAAACATACTTGCTCAACAGGGTATGCCCCAGAAGTTTGTAAACATAATCCGATCCCTATATTCACATACTTCTGGGCGGGTGAGAGTGTATGGCGAGCTCTCCAAAAGCTTCCTACAAAAAGTGGTGTCAGACAAGGATGTCCACTCTCTCCATTCTTGTTCAACTTCGTCATTGATGAAATAATGAGGCGAACGCTGGAAGGTCTTCAAAACCCCGGTGTTCAAATCGTTGCTGGTGAGAGCCTTGTCGATCTGGAGTACGCAGATGACATCGCCCTCATCTTTGAAGACCAAAGTGAAGCACAAGCCCTGTTGAATAGACTGACCACCATCATACCATCTTTTGGCATGCGCCTTGCACCTTCAAAGTGCAAAGTCATGCTTCAGAACGTGCAGTCTCCGGACATATCCCCTAAAATTCAAGGAGAATCACTGGAGATTGTGGAAAACTTTACATACCTCGGTAGTTGTATTAGCTCTGACGGAAGTGTGTCTGATGAAGTCAGTGCAAGAATCTCAAAGGCTCGAATCACGTTTGCTAATTTGCGTCACTTGTGGCGTCAAAAGGCATCTCACTAGATCTTAAGGGTCGTGTGTACCAGGCTACAGTAAGGGCTGTATTGTTGTATGGGTGCGAGACATGGCCTCTACGGACAGATGATGTGAGGCGTCTCCAGGTTTTCGACCACCGATGCCTCAGAAGCGTGGCTGGTTTTGGATGGCGTCAGCGTGTTAGTCACGAGGTGATTAGAAAACGGGTATTTGGTTGTGCTGCAGGTACTTCAATTGGGGAAATCATCCAGCACCACCGACTACGATGGCTCGGTCATGTGCTACGCATGCCGAAACACCGTCTACCGAGACGAGTGTTGTTCTCCGTGCCTCCTTCAGACTGGCGCAAACCGCGAGGTGGACAGCGCATGACTTGGCAGAAAGGCGTGAAAGAGATCACGAAGAGTTTGGGTGTTGTTGGTGTACGCCTTCCAGGATGGGGTCCCCGTGACCCCGCCTGTGCTTGGCTGGAGACGTTGCAAGAAATGGCGGCTAATCGATGTCAGTGGCGTTCATGCTGTCAGTTTCTTTCCAGATTGTCTGATTGAGCGGTTGGTAGGTGTAGGCACCTCAGAATGCTTGACATAGGCCAGCACTACTCTTTTTCTCTTCTTTTCACTCTAGGGCTTTTAATATATAATTATATATATATAATATGAAATGGAACTTGTTGACGGCAGTGAAGCATCAGTGTCAACACCGATGTTGCTGTCTTTGATGATGATGATGATGACGTTACGGATTCTCCGACACTAACCCACACGAACTATGTCGACAACGGTTGTCGCACCTGAAGACGTCTCAGTTCCGCTGCACGAACAGACCAAATCTCACATTGTAGCTTGATACACGCGTCCCTTGAGATTCAGGGATACATCACTCTGACGCCATCGGTGTCTCAAATTAGCAAACGCGACCCGGGTCTTGCAGATTCGTGCGTTGACCTCATCTGTTACACTACAATCAGAACTAATACAGCTTCCAAGATACGCAAAACGTTCTGTAACTTACGCGACGGCCGATGTGGCAGGTGAGTATTCTTAGTTGTAAGCGTCATGGTTGTACATGGGCTGGGATACTGTCAGCGCGCCCACACCTAGATAGGAGAACGATTAGGATTCTCAACCAAAGCTTTGGCTGAAAAGCCTAACCGCAAGGCAGCGGTGTTTTGGCGGGAAATGCAAATGCATTAGCATTTCTAGGGAACAACTAGCCACATGTTCCAATCCCCAACCTGGAGGACTAGGAGACTGTGTTTGGCAGACCTCTAACCACTGAACAATCTGGTATGAGAGACCCTGTGAGGGTGGCCAGGACACCCCCAGTATAGCTCAGTGAGTCACTGAAGTGCGCAAACCGTCACATCACGATAAGATCCAGTCTCCCCGTGACGAAAGCTAATCGTTCAGCTGTCTAAATAAGTAATGATAATCATTCATCTGTAGCACCCTTTTGGTGCCTAGCTGCCATGCCACCCAAAGGAAGCACGAGGGCTGAGATACTGCCAGGTTGCCCGAACCTAGACAGGGGAAGTCAAGAGACAGAGGTCAGGTTCAAACCACGAACCTTCCGATCAGTAAATTTGTGCTCTAACCACTGAACCATCTCGCCTCATATGGTGGCCGAACAATTAAGCGGTCCAGCTACTAGCCAGGAGGTTGCGGGTTCGAGACTCTTCGGAGGTTCGTGAGATGCGCACTGCTGACGATTCCCAACAAGGATGAAACAGCTGTACAGTGTTTCTCGGCTTTCCAGCGTAGATTGGCTTCAGTTACAAGACAATATTTCCACAAAATAATCCCCACTAAAAAGTGAGGTAGGCGTAGGTCAAAATGTCGTGTAGTGACCGAAGAGAGGTACACTTGAAATCTGCCCCGACTTGTATTTTTTCCTCTCCATCGATGGTCACAACGGCGGCATAACACGACCATTCGCTGCAGCATACTCACAACGAAATGATGGGCTAGCGAGTACTCAGAAATGCTCAGAACCTTAATGAAATCGCAAGAGTTTACGGCAGTTCGGTTGCGTAGTATTGTAGCATTGTCAGTCCTTGTCTACCGAAGAAAGTGCTGTTTTGCACTTCAAATCCTTGTTGGCAAAAAGTCCGCAACGGTGGGGCGCAGGCTGTAGCTGGCAGGTCAAGAGAAAAGCGATCACCGTTAAATTGAGTGCTGTGGCATCTTCACACCTTCCGGCTTGGAGACTAGATGGCTCTTCTTGCATACAGCTGACAAGTCATTACGACCCCCATGATGAGCACTGTACCACTTTCTGGCCGGACCTCCAAGCTACCAGTTGTCTGTCGTTGCGCGTTGAGGTTGAGTTGGGTAAGGCTTGAAAACGATGCAGGGCCAATCTCACTGAAGACGTCTTGCTCCGAGAGATAATGTTCAGATGTGTTTGCTGCATTGTTGGTCGAATCTGCGGGCAACGTGTCCTTGCCCGAGAAACAAGTAACTTCTGAATCTATGTGCGATTTCCTGATATGAAGCAGTGGGTTCTAAATTTGAACTATAATACTCATGGAGTTGATGAGAACGTCCAGACAGTCCGCCATCTGTTTCGTGCCTTTTGGGTTTTATCAGTTAGACACAGTCCTCCACTGGAGCCCAAATTGTACGCCTAGCTGATGAGCCCCAAGAAGGGCGAAACCGGTCGTGGGCTGTCGAATAATTTTCAGCAACCTTATGAGTAGTGCATTACGTATATATATATATGTATCGCGATATCTCGAATATCGTAGCAACTGGAACATGAGGCGGCCGGCTGCACCACATTCAGTTGCCTGGAAACATCACAAACGAGAGATTCAGCTGGGTTCCAGGTGAGTCTCTCACAAAACCAAATTGATTTGCAAATGAGTGTATTTAACCAAATTGTACGTAGTTCGGAAACTCCGCTCATTTGCACACCAATTTAGTTTTATCGGTTCGGAACAGTTTAGAAACCGACAGAGCGTTTGCCTGCGTTCCACGCTCCTCTTGTTCAGAATTGTCCAGGGGATCTTGGGACATATTTTTTTTACTGATACACTCATACAGATTATGGGGTCAGTAGGAGAATTTCTTCTGGAGTTAAAATTGTTCATTGGTGAACAAAACCCTCTTGGGAAACAGGGGAGTACTTGCTGTGGACCCCGCTAAGGAGTGGCCTCACTTCGAGAGGGATGCGCTTCTTGAGAGTGTGCCGTAAACTTGATTTACACGGAGGCGCGAAATGGCTCAAGTGGTTACAGCGCAAATTTACTGACCGGAAGGTCCGTGGTTGGAACCCAACCCGCTCTACCTCTCGACTTCCCCTGTCTAGGCTTGGGCAACCTGACAGTATCCCAGCTTCCTTCGGGTGGAATGGCAGCTTGGCATCGAAACGGTGCTACAGCTGAAAGACTGAACGCAGTACACGGAAAAAGGGAGACACGATCGATCGATTGATAGAAACCACTCCTGGCAAAGACGTGAAAGGCTTTCTCATTCAGCCTATTTGGGACCGGTCATGAAAATGCAAATCGGATTGGTCAAGTGGTCCTCTGATAAACCGCTCCAGGCGTTGACCGACCCAGTTTGAGTACCGATGAACACGGTCCTCGATTATCGATGCAAACAACTTGACTACTAACTAGTGGTCAGAGTGTTTGACTAGGTAGTCATCGATGCACATGAAACACGTGATATTTGTCGAACCATGAGATATCAATGTGACCGAATGTGTGTGTTTGCAAACGACTTCTTTGATAACTCTCGCCAATGCACACCGACGAACATCAGGAGACACACAGAAAAGAAGAGGATGAGAACACAACTGAGAGTTTCACCTCATCCAACAATGTTGAAAAAAATCCTACTGCTCAGCCAGAGATGGGCCGTAGCGCTAACAATCGTGCCCAGTCAAGCTCGAGATAGCTTAGTGGTTAAGGCGCGAACTGACTGACTGATTGGACTTTGCGCTGTTCGAACCCAACCTCAGCATCTCGACTGTTCCTGTCCAGGCTTGGACAATCCGGCAGTACCGCCACCCAATCAATAAGGATAGACCATTCAGAGTCGGACAGACTTGTTTAGAATGGAAACAAAAACTCAATCCCGCCTGGATGTTCCCATCCTGGTCGCCGGCTGTAACTCCCATTAGGAAACCATGTGCTCAGCTACGCAATGGGAACTCACCGACAGACAGTCTGAAATCACTTTCCACATCACACGGGAAATGCCCATTCCTTGGTTGTGTTGTGACGAGATGAAGTAGTCTACGGCAGTCTGTAAGAAAAAGCATGCAAACTATGAGGAAAAAACGAACAAATATATGCTTGGGATGGTACAGTATCGTGCCTGGGTTTTTCGAGGAGATACAATACTAACAGAAGCTGTATTCTGTAGAAAATAAAGTCGGGTTAAAACAAAAATGCTGAGTATATCCCTGATGAGTTATACTGTTATACCACATGTCCGAATGAAATGTATCAGCCCGAAAAAATTCAAGCGGTTTTCGCACTACTGACTATCTGTGAGTACAAGGTTTATAAGAATAAACCCATAGCTCCGACCCATGTGATGGTCATCAAACGGCGGACTACTGAGAGTAAGCTGTAGTCAGCTAACAGATGTAAACAACCGTGCACCAAAAATATTGATTGAAAACTTAATGTTAGTATGGAAATCAATTATACTTACCTTAGACAAATACAACTGGACGTGCCAGGGGTTTCAGTTTCTTGTGTGAATAACAATCGGGGACCATGAGCCGAAGGTTAGGCTAATGATTACTCTCTGGTCCTACTCCTTCGACTATATGTAGGTGGATGAGCGTAAGATTGTAGTAACCGTCCTAATCCGGAGGGGGGGGATTCAACATGTATGATGCATGTCGAAAGCAAAAAACGCGGTTTTCAAGATGCAAACCTCTGCTAGTGTTCGAGTCGTAAAAACAAATGGTTCAGCCGTAGCACCCTTTCGGTTCCTAACTGCCATGCCACGCGAAGATTGCACAAGGGCTGGGATACTGCCAGGTTGCCCAAGCCTAGACAGGGGAAGTCGAGAGGTCTCGCCTCGTCCAACGATTAAAAACCCGTGGATGACAAACATGAAACGCCTTGCATGTATATACGTAATGCACTACTCATAAGGTTGCTGAAAATTTTTCGACAGCTCACGACCGATTTCGCCCTTCTTGGGGCTCATCAGGTAGGCGCAGTCCCCCAGTTTCCGTCAACCTTATGTTCTACTTGAACTCAAATTTGGACTGATTTCGATAAATACACTCTTTGCAAATCAATTTGGTTTTGCGAGAGACTCGCTTGGAAACATCACAAACGGGAGATTCAGCTGGGTTCCTGGTGAGTCTCTCGCAAAACCAAATTGATTTGCAAATGAGTGTATTTATGAGACGTTATTGGCTATAGCGCTCACAAAGTGAAGTCTTTCCCGGACATGCACATATTCACCTGTATCGCAGACGAGGAGTGGAGAAGCGAACAAGGTACTGTCGGAACGTGAGGAACTGTGTGGAACGTGGGGCATGCGGTTGCAAGCAGCTGCACAAAATGAGACTTTGTATTCCCGTCTGGATCGCGCGTTAAAAGTGAGCAGGAATGCGGTTTATCTACTGCCCAGCTTGGTGAAGTCAATATGACAGGGTGCAAAATCTGTTAGCGTCAAATGGCTTTCTGAAACGTAGATTTCGAACAAGGCTGACAAGTCTCTCAAAATCTAAGGCAATGTATCTATCATCTGAGGTCAGGGAACTACGTTTGTTGTGCAACAAGTGCGAGAGAATTGAGGGCAGGTTAAAATTGAACAAATCAAAGTATAGAAACGGAAGGCTGAAGTGAACCTCTTGTTTATTCGTCATATTCGTAAAATGGATTAGGGTTTGTTTTCTGTCAGAAAGATACACTGCAATATCTCGGATACCTTGCCAAATGGGCAACCTTTGGGGAGATTCATAAACCAGCTGAGTCTCTCGTAAAGTAATTAGGAAACCACCGTACTTGCCCATGTTCAACTGAAACACGAGGTTGATCGAAACTCGGGGAACTAGTTCCACCCGATGAGCCCCATCAAGGGCGAAACCGGTAGTGGGTCGCCAAAGGGTTTTCAGCTAACTTATGTTGTATTTCTAACTCTCTACGTTACAGAAGGGGATGGGAGTTCACACCATTTTGCTGTGTTTAACAATGAGAAGGACATGTCAATGAGTTCAAATTATCAGCCATTACACTAGCTGAATTTGAGGTGTTTGGACTGAGGACTGAAATAATCGATAAAACGGGATGCTTCCGCGAGCTGTACATTAGACGCAGATCATTCTTGCTGACTCAGGTGACCTCTGACCCCGTTTCTGCATGTTACTACAAGTGATTGTTTTCATTTAGGCTTTTCTGTTTCGTCGTCGGATGGTGCATGTTCCCGTCACACTTAAAGTACAGACGCCCGCCTTAAAAGTACAGGTCTGGCAGGGTGTAAACAGATGCACTTCACGCTTCCTTTGCAAAATAAATCCCCAGTTTCCTCTACTGTTATGTCTGCTGATTCGCCAACCTGTTGTATTTGACTGCTGACCCGCTCCAGTGCCTAATGCCGGAAAAAAAGACTCACAGAAGGGAACACAACAGCTATATTCCGAACAAGCGAGTGCGAGAATACAACGGTCTCAAGCTGGTTATTGGAGGGACACTGTCCAACTGGGTCCAATGCTGACGCACGCGGTCTGGCCTTGTTACAAGGCTGCGACGCACTGCATGTTGCGGGGGCGTTGTCTGACCTTGATCAACGCTGACCCGCGCTGCCTGGGTTTGATACAAGGCTGTGAAGCACTGTATACTGAGGGTCAACATCTGGTCAACATCTAGCAGAGCTGAGGGTCTCAGTAGATTTCGGGCATTCGGTGGTTGCCTTCAGGAATCTGACAATCCTGATATCTACACTCACTCATCGTGGAGAAGCTACAATAGTGTAAAATAAGCCGTTCAGGTACAATATCCTTTCGATGTCTAGCTGCCACGCTGCTCGGAGGAAGTGCGAGGGATGAGCTCCTGCTAGGTCGCCCAAACCTAGACAGGAGCAGTCGAGATGACAGGGTTGGTTCGAAATGCGCATCCCCTGGTTAGCAAGTTCGTGCTTATTTCCAGTTCCCTAGGGGTCCGCTGAAGTGATCTTCACCGATGGGGCGGGGACAGCTACATTCTTTTGGTTCCCTTTCAAGAGGGACCGTCTCTTTGTGGAGAGGTTTCGAGACCGTTAATATGGCCTGGCCAGAGAGGGATAGCATGTGAACTACACGCTTGGGAGATGCCTACACAGATGATTGTGTTATCTCAGACGGCATCCAGCGTGGGTTTCGTGCTTATCAGTAGCTGATTTATTTAGACTAAACGAACTAACAAATTAACGATCGAATACACTTTTCCATTCGTAGGGAATTCGTTCAAAATATTACCCTCCCCCTATGGCTATCCACGCGGAAAATTCATCTGACACATGGTGCTCTCCACTTGATCGCACGGCCAGATCAAGCGTGTAGGTTCTCATTGCTGTGAACGAGCGTCAGTTCCTGTGGAAGCCGGACAGACTGGTTTGTTCTTCCCCCCTGTTTGCCGGTAGTTTGCAAGCGACTAGACACTGTCAGTGTGCACTAGTGTGGGTGAACTACCAATTGCTCTCAGCCAAGCTATGGCAAAACGCAGGCATGCAGGGGGAGGAGCAGACATACACCGAATAATGCATCGACGATGTTTTCTCGATCGGTTGGTATTGCAATATTTGCGAACCAGTTACCAAGGTGGGCGAACAACCTACCAACCCGCCCTCCCATTTTTTGTTAAGACTGACTGCCAATGGAGAATTGACTCGGTACCCACTCTCGCAGACAGTCGGGATAATTAACAAACCGTCGGGGCGTGAAATTTGATGGGATATTCGAACAATTGTGGTCGAATCCTGCAGTAGAGATCGTCACGGAGACTCGTTCGGTGGGCCAGACATAGCCCACTGACCAATGGACTACCGGTTGACAAAGGCGAGCAAACAATGGACTTGTTGGTTCAGTGTCCCGGGATCGTGTACACCTGCGCCCTTGAAGCACCCTGTGCATTGTTCCCGTCGCACATTATTGAGGAAAGCGCTGATCGGTCGGTGGCCGTCGGTCTGTTTGCTAGTTGAGTAGTTGCGTAGCTACTCAATTTCCGAACAAACCGAACATACCTTCGCCTCCAAGGCTTGGTTGTACGTTCCACATTCCCGTTTTCCGGTGATCGAAACTGTAGCAGCTGGAACCAATGTGCCTATGGTACACGGTTTATAGCTGATAAATTGATTGATTGATTGAGTAGTTTGGTTGAAGTTGTGTCATCATCATCAGAGGAGGAGAAGGGGGAAAACGGGGGAGATGAAACAGTGTCGGACTTTACTAAACATG
This sequence comes from Clonorchis sinensis, assembly GCA_003604175.2. Lineage (NCBI taxonomy): Eukaryota > Metazoa > Platyhelminthes > Trematoda > Opisthorchiida > Opisthorchiidae > Clonorchis > Clonorchis sinensis. The sequence goes on along the minus strand of CM030369.1, from coordinate 220,905,123 downwards.
CGTTAACAAGTAGGCTTTGTGGCTAGACTGTTTACACCTTGGTAATACCGCCCAGTCCCATGGCATGTTTACACTTCCTCCAGGGTTTGACCAGCTTGCACATGACACACCTTGGTCCGTTTGTTTTGTCTCATGCCGCTGCTGCTGTTGTCTGTCTAGTTGATGTGGTCGTGTGTCCCAACTCTGTATTACATGTCTGACCGGTTTTGACCTTGACTGTGACTGTTTACAACCTGCCTACACAGGTAAACGAATAGAGATAGATCGAGGACTTACTGACCGCAAGGTCCGAGGTTCGAACCTGACCTCAGCAACTTGACTAATACGGTTGGGCAACCTGGCAGTATCCCAGACCTCATGCCTCCTTCGGGTGGCGTGGCAGCTAAGCACCGGAATGGGTGCTACAACAACAAGTAAAGTCATTTTACTCGGTTTGAACAGTCAACTAGGAACATGGGCCACTTCCAACCGTGGATGAAATTCTCTTCGTGACACTGGAGTTATCCTTTCGAGTTGTTCACCTCTTTCAGACCAAGCTACTGCCAACCTTTTTACTTATGGCATATAATCAGTCTACCTCCAGACAAGGACGATCTTCGATATCCGGTTTGGGGGATGTCGCTCCTGGAATGTACGGTTTTATTGGAAGCAGCGTTCAGAGGATTTTTTCTTCACCACCCTGTTCAGTCAGTCTGAAGCAAAGTCCAGACAGTGAGATAAGCCACCGTTCCGTAGAATGACTGACACATCAACATAGCCACTGTGTTACGGGGGTTGTTGGCGCACGCCGTCATTTGTGACAAACGGTCCCGGGGAAATAATTGCATCGATCCAGCCTACATTTCCGGACCTTATTGGCCATACCAAGCCGAGAAACCTAATGTGTTAACAAGACCCCACACTTACGCCAAGTTTCCACGAGAGGAAGTGTAACGCTCATCAAACATCGACAAGTACGCGGTTCTTACAGCTGATGATGATGATGAGGCTTCAGTTGAAATCAGGATGTAGGAGCTGATACAAAACGAAAAGGACCAACGTCCAACTGCACAAATGCCTGAAAAATCTACGTGACTCAAGCACAAGTTATTCCTTCGCCTCCTGCTCAACAGTATCCACGGCAAAAAGCGCGTACAGTAGTTATGGCCACCACGGTTTCCTTCGCCGACGACCTGGGAAGATAGGGGTGGATAACCACGCATCGGAAACAGTAGCCGTTATGTGCGAATCCAGAAATGAAAGTGAACAGTCTATTAGGAAAACTCGGGGTCGTTGAGGGTGCGACTGGGCCATGTCTGACGTAGTCTCTAACCACGGATGTGTCCCGTTTCAGGGTCCCCATCCAAGGAGACGGCAATGGCCAGCCTAGCTGGTAACGGCTTTCATACTCCGCTGCCAAATCGTTGCTTGTGCCCTCGCTGATTTCAACCGTCCGCGTGGTTGTGCGAAAAGAGATAACCGGGGAGATCGATCGAGAGGCATACGGAGTACGTGACGAAAAGCATCGCAACCTATGGAGTGCGATCCACTCCTCTATCGTGGGCGAGTTAGTTCTTCCAGCACTACTGATCTGATGTTCCCACCAGAAACTCGGGCAATGATCCGAAGATTGATAATTCGTTTAGAATTAAAAATTCGCCTTCCTATTTTTACCGCTACTTAAAGTGTGTTGGTTGTGAACGAACATTTCAAGAATTGGACGATAGAGCTGCATCGCGCAATCCGTAATCTCCGTGGGCGGCTACATTTGTGGCTGGAATTTAATCGCCGAAGTGTTGTGATACACTATCCTAGTCTTCTTTCAAAGTACTGGCCTGTTCTTGACCTGAGGCGATCCGAGATGACGCAGCGAACTTACTGTTCGGAAGGTCCGTGGCTCGAACCCAACCTCAGCAGCTCGACTGCTCCTGTTTAAGCCTTGGCAAGCTGGTAATATTTCAGCCCCGTGCCTCCTTCGGATGGCATGGTAGCTACGCACCGGAAGAGTGCTACCGCTGAACGATTTTTTGACTTGGCCCAGGATGGCCTCACGACAACAATCAATGCAGGATGTTGTAGGCGCCATGCGGTCCTCCGATTGAACACTTTATGATGGAGATTTCGTCTAGTGAATAAAGCCAATCCATACAGGTGTTTTAGCCTTATTGGGGATAGTCAACATTGCGCAGCTCACGAAACTCCAGCAGGAAGTCTCAAACGATCCCCAGCTACCGGTTAGCGTTCAGCTGTAGCATCTTTTCGGTGTCTAACTGCCGTGTCACCCGAAGGTTGCACGAGGGCTGGGATACTGTCGGGTTACCCAAGCCTAGACAAGGAAAGTCGAGAGGCAGAGGTCAGGTTCGAACCACGGACTTTCCGGTCAAAAATTTGCGCTCTAACCACTTGGACCATCTCGCCCTACTCGCTAGCAGACTGAACACTTAACTGTTGAGCCAGGAGCGGCCGGAAATTCATCAAACTGCCCACAATACATGACAACTTGAGTGCTCTCCAATCATACTAGAATATAATTCTGCGATTTTCATTCGATTTGGCGCCAAAAAACGGTCGTATTGAGCCAAGCAACATAGGCTGACGACCAATACAGCATCAGGTTGTACCGTCGACTTAGCCCAGAAATATGGTGACTAATTTCACCGCATACGTGAAAAATAATCACAAACAATAGGAAATTCACCGGTACGGTGGGAAATGCGTGAGCTATTTTTGGTCATCCTGTTAGCGGTAACCACTAGCCCTGTCGAGAATACGTTTCAGTGTTGATGGGACAGTGGATCCTCGTAACGGCCGTGTTCTATTCATTCAACAGGCATGGATGAGTGCGCAACCACTTGAGTGGATTGATAAAGAAATCTTGTTCGAACAGGCACGGACGGGTGAGTTGACTGCGATCTAAACCTGTTGACAGGGAGGCGAGATGGCTCAAGTGGTTAGAGCGCGAATTTACTGACCGAAAGGTTAGTGGTTCGAACCCGACCTCTGCCTCTCGACTTTCCCTGTCTAGGCTTGGGCAAACTGGCAGTAACCCAGCCCTCGTGCTTTCCTCGGGTGGCATGGCAGCTAGGCACCGAAAGGATGTTACAGCTGAACAGTTAAACCTGTTGACAAGACACCGAAAACTTCAATGCCTGCATGATTTCATTATCGAATGAACACTGTACGAACGTCAGCACTGATAGCTCATTGGTTACGGAGCGAACCTACTTGCCGGAAGATGCGTGGCTCGAACCCGAACCAACCGCTCCTGTCTAGAGTTGGACAGAATGACACAATATCTCTGGCTTCTTCGATTGGCATGGCAATTGGGCGTCGCGAGGGTGTCACATTTAAACAATCAACACTAACATTACTATTAATAGTATTACCAAGAAGAAGAGTGCTGACAAAAAGAGGTGAACAACACATACCCTATTGCCGTGGTAGGTGGTTGTTGGAACGCGGGCTCCGAATGCAAGCACACCGTTTGGTTTGGTCGGACTGTTTGGGGGAAGGAAGGGAAGCAGAAAAAGAGAGAATGTTCATCAACAAATGTTTACACGTAAACACAAAACGTACAAAACAGTTAGATCCTTTCAGAAGTTTGAATCATTCAGCTGTAGCACCCTTTTGGTGCCTAACTGCCATGCCACCCGAGGGAAGCACGAGGGCTGGGATACTGCCAGGTTGCTCAAGCCTAGACAGGAGAAGTCGAGAGGCATAGGTCGGGTCCACGGACCTTCCGGTGAGTAAATTCGCGCTCTAACCACTTGGACCATAATATGGTGAGATGATAGATGATACAAGCGCTGCATATTGTCTCATCAACAACAAGGCTGGGCCGCTGGGCCTAGTTCTAGCCAATCATTTTCATGGAGCATATTCGTCAGTTTATTCACATTGTGAATAGTACTCATCACTCGAGTTGTATTGTAACGTACGGAGGGGGGAGCCAGCGATCCCCGGTCATTTCTGGACAGCTTCATTCCGATGGCTCCGTCAAACTTAGTGTCTAGAGGAAGCTTAAGTGGTGGTGCATTGCTCCAGCTCCGCACCATCGACTACAAACAGGGTGTGTAAAAACGTGGTTTATGGGAGCACGTCAAATCTCTACGCCAGATTGCATTGATCTGGACTATTCACGAAGACTTTGAAATAAAAAAGCGTTTTTTGCATTTTATTAGAACAAAAGTAGCAAGCGTGATCCTGCATCTAAACATCCTACTTACATAGAACTTACATAGAACTCCCTTTACTGTGTATGAGAACAGTAACACAACGCCGAACAGCGACTTTAAAGCAGACATAAAAAGTGATAGAACTACACGTCATTCTCAACCCGAATGTCAATGAAAAGAAACCAACCTATTCAGGCCATACTGTGTATAGAGCTCGAGATGGTTCAGTGGCTAAAGCGCCAATTTAATGATCGGAAGGTCCGTGGTTCGAATCCACTGTCTGCATTTCGACTGCTAATGTCTAGGCTTGGGCAATCTGGCAGTATCCTTCTGAGGGCAGGGTAGTTAGGCACCGAAAGGGTGCTAAAGATGAACTATTATCATTTTTATAAACGTAATATACTACTCATAAGGTTGCTGAAAATTCCTCGACAGCCCAGCCTTCAGGTTTCGCTCATCAGGTAGGTGCAGTCCCCGAGTTTCCGTCAACCTTATGTTCTACTTGAAAGCGAATTGCACGAAATTAGCGAAATACACTCATTTGCAAACAAATTTGGTTTTGCGAGAGACTCACCTGGAACCCAGCTGAATCCCTCGTTTATGGTGTTTTTTTAAACAACTGAATGTGCTGCACCAGCCCGTCTCATGTTTCAGTTAGTAGGATATTCGAGATACTGCGATACATGTATAGACGTAATGCACTACTCATAAGTTTGCTGAATATTCCTCGACAGCCCACGACCGGTTTCACCATTCTTGGGGCTTATCAGGTAGGCTTATCGGTCCCCGAGTTTTCGTCAACCTTATATTCTACTTGAACCCGTCATAAACCGGAGATTCAGCTGGGTTTCAGGTGAGTCACCCAGACTGGTATGCAATTGAGTGTATTTTGCTACAAAAATTGTTCTTTTTCGCCTATTGACGAGACAACACAAGCACTGCGCTTCTTAGTCAAAGATTTGGCTACAACGGTAACCCCTCCTTGAAAAGAGACCGTCTTCGACGAGAAGCGTTGTTGATGGGCTTTGATAGGAGCGAAACTTGGGTCCAGTGCTTCCCTCTTTCTTTTGCCTAGACTCACCAGAATAATGCCTCCAGGACAGGAGGACGGATGTTCAAACGAGAGTAATGCAAAGGTAAACCCTGAGAGAGGTCCAGAAGACAATGTCCTATCTTCGGGAATCTTTCAAACTCTTGTTCAAAGAGAACACTAGTTACGAAAAGGCCGCGCTTTGAAGATCAGTTTGTCTTGTATCGCCCTCCTAAGCGAGATCATTTCCTAGATAAGTTAAATTTCCATCGGGTGCTTCTCGAGAAGGGCAACTACGCGAGATGCTTGTAAGGAAGACAGACTGTGGAGGTGCACTGGCCATCGTATAAGGCGCGGATAGCTACCAATGAGTAAAACAAGAGCAATACACAGAAATTCATCACAAGAGGGGACGTCATTTAAACAAAAAACGTGAAATCTCACAACAGAACGTTTAATTTTTCTAAAGCTTGGGGTTTGGTTGAATAATAATTAATTAATTAATCAATTAATTAATAATTAATAATAATAATTACAAATTGGACCTTGGGCAATTGAATACATCTAGTTTCGGTGCGCAACAAACAATGGATAAAAAAGAATCACGCGCCATCTGAGAGAGAGAGAGAGGTGGAAACTTGATGGAAGCAAACTGCCAGACTGACCACTTGGCTGGATCTGACCAGGTTTCCAGTAAACAAGCAGCTAACGACAAGCCATGGGGCTTCGCTTCGCACCACTGACCTTATTCGGTGTACATTCCGAATTGACGTAACCTCGACACACTTATCGGTAGTGTCGTGTTTCGACGATCGATAGTCACGGACGGAGACTGCCGTCTGGTTGGAATGATAAACACACGGAAAGGAAATGGATGTGTAGTGTGGTGGTTGTCGAAGACTCAGCGCATGAATAGGTGGAACGAACGATTCATTCATTCATTCATGTGCTCTAATGCCGTGTTGGCATGACAACCCTAATGTGGAGAGCCACGTGTATAAACAGCCGTAGTTGACAAGGAACAGTGTCGTTCGATCATATCGTTAGATGTAGGGGGCCAACGAACCATGCCGGATCGTCTGTGTGTTGTGTTGCCCCCAACTACTCGAAAACAGGATTGCATGCCATTTCCATTCAACCCATGGAAAGCCCGAAGGTTGGAATGTGGTCAAACCCAAATGAAAACAATATCAGGTCTTAAAACTAGGGTGGGAGTTTGGAGTGGAAAGTGCACGCGTCCCTTGTCTTCTTCGTTTGCTATTTCTACACTCGGTTGGATCACCCCCAGAGGAAGAAAACGACCTTCGGAATGGAATGTGAGCTTGCCTTGGGTATCGTCGAGTTTGAACACTTTGGATAGCGTGAACTTTTGGTAAAACCGCTCAGATTCGCTTGGAATTTTGTATAGCAGAAGAGATAGACAGAGTTGATAAAATGAAGCCGAGGTTGGGTCCGAACCGCGGACTTTCCGGTCGGTAAGTTAGCACCTTAACCACTGAGGTACCTCGAGTCACAGGCATCTCCCCGATGAAGCGGTTTGTAAGGACACCCAACCTCCACCAGTCAGTAATAAACACTCATGAAAACGCAATCATTTTCAGCACGAATCGATACATTCCTGAACGTACTTCGGCCCTTTGCCTTGGTAGTTAACGTCATTTACAGCTAGGAAAGGAGATTGAGGTGCGTCTACAATGTAAGGGTGATCACATCTCAAGTGACATCGGACAGAAACTTCGGCACACCAGATGTGGCTCAGTGGTTACAGCGGGAATCTACTGACCGGAAGGTTCGTGGTTCGAACCCGACCTCTGCCTCTCGACTTCCCCCGTCTGGGCTTGGGCGACCTAGCAGTATCCCAGCCCTCGTGCTTCCTTTGGGTGGCATGGCATTTAGGTACCGAAAAGGCGCTACAGCTGAACGGCATATATTTTTATATTAGTAGACCTAGAACCGCAGCTCAGTTGCACCTGGGCTGTTTCAAAATAGGCCTTAGAATTTGTGATCAGTCATCTCCCCTCATACAACATCTACAGGTTCGCTTGCGGTGACCTCAATATCGACAGAACCAATCGATGTGGTGGTTCTCAAAAATTATCGGGACATATTCCTAGTACGGTCTTTGTGGCACGAGCCAACTCCATCAGCATCCAGAGAGAAGTGGAAGTCAGGCCACTCAAGTGAACCTGTTCATGCTTTCACCGTACTGGTAAGCAATCGAAACTGCCGGCTTTATGTGAAGCACAGGTGTCCGACTGGTCTGAGGGTGAACGCGAACCAACTCCTCCCTCGATGTCATCAACTCGTTGTTACTGGATCCGTAATCTATAAATGTTGAATGTTTTGTGTCCGCGACTGATTGGGAAAATTTGAAACACACCGCAATCTGCATCTTAGTGCTGTTTTGAGGGAGAGAATCATGGAGACAGAATGTTTTAAATCACGTCACCCTGCCGATCTCACAGGCATCTCATGTAGTTGTTTAGAACTGATCGGACCACGTCAAGCCCTGCATTTCATCCTTATTGGAACCCAGTGGGTTCGCATTATCCCAAGCCGATGAGGTCTGTTGAGGTGTCATCGAAACATCATCCTCGTCATCATTGCCAGCTGTACTTGGAGTACAGTGGTTGTAGCTGCCACAGTTTCGTTCACCGATGATTTGGGGAGTTCGGGTAGGGGGCTGGCTGCGCATTGGAGGCGGGAGCTGACATAATTGATGCGTAAACACAGGGTTGTCGGTGAACTCTTAGGTGGCGGCGAGATGGTTAGAGTGCGAATTTACTGACCGTAAGGTCCGTGATTCGAACCCGACCTCTGGCTCTCGACTTCTCCTGTCTAGGCTTGGGCAACCTCGCAGTATCCCAGCCCTCGTGCAACCTTCGAGTAGCATGGCAGTTAGGCACCGAAAGGGTGCTACAGCTGAACGAAGTGGGGAGATTGCGAAGGGAGCTATGCATTGAAGGCGAAATAGCTTGGATGCACGGGTGTCATTGAGGGCCATGTCTGACAATCGCCCGTCTCGGTGTCACCATCCAGAAAGACAGCAATGACCAATTCATTAGCGAACGAGTTTGTTTGCAACTTCCCCTTTTTCCGTAGACTTACCAGGTGATCATAAAATATGGATGAAATCGGTAACCAAGGCAGGGGATATTTGAAAGAGATAAGTAGGCTGTTCAAGGCATTTCATTTCCAGTTTCCACATGATGATCAGCAGCAACGCCCTTGTCTTCCAAATCCATCGACAAGTTTGGCGATGCTCCTCACACAGGCATCTTCCGATAAGTTTTCATGAGCGATCCAAAATGAGGGCAATTTCAAAGTGACCTCCAAACGATATACATTAGTTGCAATTCCAAACGAACCCCTGTTATCCCAGTTTGTTGTCTCCGATCCAGTGCCTTATTGTCGGAAAGAGACTCACCGACAAGGAATACAACAATACAAGGAATACAAACTCTTAGTGGAGTTTGAGGGTCTCAGTAGCTTTCGGGCATTCTGGGATAGTCTTCAGGAGGCTAACCTTCCTGACAACCCACACAAAAATCAGTCGTTCAGATGCAATACCCATATAGGACAGACGGTCAGGGAACTTCACACCAGAATCGGAGAACATAAGAGGAAGATAAACAGGCTGCCGAAAAACGCAGATGAATATCGAGCGTCAATAAAAGACTCGGCAATTGCAGAACATGCACTGGATACGGGGCAAAAAATAGATTTAGAAAATGATGAGGTTTTGAGGCGAGGACTACGGTCCACATCACAGAGACTGATGGCCGAGGCGGTAGAAATCGCCAAGCATCCCAGTGTTAACAGAATAGAAGGCGTGGAACTGGCAAGAGTGTGGAGAACGGTTTTGGATCAGTCGAGCTGACACGTGTTGGTGTGCGGTCATCAGAAAGAGGAGTAGTCATCATCTAAATTCCACTTGACCTCACACCACCCCAACTAAATTGCCGCAGCAATCACAAGCCCACGAAGACCGAGAAAAATCTACCAGTTGCGCCCGAGGTGAATAATCAACTGAAGCACCCTGAAGTGGAAGATTAAGGAACAAGAACTGATCGGAACTCCTCCAACCCATCAATTCAAGATTTTGGCAACCATAATAGCCGACAAGAGCCATTAATTGACACTTATCACTGACCGATTGTGATAATCTGAAGAGGACTTCCTGATTGGTGCCCCGTCTGCCTTATAACCTGGCCAACTTGGTGACCTGTTCACTTGGCCTGATGAAGCTTTTGTGTCAAAAGCGAAACGTTGTCCAAATAAAAACTACCGATTGTTTACCAAGCCCTTCTGAAACAGATGCAATACCCTTTCGGTGCCCATTGAGATATCTCGAGGTCAGAAAAGAGGGAATTAACCGGAAAGCCCGGACACGATTGCATCTTTTGTCGACAAAGGACTTAGTTCGATCCCCTCTGGAGAGGGGGGGGAAGTCTTATTATATATGGACCGGAATGAGCATGCGGAAGTTTGACTGGCTGTCCAGGTTGCTTCAATTACGCGCGCACACATTCCCAAAGTTTGTAATTTACACCATAAGAAAGATGCGAACCCCCTCCGTGAAATTCGTTCTACAATTTCATTATGCAAAAAGCGATCCGACGAATTTCCAAATTCACAGTTGCCATACCCTTCATAAAACATGGGAAGGGTTCACATTGATGTTCATTCCGAATACAAATGTCAAACTTATGCAGAATAAATTTCAGATAGGTGACAAAAATATTAACTAATCACATGGAAATCGTCCAACTACCTCGGAAGGTAGTTATCCGAGTGGTCATATTTTTCAAATGTTTTTGCAACCCTGGATGTGCCTCAGAGGCCTGGGATGTGGGATCGACGGTTTCTGCAGGTGGATGACAGTAAGACAAGCGTAACAAAAAAAACCTCGCATGTTTGCCCATCCCTGGATGGGCTAGCGAATTTCGCCAGAAACCAACCCATGAGTAGTTGGGATCGACATCATCTGCTTGTCTTGAAGAAAAATTGCTTTCCAGCTTGTCATTATAAACTTCGAACACACATTAACCAGGGGGTTGTTGTGTTTGACAATGTTAAAAGTTTTCATCACTCCCCTCCTCCTGGTCACGTGGTTGTTCATGTGACATTTCCATTCCAATTCACTCGAAACTTGGACTTAGAGATAGCCCGGTGGTTAAGGCATGAACCTATTGATCGAAGGGTTCGAACCCAAACCCGGCATCTCAATTGCTCCTGTCTAGCTTTGGACAACCCGACACAGTATCTCGGGCTCGAGATAGCTCAGTGGTTAAGGCACCAGCTCACGGACCAGAAGTTCTGTGGATCAAACCCAACCTCAACATGTCGACTGCTCTTGTCTAGGCTTGGGCAACCTGGCAGTATCCAAGACCTCATGCCTGCTTCCGTTGGCATGGTAGCTGGGCACCGAAAGGGTGCTGCAGCTGAATCTCAGTCCTTGCGCTTCTTTGGGATGAGGTGGCGACCAGACATCGAGAGTGCTACAAACGAACGAAGAAGACTCGGTATTTTACACATCAAAGTTTGTCTCCAGCATTTGGAGCTTCCAAGTTCACTATTCACTGTGCAAGGCCACAAGCATTCTGGTGCCACCGGGGGGAGGGTGGCGTCTTTCCGACTGAGCCTGACTGTCATACTTTCTTCTAACCGTACTGGACCGCGGTATGTGTTTTTTTTGGATTCTAACAACGCGCTTATTCCAGTTACTTCTCTAAGTCCGCATGATATGTTATATCAGATGTGAGTCAAACAACGGAAGCCATTTTGATGTGGTGGTCACGTGATCCTAAAACTAATCCAATCAGTGGAAACGGCCGGCGGTAAATCGATTGCAACTTCTAAGCGAATAATAAATTGAAGCGCATTACCATGAGCGAGAGGGAGAGAGAGAGAGAGCAGACAGTACTGCGTACAAAGACTCATTATGTGTTCCGGCTTGCGGGCAATCGGGCTAAAAATGAGAGAGATAAACAGCTGTTCAACCCCAACATCTTGTAGATGCCTCTAGCCAACCCCGAAGGAAGCATGAGGACTGAATCAGGTTTCCCAGGCCTAGACAGGGGAAGCGGAGATGCCCGGGGTTGGGTTCGAACCACGGACATTCCGGTGAGTAAGTTTGCGGCTTAACTACCGAACTGTCTGGAGTTCCTTGGCAATCCAGCTGGGCGAGTTGCCCAGCTCAGCGAACAAACCAACGACCATCTACGCTACCTGAGCTACCAACATTTTCCTTTATGAATGTAGTTTACCAATTACGTCTAGTTAGGCGTTCACGTAGAACATAAAATTGATGGGAACTCGTGTCTGATGAGCCTCAAGAAGGGCGAAATCGTGAGTGGACTGTCCAGGAGTTTTCAGTAACCTTGTAAGTAGTGTTATTTCAAGAAACGAGCTCATATCATGCACACGGATTGCTCTAGTATGGCCTTTGATCCAACAAAAAACAATACAGAGAAGAGATTGGAATTCCCGGTCACAAAAATATCAACAGCACTTGCTCGGGTCGTCACATCTCTCACATTGAGGACATCAAAATCAGTGATTCTGCAGTCGGGCTACAGTATGTGCAAGGGGATACCTCATAAAGGCAATCTCCAACCCAAAACAGCAAATAGGGCAATGAGGGTCGAAAATCAAGACACGCAAAAGCTCACATGCCTCCGGCCAGAGTGCCGGATGTGTTACGTGGTCGGAGGATGGGTGGACCAAACGCGTTTCCCGTGAAAAAAACATGTGTGTTTCAAGGTGCAGGCAGCTTGAAATCTCTTGGCTGTCTTCTCTAGGTATACACGGCTGTTCGCAATAAGACACAAACCCTTGCTGTACTTTGCACCATTTACTAGGGTCTTAATTATCTGTCGTTGTAGACTAGTTTAGCATTAACATGGACCACTGCCGTGTTGAACTTCACGACCGTGACGGTTATAAAATGCGGTCTCCGACACCTCAGATTCCGGAGTGATGCAGAGGGTACGTCAGAGACGACAAACGGCAGTGCCGAGTAATCGTGATCGAAAAAGACTCCTGATTACAGTGTCGAATCCAAACTACCACAAACCAAAATGGGAAGCCTGGCAGATTAGGTGGCTTCAAGTTCAAACCTGGACGACACCGCGTTTGACTGGAGATCACCAGAAGAAACCACATGAGTTTTGATCGTCGATTTCTACGGACAACGGCTGACAGACTGTTTTGAAAGTAGGGTGATTTGTCTGCTATCGAATCCTTTCAGAATCAACACACTCTGTGCGTCTGTTGATTAAACAACAGTCAATGAATTCAACCAATTTATCAGCTATAAACGGTCGGCCATAAGCACATTGGTCCCAGCTGCTACAGTTTTGATCATCGGTAAGTGGTAGGCGTGCGAAATTTCAGGAAGTCTAGTAGATGCCTCTCCCCGCCCGCCGGCGCATGAAGAACTGTGGCATGTAATCGAGATTGACAAACAACACCAAACCAGTAATTCACATTCCTGCCTCAAAAATGCCAGCCTTCTTCTGAATTCAAAACAACCGATAAGTGTAAACGTAAACAACGATGTCTGATCAAGACCAATTTGACTCTGTAATCAGATGTTGGTTAGCTATGCTCGTCGATAAAGGTGACACTTAGTCACCAAAACTTTGGATTACACCACACTATGTATGGCGATCTCTCAAACAAACAAACAAACAAACAAAGAAATATAATTTTAAAAAATCGTTCAGCTGTAGCACCCTTTCGGTGACGGATTATCATGCCATCCGAGGAAAGTGCGAGGGCTGGGTTACTGCCAGGTTGCCGAAGCCTAGAGAGGGGAAGTCAAGAGCCAGAAGTCGGGTTCGAATCATGGACCTTCCGGTTAGTAAATTCGCGCTCTAACCACTTGAGCCATCTTGAGCTAACGAGGTTATATAGAAATGAATGTATTTCGATAAACACGCTACTGATTCTGGCGTTCCCAGACGTACTACGATCTCCTCAACAGAAGATTGGCGAAAATGACAGACCAGTGCTATCTGATGGCTGACTTGCCCATACCAAGAACACAACTCATCAGTGGGCTGTTGAGCACGATTGATTGAACTCCCTAAATACCACGTACGTCGAATGGGCCTGGGGACGCACGTCGACTTGGTTGACGTTCCACACCCAGTCAACAAGCGACAGAGTGTTTTGGGGGTTCTGTACACACACTAAATCAAATCAATTTGTGTGAAAAACGCAACCAACAAATCGGATAGCTTAAAGTGAGTGGAAGCAGCGAAGACTAACGCTCCGCACACCAGCATAGACAGGGTATTAGGTGAGACAGACAAGAGGATGGATGACATGTTGAAACAGGTAGAAACATCATATCTAAACCGTATAGCGCTGGTTGGAGAGAGAGAGAGGTTGAGCAAGTGATTTTTCAGGTGGATCGATGGCATCCGATGCAGCGTGCGAAAGTCCACTGGTGTGAACCGTCTCCTTCAGTTTCCTTCTATCTCAGTGAAATTGGGGCTGCTAGAAGTCCTTTGTTCATTGCGAGAACTCAGAAAACGCCGCGTGGTATGGAGATATATTAGGAAGTGTCACTGGGTTCCGTCTCGACTAGGTAACCAAAACACCCTCTAGTGTGAATTATTCACCGGGACAAGATTAGTGGGTGTAGTTCCGGTTAGATTTTGCACAACTCTCAACCGAGCCTCATGTAGAATGACCCGATACTCACCTGTAACACCGAAGAGCGCGTTTTTGCTGTAAGGATGTTTGACTATGATGTCATCATCACCATCATCGTCAGCTGTAAGAACCGCGTATTTGTCGTACAGTGGTTGTAGCTGCCGCAGTTTCGTTCGCCGATGATTTGGGGAGGTGAGGTAGGTAGCTGCACATTGGAGGCGGGAGCTGCGTAAATACACCGCTGTCAAGGGACTGTTAAGCGGGGGAATTGGGAAGGGAGCTACGCATTGAAGGCAATACCTTGGATGCACGAGCGCCACTGAGGGCGCGATGGTGTCCTATGATGTCCCAAGCATTTCACGGAGACTTTACACCTGCATGGTGTTGGAGCTGTTCTACACGCGAAAAATTCCTCTCCGCCGAAGAAATGATACTAAGAAATGGTTGTTTGGCATCTATGAAGATGGGTGGGGGGGAAGGTTATACTAACTCTGGTTGATGACGAACGCATCCAGCCGGTCGTCTGGTCAAACGTGACCCTCACTAAACTTTGTACGGACCGTTTCTGCGCCGAAGACATTGTCCACCACGAACCAACCAAGGGAATTTAAGAGAAGAATGTCCACCAACCTATGTGAACCAGACAACTGTGCTGCAATGCAGTTTGTTGATTCCCACGTCCTTTAAATTCAGACTGTTCTACTTCTCCGCCTCCCACACGATCACATCTTCGTTTTCATGCATGTTATCATGGCAACTGGTAGTTTGATCGCATCAGGAGCCCCGCTAATCGCCTCTGAGTGTGCTTGCGATCTAGAACATTCTATTGGTGAACTCGAAGTAGTTTAGGTTAAATCTGAGCATATCGGAGGTGATCATCGGTTTTTATCAAGGGCTGCGTTTCGAGTCATCGCAGGATGAAAAACGGAACTACTGGAGTGTCCAAAGTCCGAAGCCGAAAGCTCTACTCCAATCGGTGAGCAAATGCATTGGGAATTGGAAATGTAAGTTTCGAATGTGCAAAATGGAGAAGGTATGGGGCAGGGGGAGGGCGCCAATCGCCAAACGTTAGATTTTGAAGGCATCGTGAGTAGGCCTGTTTATTTACCCAGGGGCGGTCCGTCTATGACTTGGTAACGAGGCCTGAAAGTCATTACCAGTCAAAGCAGCCGCTTTTGTAACTGCCGTCTATTCGGATGGAAACTGCGCGATTAGACAAAACAATGGTGAGTGAGTGACGAGCCCGCATCAAACCTATTGCCTTCATTACATGGATCTCACTCTCTGCCACATCGGACAAACAGAAATACTGGACATTAGTTCAAAGATTGGACCATCGCATGTAAAGCGTTGCTTTCATCCCCTTATTATCCTCATCCTCGGTGAACAAAGTTGTAGCGGCTGGAACCACCGCAGTCTAGGTAAAATTGTTAGATAAGTGTGCTCTCCATGGGATGGATAACCCCGCTCCCGAGAGACGACGCTGATTCAGTTATCCGGGATTTCATTCTCGCTACCAACTTACGGGGGGCGAGATGGTCCAATGTACGGCAGCGAAGCATCGGTGTTCAACATTGATGTCATGCTGTCGATGATGATGATGATGATGATGATGATGATGATGATGATGATGATGATGATGAGATGGTCCAAGTGGTTAGAACACGAATTTACTGACCGGAAGGTCCGTGGTTCGAACCCGACCTCTGTCTCTCGACTTCCCCTGTCTAGGCTTGGGCAACCTGGCAGTATTTCAGTCCTCGTGCTTCCTGCGGGTGGCATGGCAGCTAGGCACCAGAGGGGTGTTACAGCTGAACGATTATTATTGTTATTATGATTTGTTATCATTATCCGTTCAACTAACCTCCAGACTTCTTCGACCAAGCGCCGCACCACCAGTATATCCTCCACAACGTAGTAGTCTTCTTCGAGAAAAATCACGTGACCAGTAAAATGTTTTATTGCAACCAAATCCTTGAAAACAAACTGAAACTGAAATAAAAAAAGAGGGGGAAAAAGTACTGAAGACGTTTCAATTACAAATGTTTATGTGGGAGCATCTAAGTGAGAAACAACTAGACGGCCTGGTGCACCACATTCAGTTGCCTGAAATCATCACAAACGAGAGATTCAGCTGGGTTCCAGGTGAGTCTCTCGCAAAAACCAAAGTGATTTGCAGATGAGTGTATTTGTCGAAAACAGCCCGATTTGGGCTCAAGTAGAACATAAGGTTGACGGTGGAAACTCGGAAACTGATGAGCCCCAAGAAGGGCGAAACCGGTCGTGGGCTGTCGAAGAATTTTCAGCAACCTTATGAGTAGTGCATTACGGATATTGAGTGGTTTAGAAGGAACTAAAACAATTTGGACTGTTTGGATGTTTCGGATAAAAATGACTCATTGCTATTCAGTAGGCTCACAAGTAGTAGTTTGAATAGAAAAAACACAACTTAGTTTTGTTGGACAAAACCCACAGAATGAAACACTCACTTTCCACAGCCAGTGGTGTTTTATTTGAGTCAGATTCCCATTGCGTGTGTGACCGTATACGTCCCGCCCAAGTTTGTTGTTACCGCATGCGGCTCTGAAAGAAAGCGAATGGATTGAAAGGTTTGATTTTGGGGAACAAAAATACAGGGCAGGGGGATGAAAGGTGAACGAACAGTGCCTAGGTGAATGCCAGTATTCAAGCATGTTGTTGTTTGCACTGTCGAATGGCGCAAGATCAAATGAGAACAATGTGATCGTGATGCATGTTTCGACCGGGAAGGCCAGATAGCTAGATTTTGATTTGCCTGCTAGTAACCGATGACTGGTCTTCACTCTGTCCACACGGGCGACACCACACTGGGCACCAATTCGTCTAGTTACCATCGTCGTGTTGTACGGAAACGCGATAGAATATCCTACTTGACGATCCACGGAGGTGAAGGAGAAGCGTTCGCAATAACTGATCATGACGCATGTTGGTCGTCGGCGGTGGACGGACCAGAGGGTCTGGCCGGAATGGTTCGGATTCGGAATCTCACCTAGGACTTTTCGTCCCGTCGAAAAGACAACTCGAGGGTAATGCACTACTCATAAGGTTGCTGAAAATTCTTCGACGGCCCACGACCGGTTTCCGCCTTCTTGAGGCTCATCAGTTAGGCGCAGTCCCCGAGTTTCCGTCAACCTTATGTTCTACTTGAACCCAAATTGGTTGTATGCTCTTCAGGGCAATCTAGCTCCCGCATTAGAGACGCCCTCGGGATCTTGGAACTACCCGTTCACGGCCACTCTCTCGGAGACGGGTCGAACTTTCTCAAGCAACTGAATGTGGTGCAGCCGGTCGCCTCATGTTTCAGTAGCTACGACATCCGAGATATCGCGATACATGTATAGACGTAATACACTACTCTTATGGTTGCTGAAAATTCTTCGACGGCCCACGACCGGTTTCCGCCTTCTTGAGGCTCATCAGTTAGGCGCAGTCCCCGAGTTTCCGTCAACGAACTTAGCAAAATACACTCATTTGCGCACCAATTTGGTTCAGTTTGAGCTGTTCGCCAGAGTTTGGAAATTCCGTTGCCAATCGAGCTGATATCGTCAGTGCGATGTTGGGAATCGAAGCGGAGCTGTGCTTTGGTAGGTCGTGCCTTTCAGAAGCACATATATGAAAACTAGCGCATACCACTATCCAATAAGGCGCAACAACCACTTGGCTTCTCACAACAACGCACTGACGATGTCACCTCGACCAGCGACAAGACATCTGCAACAAAATTGCCATGTCCAGTGGAAAACTCGGTCACCAGTATCGGTATCACAGACGGGATTTCACGAATGCACACAAAATAAGTAGGAAACCAAGGGCAAGTTGACTCACGCCGATGAAATCTCAAGTTCGCTCGTAAATTACATGGAGGGAGTTTCGAATCGAGCCCAAAACACGGGATTACGGGGCTTTTGTGGGCCCTCGTGTACAAAAATACACCTGTGCTCCTCAGAGGACACACTTTGGAAGATAGCTGTTTAGTTCAGACTGTAAGAGAGCAAGAGAAATGTGTCGAGCAGGTTTTGATTTGTCAATCTATCAAGGGGTGTATTACCGGGGGATGAAGACGACATTCTAATACAGCGTCGTCTGATGACGATATGGTGAAATTCAAAAAGTGCGAAAGAGGGGTACAATGTTGTGGGGAAGGCAGAGGGGACAATGTAACCGTCTGATGAAAAAATCCAGTTCAATTACTACGTGCTCACTCAAAAGCTGAGGGTGAGTGAACTCTGGGGGTATTCGATGCGGTTCACTTGAGCTAAAGGGAGAAACGATCGTTTGAAATGATTCCAGATCTTGGCCAGAGTGAACACAATCACACGGTGAGGTTGGTTAGATTCCGACTGAGGGAAATACGTTGCGACCAACAATAGACGGGACGGATATGCTGGCCTAGAATTGGCTCTACCACAAGCAATATCCTCCGCTCATTTTATGACGACGCAGCCGGATGAAGAGGGGACAGGAGCCCGAGATAGGTCACACTCATGGGGAATGGCGACTGACCTTGTGCCGCCAATCCGTGCATAGGTTTTACACCCAGTGCGCTGTTGCTGGTGCGTAAAAGCAGGAAGGAAGCAGGAGGGCTGATCTCTCACCTGAAGGGACCGGTTGATCCGGCTCTGTGAAATTTGCCATGAAATTATGGTAAGAAGATTGTAAAAAACCAGGAAATTTGGAAACGGCATAGCAATAGATTTCGGATTGGCCACAACAAGCAGGATGTTCTCCACTTCAGTGTCCACTCTGGTACGGATTCGTGAGCTTGATATTCGGGTCTGTTCAGAACGCTTGCGTGTACTACAGCGAACCGCGAGGCGTACTGCGGAAGAAACGACTCGCCCATGATAGATGAATCGATCACTCTCCACAGGTTGCGCTGGCTTGTCCACGTGCTCCGTTTGCCAGTCGACCGAATTCCTCGAAGGGTTCTTTTCGCACAACCACGTGAAGGGTGGAAACGAGCTAGAGGCGGGCAAACAATGACTTGGCAGCGAAGTATGAAAGCCATTACCAGCAAACTCAGCTGCGCTGGTCACTGCCGTCTTCCTGGATGGGGACCCCGAGACGGGCCACATCAATGGTTAGAGACATCCTCAGATATGGCCCAGTCGCACCCTCAATGGCGCTCGTGCATCCAAGCTATTGCCTTCAATGCATAGCTCCCTTCCCAATTCCCCCACTTAACAGCCAACTGACTGTGGTGTATTTACGCACCAATTTATCAGCTCCCGCCTCCGATGCGCAGCTAACCCTACCCCACCTCCCCAAATCATCGGTGAACGAAACTGTGGCATCTACAACCACTGTACGAGAAGTACGCGGTTCTTACAGCTGACGATGATGATGATGAGCCCTAGGAACGCTTCAACTCATTGGTGTTGATCGTACTGGCTATTGAGATAAAAACAACCAAAAGAGTTACGGCGTCGTTGAAAAAGAACCAAGCCGCGAACTCATTGCTTGGATTAGTCACCGGATGTTCCTTGGGGTACACGGCAAGACCGAAGATCTTCTCTTCTTTTGTAGCATAAGAGGTCTGGATTTGGGGGATCATGAAACGTGGACGAGAAGCAGACCGGAACACAGCTGCGGCCGGTTAGTGTAACTAGTCGCACAGTCGTCCGTCACAGACGGCCTCACTCGTCACTGCGATCTAGTCGCTTCTAGTATGAGTGTTGAACAGGTCTCAAATGTCCCTGTGGGAAACACGACAAGCTTCACTAGGGATTCAACTCATTCTGAACAGTTCAGCTCAGTCACACCAACCGATCACATGATGATTGCAAGATATTTTGTTTGAGGAATCGGATGACAGACAGCCCTGGTCTGAATAAGGAATTTTGGGTTACCGAGTGAAACACTGGTGCAGCTCAGTCAGAACAGTTATATCTGCCAGCGAGTAGGCGCGAACCACTGTCCTACTCGAAAATAGTGGGCGGACTTAATTAGTGACTTATCAGTAGTAAAATTCTAAACGTAAATATATCCCATGAAGAATGAAGCGCGACTGTTGGTGAACTGAACTACGTTTATAGGGTTTTCTTTACTAAAAAGTCTGATGAACCTGAGGAGAAGTTGTGTTCCCTTCTTGTACAATTCAACATAGGCATAAGAGGACTCACCGAAAAATGGTATCCCCTACAGGGTGGTCCCTCCATGGTGGAAGTGAAAAACGCTACTACTGAATGGATCTTTATTTTTCATAGTAGTACATAGCAGAGTAATAATATGGTGGCCCTCTTTCAAAACCTCCGGGGGGGGGGGACACCACCACTCTGTAAAGTCACCCGCGTTTAAGTGCGAGCACGTGGAAGGTCCACTTGGAAACTCTACTTTTACCCTGTTCATTGTTGCTGACGACATAGAGCTACTGAAACATATCTCGCCTATATCGGGTTACAGTACAGCCCATAGACAGTATCTTACTCTAACACAAATAGGTCTACAACACTTTCGAGGTTTAGTGAGGCTGAGAAGGACCAGGGACGTGAGTGCCTTTCTGCTAATAGGGGTTCTTCAAATAGGAGAGTAAAAAGGGGGAACAGTTCTAGAGTGTTCATCCCACAGAATCATAGGTTCACTGACCGGCTCGCACAGCCGAGAATTTTGAGTTGGACTTAAAACCGGTGATTTTCACCAGCTTCCTCCCACGAACCATGGTAGCATCATCTGTTTATTCGTACCTAAGACTCGTCACCAACCTTATGAGGACTACCTGTCAGGAGAGTCTTATTTGCGTCCCCGGAAGGTGGTCCGAATGAGGCGGAAAACTACGATATTTGCAGGGAGAAAGCGGTAGAAGTCGTAGAAGAACTAAACAAATGTCTCTGCTGAGAGGCATCCTACTCAAAACTTTCTGTTGGGTGTGCATCACTACCCTTAATAACCCTTGATTGTTGAATCATTACAAATTTGACTTGGGATTCTGACTTTCCGCGCGCTATTTCCTGTAATCTTTTCAAAAGACCGCGTTTCTTTCCTGCTGGTTAGTCGCACACTGACGCATCTGAAGTTCGACCAAACGATATATGCATTCGGTGTTGCTCTCGTTGTACATTGTCTTTGGTTGAGGCAGTAAGAGATCTCCTCCGATGGTCAGCTCTTCTTCTATGCTGAGTGTTTTTGGGTCGCGTATAGCGGTTGCTCGTACGCGTTCATACGTAACACTTTTGCACTAAACTCCCACGAATTCGTTCCACTGGTCACCGGCACATCCGTGTGTGTGTGTGTGTGGTTGATTGATTGGGAATGTGCTTGGTTCACACAATTGTTTCACCTGTTTGGAACATTCACAGACTCCCACTACAGTCTGCAAAGTCACTCACTCACACTCGCGCTCACACGGTTGCTGTGAGCGCAGATCCGGAAACAATCGATGGTGAATGATTACAATACACCCTGAAATTATTCATACAAAATGGTTTGCTCGCAGCAGCAGAAATGTTGATATGCAAATTGCTTGGAAAGTGACAGAGAGAGGGAGAGAGCAAGCGTTTTCCGATCAATAACAGGATGTCGTCCAGGGGGGAGGGGGAACTACGTAGCGTTATTAATGAGGATAACTAGGTGTAAAGGATGTACTGAGAGTACCAATCAAACAGCTGAAGGATAATTTGTCCCCTTTTGTTTTTTTTCGTCTCGTTTGACTCCAATTCGTCTCTGTCATCCGATTTCGGTCACGAAGAGACTGGACCTCACCGTGGTGTGGCGGTTTGTGTACCACGGCGGCCCACTGAGCTATACTGGGGGGTGTCTGCGGGACACTCACAGAGTCTCTCATACCAGGTTGGTCAGTGGGTAGAGGTCTGACGAACACAGTCACCTGGCCCTCCAGGTTGGGGGGTGGAACATGTGTGGCGACGTGTTCCGTAGAAATGATAATAAATTTGCACTTCCAGTCCAACCCCACTGCCTTGCGGTTTGGCTTGTGAGCTAAAGGCTTTGGCTGAGGACCCTAAACGTCTTCCTGTCTAGATGTGGGTGCCCTGGCAGTATCCCAGCCCCCGTATAACCATGACATTTACAACTAACAATACTCTCATGCCAATGGGTGCGAGACGTGGCCTCTACGGACAGATGATGTGAGACGTCTTCAGTTTTCCGACCACTGATGCCTCAGAAGCGTGGCTGGAGTCGGATGGCGTCAGCGTGTTAGTAACGGGGTGATTGGAAAACGGGTATTTGGTTGTGCGGCAGGTCCTTCAATCGGGGAAAACATCCAGCACCACCGACTACGATGGCTCGGCCATGTGCTACGCATGCCGAAACACCGCCTACCGAGACGAGTATTGTTCTCCGTGCCTCCTTCAGCATGGCGCAAACCGCGAGGTGGACAGCGCATGACTTGGCAGAAAGGCGTGAAAGAGATCACGAAGAGTTTAGGTGTTGTTGGTGTTGTACGCCTTTCAGGATAGAGTCTCCCTGACCCCGCCTGTGCTTGGCTGGAGACGTTGCAAGAAATGGCGGCTAATCGATGTCAGTGGCGTTCATGCTGTCAGTTTCTTTCCAGATTGTCTGATTGAGCGGTTGTAGGTGTAGGCACCTCAGAATATTTGACATAGGCCAGCACTAGGTCCCTTCCCTCATCCATTCTTTTTCTTTTCTTTTCACTCTAGGGGTTTAAATATAACTGGACGAACCTTATGGTTGTACGGCAGTGAAGCATCAGTGTCACCACTGATGTTGCTGTCTTTGATGATGATGATGATGACAGAGTAGGAAATCACTGTGCAACCGTTTTATGTTTTTTGTAAACCATCAAAAATATAGATCACATGATCTTCCGGAAGGAGACCAGGTACGTTTCATTTCAACTGTGGGTTATTGATAAGCGGTGTGATTAACTGCTGTTTCGATAGGGAATAGCGCACATTCAGCAAACACGGTAACCAGGAGATGACTGTACGATGACCTGTTTGAATAGCGACGCAGTGTATATGGTTGCGACAAGTGACATAGGCGAGAGACCCTGGCAGTTCTTACAAAATCTAGAAAGACAACCTCCGCCTGGGGAGCATGATTAGTCAATTGGGACCCAGATTTGTGCATGCACCGTAAGCCCAATCGAGCGACGCGCAAAATCATAGGCCAGGAATTAGGAAGTCTTGAGACTTATCAACAAGGTGCGCAAAGGTAGTATGATTACCGTGTGCTGAGTCCTGTGTATATACTCACTTGGCAAACACTAATACGTAAACTGATAAAACACCGCTTTGTAGAGGGGTACCGGTGGGCAGAGCTCAAAGTTGACATAATGCAATCCGCGAGTGACCGTCCAAACTAAGTCACACAAAGTGAAAAGTCATCGAACCAGGTTTCGAAACGCCTTTTCCAGACTAGAAACCTAAAGCATCTGAGGCACTCTGCGGTCTGGAAGTTGATTCCGCTGACAGATATGCGGGCTCGGCATATCTGCACCCTGCACCCACAGTGGGTGAAACGGCCTGCTCACAGCTAGTTAGCGGAACGCGCCCCGAAAACCCGCAATGCGAATGAGCGCTGCTGTCTTCTGATGAAGCGTTGCTGTCCATTGTTATTGGAGCGCATCCCAACTAACCGCAGAATGACCGATGATTGTCCTCTTCTTCATCGTGAGTTACCGGAGCGCACCCCGTGTAACATTAGTCTGGCCGGTTGTCGTCCTCTTCTGAGGTAATCGGAGCAGCTAGTTTATCATCCATCCAAGGCCTGAGAGACACAAGGAACTTTCGTTTATCCTCATGTCTCTGTCTAGTAAAGTGCCGTTTCTGATGCAATTTCCGATCCTCCTCGTCTAGTTCAAAGAATTTCTCCCGTAATTCGGCCAGCACAGCCGAAGTCTTCGGATCATAGTGGTGGGAAAAGCCAGGAGCCAGGAAGGGGTCATGCCGTAACGGGTCCATGGTAAGAGTGCAACTGTGACTCGGTGTCAAATAGATCGGGCTGTCAATCGAATCTCACGAACAAAACTGAGTACTGTAGAACAGGTGACGTATTCTGGGGAGCCGAGCCGAGTGACGCACGAAATTAAAAGCCAAGAATTACGAAGTCTTGAGATTTATCAACAAAATGCGCAAAAATACTATGATTACCGTGTACTGAGTTCTGTGTATATACTCAATGGCGAAACGAGCCAATACGTGGGACCCGATTCTTCGTTTTCATATTCGGGATTGTCAAAACTACACGTCACTCAAAGTTCCCTACCGGGAACGTCAACACCGGAGGTGACATTCTTTGGTACTACCCCTAAACATTATTTTTATGGACGTTATTTTGAGGATATTTTAGTTCTTGTCAGTTCATCTCATTCCAACATTACTCGCCCCAACTCAACTTCGAAAAAAACTGCATTGCCACACGCGTTGGTGATGCCATGAGGCGTTCCGTCCGACGCGACCAACGTGGAGCAGTGAGTAGCTACAAGTTTTGAGTTTCGCGCCCATCCCATGCATAGGAGGACTCGCGAAAACCCTGTATTATTGCTCGAAGCATACATTTCGAGAAGAGGACTCCACCTGGGGAAGTTCAACAATGCCGCTGTACGTTGAAGCCAAAAACCAGTCCGGTTTTCTGAAGTCTTCATGGATGACCACGTGACCAAAAAAAACTGTTTCACAAAAGTGGTTCGAAATCAAAACGTGATTATCCATTGGCCCACCTCCGTCTACTTGTGCCAATTAGATAAACTAGTTGAGCAAAAAACATCGTGGTCCTGTTCTGCCTGAAAATTCATGAATCTAGCTGCCGCTGCGGTGACGGGCAGAACAGTATGAAGAGGAGGGGTTCGATAGCTATTCGAGTACATAACACTTCAAGGATATCCGACCTTGTAACCTGCAGGCCAAGAGTTGAATACTAAGCCGTTTGGCCACGAGCAACTGATAAGCACTTGGTAGTTTCTGATGTTCTATTTTCACGTTGGATGTAGCCACACTTGGTTTCCAGCGGACTAAGTCCGTGAAAACGTAAAAATTGCGAACAATCCAGCGTATCCGACGGTCGCAGAGGTGGGCGCGGTTAGGCCAATCATCATCACCATCAGTATCTTGAAGCCACACCGAGAGGTTTGAAAGAACAGGCAACCGATAGCACCAGAGATATTCTCCGAGTTGCCGTCATCACGTTGCGCACATGGTGTCACCCTTAGTTTTCCGAGCTCGTCCTACTTGTGCGGACAAAGAGAATGAATAAAAACGGAGAACCAGGTACCACTCAGTGCTATTTATGTGAGATCAGAGTTTTTCAGGGATTCTGGGGCGCTTTCTCACGTGACGGAGCTTCTAAATGATGAGACCCAACGTCACTAGTGACCCTGAATTCGAAGTGGGTCAGACACGAATCTCCTCTTCATTTTGTGTTCATGGCTAAGTAAAATCGGTAAAAATAGACCGCTACTGCTGGTCGAAAAGACCATGGTGGGCACGTTTGGACAACTTTGTTGACAGAAATAGCCCGCAGTAAGAAATGTTTTATATACAGTAAATTTCGTCGAGCATCTTTTTGAGCGACACGAGCAACCAAAACAATCTCCTCTTTGAATAGTTCCACCTTAGCGGATTTATGATAGTTGATGCAGAACGAACAGTGCACAGTACCAGTTAAGGCGGAAAAACACTCAACATCATCAGTGATGGTGTTCAGCTACTAAACGGAAATTCACCGACTCAAATCTCCCCGGAGGAGGCTTT
This sequence comes from Clonorchis sinensis, assembly GCA_003604175.2. Taxonomy (NCBI): domain Eukaryota; kingdom Metazoa; phylum Platyhelminthes; class Trematoda; order Opisthorchiida; family Opisthorchiidae; genus Clonorchis; species Clonorchis sinensis. The sequence continues at coordinate 220,879,564 of CM030369.1, read as the reverse complement.
CGGAAAAGTTTGGTAACAATCGATGGATTTATTGCTGCGCAACGTTTCGCTTCTGACAGTTTCGTCAGGTCAAGGGACTAGGTTGCGAGGTTGGTCGAGATTTAACAAGGCGGAAGGACAACCAGAAGACACAGGACATAAAATGTGGCAGTTTTAAGACGGGGACTGCGATTCACACAACAGCGGCTGACAGCCGAGGCGGTCGAAGTTAGCAGGCTTCATAGCGTGAACAGAATCGAGGATGTGGAACTGGCGAGCGTATGGAGAGCGGTCTTAGATAAACCGAGTTGACACGTGACTGTGTGGTTGTCAGTGCGCGTAGAATCCTTAGCAAAAACAGAGGGGTTGAACTCCCAACCCGACCAAAGTTCACAGAATCCCTCTTCCTTACAGAACTATCGTAGCACTAGCTCACCCACACAGACGGACGGAAAGTGCAAACGACGTTCAAGAGGGATCATCACGTGAACTCTAGGCTGCACCGAAATCCATGTAGGTTTCCCCATCGGCCTAACACTTGGTGACCCACCCTAACACACAAAATCCCTCGGCCGACACCTAAGAGATTTAGCTTGACTTAGCTGATTAGTCCTCCTTCCGCCTTAAATCCCGACCAACCTCGTAACCGAGTCACTTGGCCTGACGAAGCTGTCAGAAGCGAAACGTTGTCCAGCAATAAATCTACCGATTGTTACCAAACTTTTCTGAAAACGATGACTACTCAATCGGTTCCAAGCGTCTTTCAACTGATTGAACATCCGCGAAGATTCTTAAAGGCTGTAATGCTGATCATATTCAGCAGGAATGAAAAAGCTGAACGTCGCTTCGCAACTTCCATGCGAACACAGGAAATCGCGATTAAAAGTTCGGAAGTTCACAAGTGCCCACAAACTCTAGGCAATCTACTCGGAAAGGAAAAAATTGTACAAGTCACCTGAACATTCCAAGTGATCACCAGCACACACTAGATGATGCAATGTGAACTGAATGGTTGAAAATCGGTGGCCAGGCTCAACCGCTGGCCAACTGCTGGTTCGAACCTCTCTGGGGACGAAACAGCCGCACAGCGTTTCTCAGCTTTAAACGTAAACTGGCCCACTAGGTATTGCGTCAGTGCCTATCGCACCCTTGGAATCACACGCGAGAAATCTACCGCGCTTGAGCGAAACACAACACCAGGCGAGACCAGTGTCCATGATAGCGAGTGAGCACCAGACGTGTCCGAAAAGTGGGTCTCTTAAAGCGATCTGTCCAACAGAAAGTACCTCAAAGGTAGCTCCGAAGAGCGAGTGATCCATCCAATTTTTTTTTAGCTAGATGGGCAACGCATGAGGAAGCCAAACGAGATCCTGGCCGTCTGACGGAGCAGTTAGAAGATGTTCCGAAGCAGTGTGAAATTGACCGTCTGTTCGCACTTCCAGTATTGTTGTTAAATGAGGGAGATGGCTCAAGTGGTTAGAGCGCGAATCTACTGACCGGAAGGTCCGTGGTTCGAATCCTGTCTCTGCTTCTCGACTTCCCCTGTCTAGGCTTGGGCAACCTGACAGTATCCCAGCCCTCGTGCTTCCTTCGGGCGGCATGACATCTGGGCACCGAAAGGGTGCTACAGCTGAACGATTTTTTTAAAATGAGGGATCGCGCCTGGAAGCGGCCGGACTCTCAAATGTCCCCAGCCCAGGCCCTAGGAAACAGAGTGTCTCAGTTATGGTTCACCATGCATAAGGATCGAATAACTCTCAAACAAAAGACTTTGATGTAAACAGAAAATGGAAAATTAAAGTTCTCGTTCGTTACCTTCAATGAAAAACTGTTTTTATACTTTACACGTTCTTATAAGGGCAGCACGCCAACCAATATTCCTTAGTGTTTTACAACGTAAACGGTGCGAATTTCGTGAATGGTGAAACAGACTGTTAAAATCCCGGGGAGATGGGAATAAACGGCAAAATGCTACAACACTAGTCAATAGCCGCTTTGCCAGCAAAGCCACAAACCCGCTTCGCTTGCTTGACCTGGAAATCAGAAAATCAGAGTATCCAATGACGTTCACAAATTGTTCACTCACAATGACCAGCGTATGAAAATTTATTGCTCCGCTGCAGGATGCACGTCGTTTTGACCTCAGAGAATTGCTATATCAGTACAGACACCCCCCCCCCCCCCGCGGACTGTGGTAGTATGCTCGCTAATGCTGTAATAAAATTGGAATTCACCTTTGGCCGCACACCGTATTCAAGACCACCACATGAACTTCAGTCATCAATACCTGGAAGGCCATCGATCCGGAAGACATTAGCTTGTCCAACTAGCAGTTTCGCCAAACAGGCGATTTTCGCATGAACTCCACTGATTACCCCATCTGGTGTAAGCAGTTCTCAACCTGGTCGATTTCCGGACGAACAAAGTCCTCCATTTTTGGTCACAGTACAACATACGGTTCACTTGCACTGGGTAATCAGCTGTCCAAACCGACCGGTTCAAAATGAATAGCTTCTACGCGGATGTGATGAACAACTTTCATGCATACAGGCTCGGGAAAATCGGTCCGGGGGAAGAATGGCGAATAGCCCAATTTGTTCTCATGCCTGCAGATTGGAGGTGATCGACCCGCTGTTCTTTAACAAGAGCCGTGGATATTGAAAATCACCAGGACAGAGTTCGTAATTGAAGAGAGGTGAAAGCGGAGTTGTTTGCGACCAACACGAACTAAGTGGCTACACGCTATTAGACAGGAAAGTAAAAATCTCACTGACACAGAGTCTCCCCCGGACGTCCTTCGAACATCAAATCATAATGACCAAGCCCTGTAATGTGGTTCCAAAACTAACCTTCCATCGGATGCGGGGATGGAGCTTTGATACCTGAACGGAAGCTACTCGCATGTTTCGTCAGTAGTATACGTCGGCACACACCTTTTCTTTTCAAAAAGTCGCATGTGTGCCACTGACTAACGATTCGTCTCAGTTAGGCCAGACTCGGAAGCTGGTCCAGTCGGTACCCCTTCGGGCGTATCGCACCATTTTCGAGACAGGCTACCGTTTGGTTCATTCAAGAATGAAGGTCGTTCGGCTTTTCTACACGAACATAGAAAATAGTCTACCAGATGACGATCCAAAGCATCAGAGTGTATAAATCAGACCTAATAGCGCAACCATCGCCAAATGTAGGCGTCACAAGGTCAAAATAGGTCGACCAACCGTAGAGGATACGGGAATACGTTGTGCAGAACACAGACCGATCTGGCTGGTAGGCCAGACCACCATCTTGAAGTTTTGCAAAGGCCACTGAGCGAAACGAAGTCATCACTCGAGGCGCCAGTCAACACGTGACATGATGTGCTTTTCGTGATAGCAGGGCGGGTGACATGAGGGTTGATCACAATGCCGACCAGCCGCACGTGGCCGAACAGTTGTGGTTAAACTACTGGCCGGGAAGCCGCGGGTTCGAAACTCCCAACTTGAGTTTCGTGAGATGCGCACTGCTGATGATTCTCAATAAGGACGAGACAGCAGCTGAACAGTGCTCCTCGTCTTCTCAGCATAGATAGGCTCCACTTGAAAGACGAAATCCCAATTGAAAAGTCCCAAATCCCTTCCCATCGACAATGACATAGTCTCCTCTAGTGGTAATCCCCGAAAGCCTTCAAAATGTTTTTCTCTCGTTGGAATCCGTTGAGAGCTGAGCCGCAAGGGTTCTTTCGATGTCATCATCATCAACAGCATGACATCAGTGTTCAACACCGATGCTTCGCTGCCGTACACCTTTCAATGTATCGCAGAGCGGCCGGACGTAGTATGCTAAGACTGAAGCAACGTAGCTGATCGGTTGGGACGTGAGGTCATTGTCGTTCACTTGTAACAGTGCCTAGCTGCCACGCTATCCGAAGCAAGCACGAGGGCTGGAATACTGCTAGGTTGCCCAAGCCTAGACAGGGGAAGTCGAAGTGCAGACGTTGGTTTCGATCCACGGAACTTCCAGTCAGTAGGCTCACACCTTGACCACTGAACTACCTCTACCAGCTACGGACTGTTCCTGAGCAGTTGGTTAACTGGTCCCGTGCGCTTTACACATTATCAGACCTTAAGAGCTGTCACTAAAAGCTTTACGAACAAGGAGTGACAGACCGCTAACAAAGCTTGACAACGCAGCGGGAAGAGTAATTATATGAACAGCGATGACTACCTCAGAAAGATGATGCAAACTTTAACAAAGAGCAAAATACCGGACCCAGGCAATTGAGGCAAAACTGACAAACTGCCTACGGCGCCTGAACAATGAAGGGTTAATTTCTGAAGTCTTATTCCAGCGCCTGAAGCCTACCCGTACCACGACTGCGTGACTTCATGGTCTGCCAAAGTTCATCGGAAAAATATCCTATTGTGACCTATTTTGGATAGGTGTACTGGTTGGTCGAGATGTGAGAACCCGTACACCGACATTCATGTCAATATATTCTCCGTGACACCGTAGACTTTGCTCTTTTGACGTAACTCCCCAAAGTCCCACTCTTGGAGTCTATAAATTTTATCTGTGATTATGTTGAATCTCCGGATTTCCCACCTTCAGTCCGCACTGCCTCCTTAAAGGAACTGCTTCTTCGCTGCACTTTTAACGTACAATTTCAATTTAACGTCACGTTTTTACCGACAAATCGGTGAGGTTGCCATGGACTCTCCTCTTGCTCCGTTGTTAAGTGACATTTTTATGGGCAAACTGGAGCTCGGTCGATTGAATGGGGAGATCAGATGTACGCACTTTTACGGAAGGAACGTAGTAGCAAACGGTTCCGAAATGGATGCTTTCCTGACCAAATTCAACCGAGCACACCTCTCCATTTGTGTGAAACCGAAATTGACAACACTTTCCCTTCCTGGACGTTAAGTTTGTCAAACTTTCCACGGGTTCAATTCAGAGATTTGTTCACAGAGAGCCCATGTGAACAGTGTAACGAACCGAGCAAGGTGCATTTGCTCTGTTGATACACTGGACTCTGAACCGCTAACGTGCCCCGAACTAATGGTTACCCAGAGAGATTTTTAACCATTAATATGTCCGATCACCCTGTCCAACCTAGTCTATCACGACCGTTGAAAAGAAACCAATCTACTTGAGTTTACCCTATAAGGCCGATATGTCGGCACACAGTCAATCGCCGCCGGGTTCAATCCTTACAACCCAAGTTTCCGACTGGAACTCTGCGGTCCTGCTGTACAGCCAACTCTTTGCTCAAATTGAGCCCCAAAGACAAGATGTCAGTCCTGACCCAGAATATGGTTGTGCATTTTTTATCCTGCTGCTATTCAGCCGAGTACGGCAACTTTCTGAGAGAACACGTGAGCATCTCTCTTGCCGGAACACCGTTGGACTCAGTAGTGGTTCAGCCAATAGCTCAATCGCGTCCCACTTAATGGACACCGGGCACGCAGTCATTCCGAACGAGTCGTTTCATGTCATCTGCCGAGTACCCAATAAACTGCCAGTATCGATCCAAGGGCGTGGCGTGGCTTAACCACAGCTGAGGTGGTCGCTACACTTCTGTGAGACCCGGTGCTGTGCTGTCAATCTCGTCTCGTACGAACGCTAAGTCTGACTTGGTCATGTGACTCGAATCAACCGGCCAGGCCACTCAACGGCCCCGCAGAGTGGCATCCAATCAGATGCGAGGATCGATCGTTCGTGTTTTCACGCTTTTTTTCACTGCACTAACCAATCTTCGCTGCCTCTTTCATTATTTACCTCTATTTTAATCAGTAGATATGTACTGATTTGACGACCAGATCCCGACAACCCTATTGTTCATCAATGTGTTCTTATTTTGGAAATGCGTTCGCCATTCATAGAGTATCCAAGTGTGTCTGGTAAATTGACCCAAAAAAAAGTGAGAAGTGGGCAGCACGAGGGCATCAGCGCCGATAACGACCAGTGATATACCTTGGACGGCTAATCGTGGTGCGAACGCAACTCCAGTATCCCGACTGCGGATATATTCCAGATATGCCCCGCCACTCATGCAAAAAGTGCATGTGCGAAAAACTAAGCCCCGCCACTTTTTGCCAGCTCCAATTTAATGTACGCAGACAACCTCGACCTATTTTTGATGAAAACAATTCCTTATCCGCATCTAGGCTCATTTTGTGCAGAAATTTTCTCCCTTCGGATGTAAAACCTTAAATGAACTTTCTGACGCTTTCAACTCTCGTTCATGACAAGGAGACGGCAATACGTTTTTCGCAAAGCCACGGAGTGATCGACCAGCAACGTTTATGCGACAATGGCCACCAAATGACACTTTCAACTGTTTCTGACAGGTGGAGGTGTAATGCCCGACAGTGTCGCTACGATATTCGAGATATCGCGATACATACATGGAAGAAATACACTACTCATAAGGTTGCTGAAAATTCTTCGATGGCCTACGACCGGTTTCGGTCCTCTTGGGGCTCATCAGGTAGGCACAGTCTCCGAGTTTCCGTCAACCTTATGTTCTACTTGAACCCAAATTGGACTGAGTTCGATAAATACACTCATTTGCAAACAAATTTGGTTTTGCGAAAGACTCACCTGGAACCCAGCTGAATCTCTCGTTTATGATGTTTCCCCAACTTCTTGCAATCCGGGTTCAAGTAGAACATAAGGTTGACGGAAACTCGGGGACTGCGCCTACCTGGTGGACCCCAAGAAAGGCGAAACCGGTATAATCGATTGCCATCATCAATGCGCAGTTGGTGACTTTGCTTCTTCGTGTGGTGACGAATCGTTCTGCACGTCATTTGCCAAGCTCGACGAATAAATCAAAATCCAAGTGATCAAAATTTCATGATTCGCGGATTACATTTATTACGAACTATTGTGGTCCTATCGCGAGGATCAACCTTATGGGTAGCTTGTTCCGTCAAGACAATTCACCTGTTTGTTAGAGTTACTATCATTTTGGACCTATTAAGTCAACATGGCAAGGAATTTCCCGTCAAATAGACCAGTAATACCATCGGTATTGTTATTTTACAGTTTTGCTTCGTGTCACTTGGCAGAATTCTTTCATTCGTGGTCATATCGTGAGGGAGAGAAGTCACAGAGCAAAATTTATCCATTTGTGGCGAAAAGCGTGCAAACCTTCCATGCCGATCCGCCAAACAGTGGCGCAGTCAAATTGGCTAGCTTTTCTGCAGGGGGCGGGATGCCTCAAGTGGTTAGAGCGCGAATTTATTGACCGAAAGATCCCCGGTTCGAACCTGACCTCTGCCTCTCGACTTCCCCTGTCTAGGCTTGGGCAGTCTGGCAGTATCCCAGCTCTCGTGCTTCCCTCGGGTGGCATGGCAGCTAGGCGTCACAGCTGAACAGTTTTAGTTTTTTTCTGCAGAACTGAGTCCATGAGGCCTGAACTCGAACCCTGGCTTTCAAGGGTCTTATGCTAACAGGTTATCCATCGTGTCTACTCTCTCGCCGACACATCCATTTGTACCCAACATATGGATAGCGCACCAAGTTCTACTCGAGCAAGGTTCGATACATAGCTTCACGCTTGCTAAGACAAGTTGCTGCGTTTCGCTCAAAATTAGTGGCTTAAACCGAAACGTGAAGCACATTGTTTCACAAAGAATACAACGTTTTCTGTTGAGAAATTTTGGTTGGATGAAAACTGGGGGTTTCAAAATTGAGCAATGCTGTGCATTGATCGATAATCGTTTGAAAACGTCTACCAAGTCATTATCGAACAATGAAGATTTTGCACGCATACTAAATTGCTGTATTTCAGAAAATAACAAAAAGCTAGGTCATTAGCTCTACTGCAAGTCCACTGGAGAAATTTTGTCAAGGACGCCTCAAAAACACGTTAGACAATAACCAGACAGCAGTTTATTCTGCAATCAGCGACAGCATGAAATACGTTTTCGTCTATAGGCAACCAGCACGCATCGATTCCAAATCGTGCTGTTCCAACAGGATATTCTCACCGCCATCGTCATCATCGTCAGAGACAGCAATATCAGTGTTGACACTGATGCCTCATTGCCGCACAACCACAAAAGTTATTTAAAGCTTTAGAGAGAAAAGAGTGGGTGGCTGCAAGCATTCTGAGGTGCTTACACCTCCAAGCATTCAATCAGACAATCTAGGAAGAAACTGACAGCACAAACGTGACTGACATCCATCAGCCGCCATTTCTTGTAAGATCTTCTGTCAAACGCAGGGGAGGTCATGAAGACCCCATCCTGGAAGACGTACTTCACCAACAACATCCAAGCTCTCTTTCACACTGTTCTGTCCAACTCGCAGTTTCTGCCAGTCTGAATGAGGCAAGAAGATTACTGGCCCGGAAGACGCCAAGGAGTCATGTGTGGCACCCGGATGAACTGCCGCAGCTGATAGTTCTGGACGTTTTCCATGAGATAAATACCTATTCCACAACCAAATGCCCGCCTTCTAATTGTCTCACTTCACCAACAACACTTCAAAGACATTGGTAGCAGTCAGTCAATCAGTTCTGCTGCCCGGGACTCAAATCACCAGTGGTTAATGACATTGGCAGAAATGGCCCAATCGCGCAGTCAGTGGCGCTCGTGCATCAAAGCTATCACCTTCAATGCGTAGCTACCCGATTTCCGAACAAATTGAACATGCCTTCGCCTCCAAGGCTTGGTTGTACATTCCACATTCCACTCATGCAAAAAGTGCATGTGCGAAAAACTAAGCCCCGCCACTGTTTGCCAGCTCCAATTTAATGTACGCACACAACCTTGACCTATTTTTGATAAAAACAATTCCTTATCCGCATCTAGGCTCATTTTGTGCAAAAAGTTTCTCCATTCGGACGTAAAGCCACGGAGTGAGCCATCAGCAACGTTTATGCAACACTTCCAACTGTTTCTGACAGGTGTAATGCCCCACAGTGTCAGCAAGAAATCGGTCTTCGGAAGGGAACTTGGCTGGAGCGGTCTAGGATGGAGTTTGGGACAGTAATTCTATTCATTTATTGCTGGTCCAAAAAGTTGGCGGCTTTTGTAGACTCCAACAGTTATCGGCGGCTCAGGTCTACACTCGAGATAGATGAAACGCTAATATCTCGCCGTAAAAACCACGCAGGACGAGTCCTTCTCCAGCAGTGGATTTTTGGAGGGATCTGCCGGGAAACTAAAGAGGTGTTCATGTATGCAGTGCCAGATCGAACTGCGACCAATTTGATGGACACAATCCAGGCCTACATCGCTCCCGGCTCAATCATCATCTCCGATATATGGGCATCATACCAAGGAATCGAAACGATGATTGGCACGTCTACAAGATGCCGAATAAACGCCAATGCGGCGCACACCGATCTTTAGTGGACAGCTACTTGTGTGAGTTCGTTTGGAGGCAAAGATACCGAAAAACGGACCTTTTCATGCAAATTATTAATGACATGTCCCAATTTCACCCTCTTCAATAAAAACTAAAAGTACAAATTTCATACCCTCCTTTTTCTAATCTTTTTTGGGTGGGTAGGGAAGTAATTTTTTTTTTTTGGGGGGGGCTTGTCTGGAAAAGATCCCCGACTGCATCTGTCTAGGCTTGAGCAAACTGAGAGTATCTCTGCCGTCGTGCTTCCAACAGATGGCATGGGAGCTAGACACCCAAGGGATGTTACGGCTGAACCGTACTGTGGATCAGTTGCTCGTGGCTCAGCTCGGCTTCCGCGAGTGAAACGCCTTTACGGTGATCTGTCGTTTCTCAGTTTCACGTTGCAGTTAGCTCACGCGATTTTTCCTTAACTGACGCGAGTATTACTGACCCTCAGGACTGCCGAACAAACCTGTACACCGTGACTGCAAGAGATCCAGCAGTCCTGCTTGATTCCTGTAGCCCAGCTTGACAGAAGACTTCGTGGGGAAGGGAAAAGCGGCCAAGTCCAGTAGTTTGACCCTTGAAATTTGCTCATTTTATCAAACTGGCAATAGGATTGTGACCTTATACTGCCACGATGATGGGAATACATGCTTTAGAGATGGATACTAGTTGATTGTACCAGAGGTGGAACAATAAAACTGGTCAAACACGTCAATAATTTGGGAAAAAATCGATTTATGGTTCCAGTCACCAAAACCCGGTAGGCAGTGTCACCTAGTGTCGACTCAGAATGCTGTCCTCAACTACACATGAAGATCCTTGTGGCATTCGAAACAACGTAGCTTGCTTAGACAAACAACTTGCGCACCGTATGCGCAGAAAACAATGAGACACGTGTTGCAACCGCGCGCGCAAAAAAAAGAAACTCACCCATGACAATCTGCTCCGGGAAAACCAACAGGAAAGGCTTGAACACTGTGAGGAAAGTAGATCTGTACAGTTCGGGCAAATCGAATACTGTTGACCAGAGAAATCAGCTCGCTCGAGATCATGTCAGTCGAAAACACCAACAGGGAGCGTTCGATTTGTTTCACGCGCTCCAACGAGGCGATGAGCAACCGGAGATTGTCCAGTCGGGAATGAACCTAAACGAACGAGAAATGGTTCGGGTGGGGATTTTCATCAAACCAAAGTCCAACGGGTCGGATAAGGCAGATTGAAAACAGAAACACTGTGGGCTGCTTGTCACTGCTAACTAGAAGGTCACGTGTCTGTGGCCCATCGGATGAGCTGGAGCCTGTAAAAATTGGCATTTAGGGGTCCGATCACATCTTCCTTAAATAGAAGACAAACGTCGCGTCTTCGTAAGTGCTACAGTGAAATGAAAACAGCTACCCTGAGCTAGATTAGCCCACTCATATTCCCACAAAAGTGCACGCCAATAGGTACTTGGAGGCAACGGTCGGAGTCCATTGACAGAGGTGTAGTTTCAAAATTACGATGACCAGGCTATCGGAAAACAGCAGGTCGACTAGTTACTCGAATGTGCCAGTCCATGTAGAATAATCCCCAAAAAAGAAAGCATCAGGACAAACAGGGGGATTCAGCCTCTTCTAGACAGAATAGTTTTTATTCACGGGGGGGAATCCCATTGTGAGTGATGTAAGCAAAGTACTACATTGATTACAATGTACTGGGCTTTTTTCACAGTAACTGGCTAGTTCTTTGAAGTCCAAAGACAACGACAACGTAAATGTAATCCGAACACAGTAGAACGTCACAAAGAAAATGCCTCACTTGAATAACAAAGACAGAGTCTGGGACTGCCTCCAAATCTGCGTGACTAGGCGACGGTAATCGTCCGAACAGATCCTCGTTGCGAATGAGCTGATGACGGTTGGCCAGCTGAATAAAGTTGGACAATGATGTGTTTTCCGGAAGGAACGCGTTCATGTTGTCGGCCCTGAGAGTTTGGTCCTGGTTAGCAAAAGAAGAGATTAGTGAGGGATACGGGAATGGAACATGGGAACATGCGCAAAATAGTATATAGTATAATGAGTCAGAATGGCCGCAGGACGAGTCGTCTCAGCATTTGGAACTTTCCATCCTTGTAGTGACTAGCAACTAGTTCATAGTCTCTTGAACTCACATTGGGCCATTCTAGCGTTACTCTTAAGACGCTCCAGCAGTGATTTCGGTGCTTTGCTTCAACCGTTTTCAAGCCGATCGGACCACTCAGAAGACGCATCCTATTATCTTATAAAATATACACACGTTTTACGGCACCCACGATTCCATCCGTCACTTTCAGGGCCGTGTGTGTGTGTGCATCGCGGACCGACTGGAAACCAAGACTGACTGTCATCTACCCTCGAATTTTATAAGAGCCTCATTTGATAAGAAACAAGTAAGTCGAAATAAAAAGAAAAGATTCCAGAAATTTTAATGAAGCTTTCATCGTGTAAATGAATCCACCCTATGCTGAAAGACGAGAAGCATGATACCTCTGTTTCGTCCTTATTCCACGCCCAATTCAGAGTGGCGGAAGCAGATGGGTGGCCAACCTTTGACCTGGCAAAGGAGTATGGAGGAGAGTACGAAACGCTTGGGTTCTGTCGGTGCTACTCGCCTTCCAGGATGGGAAACGCGTGATCCCCACTGCGACTGGTTGCAGACACTATAAGATATGGCTGCCAACCGACGTCATTGGCGTCCTTGTTGTCAGTTTCTATCCAGATTGCCTGAGAGTGAATGTTTGGTGTAGGCACCTCGGATTGATTATAGTAAGCTAGCACCAAGTCCCTTCCCCATCCACCCTTATTCTTTCCTTCACAATAAGGCACTCAAATAAATCATGGTTGTACGGCAGTGAAGCATCGGTATTAAACACTGATGTCATGTTGTCGATGATGATGATGACTATTGGGAATCATCAGCAGTGCGCAACTCACGAGACTCCAGTTGGAAGTTTTGAACCCGTGACTTCTCAGCCAGTAGTTTAAAAGCAACCGTTCCAAAACGAGTGGCTGATCAACACTGAGTTTAGCTCGCACATAGACAGGATACATCGCCAGTCATCGTTCAATCACGAGATCCACATGACGCGGTCACACGTGTTGACTGGATGCTCGAGTGAAGAGTTCTCAGATGGAAGTTTTGGATTGCGGAAAGCTTGCGACTCAGTGCATAGTTCCCGTCCAAATCCCCCAATTAACAGTCCACTGACAGGGCTGTATTTATGCACCAATTTATCAGCTCCCGCCTCCAATGTGCAGCTCTACCTACCCCACTTCCACAAATTATCGGTGAACGAAACTGTGGCGGCTGCAATCACTGTACGACAAGTATGTGGTTCTTATAGCTGATAATGATGATGACGATGCGACTCAGGAGAGTAGACCAAACAGCCACCGACCACCAACCCATCGCTACGCACCACTACGCTCCCCAAAAACGCACTGATGATGTCACCTCTACTGGTGATGACACGTTTGCAATCAAACTGCCCAGCTCAACGAACAAGCCAATGACCATCTACGCTACCTGAGCTAGCAACATTTTCCTCCAAAGAAGGCCAAACGTTCCTGCCACTCGAAAGTGAGTGGGCACGAGACTAAATCAATCGATAGATTCGTCAGTGACGACAGGCAGTGACAAAGTTGAAGCAAAAGAGTCGTTGGCTTGACAGATCATTCGGCAACAACCGAGTGCAGGTTTCCTATGCCGAGCATGTATGTGTCGCGTTACGCCCAGGGGTGAAACTAAACATAACATGATAATCGTTATGTTATTTCGGGGCAGTTGTACTTTGTGATTCTGATCATTCAAGACTGTCGGATTCGGTTTCCAGTGGACATACTTGGGAGAACTGGAAGCATATAGGTGGTTGAGCATGTCCTTCTGGCACACAGCTCGTAGTAGATTCATCCGGTAAATTTTCTTGACGGAACACTGCTCACAAGGTTGATGAAAACTCTTTAACAGCCTACAACTGGTTCTGCCCTTCTTGGGCTCATCATCACCCCCGAGTTCTCATCAGCCTTAAGTTCTACTTAAACCTAAATTGGACGCAATTCGCGAAATATACTCATTGACAAATAAATTGGATTTTACCCGGATACTCAGCTAAATTTGTCGTTTACGATATTCTTCCTCAACTGAATGAGTCGCACATAGATCACTTCATATTTCAGTCGAGATGGAACACACTACTTATGGATATTCAGTAGATTTGGTTCACGCAAGTACGATGTTCGAGATGGAACACACTACTCATGGATATTCAGTAGATTTGGTTCACGCAACAAATCACCGATTCGTGGTAGACAAGTCCAAGAGTTGGGCCCAGTTTTTACGCACAACACACTTCTATTATACTGGTATTCGTTGTAATGGACCCACCCCCCACCTTTATGCATACAGTCACAAAACTCTTCGATAGCTGTCGAACAGTCTTCAGTCAGGAAAAAATACTTCGAGAGCTCGAATATGCCGCCAACTGAAACATGAAGCGCATTTTGTGCGACAAAATCAGGTGAGGAATACCACAAACGACAGATCTAACTGGGATCCCGTTAACTAAGTTTGATTATGGCCGCCTTCATGTCATATGACCACATCATGGCCTGTCCTCATGAGCCTTTTGTCAACAGTGGTTTGGAATGGAGGACAAGACCTTCTTCCGTATACGGTTGTCGGGTCTGCGTAGTATGTGTGCCACCGCTGCTTCGACAGTTCTGATTCGCTACCAAGTCCCCGCCTACGCACCCCCACTCGATCGTCCATCCGCTCTGGTAACCCCCAAGAGCACAGGAAAGTCAACTTCTCGACATATGCACTGGATTTTCACGGGAGACTCAAGTGAATCTCTCGTTTATGATGTTCTTCAACTGAATGTGCTGCACAAAGGCAGCCTCATTCTTTCAGCTGGTACGATATTCGAGATATCGCAGTATATGTTCATAAAGGAAACTAGTCATAAAGTTACTGAAAAGACTTCGACAGCCCACAACCGGCTCCGCCCTTCTTGGGGCTCATCAGGTAGGCGCAGTCCCCGACTATTTTCCGCCAAACCGCCACACACGCATACATGGCCTTGAAAGTTACCAGGGAATGGTCAATGCAATAAAGTGTAACTGGAAGTTATGTGCGTTTTCGACACATTCACTGGGATTCTCGAATAGTGAGCGAGCGGCTCGGATGCTGCGTGGGCAAGCTTCATTTTGGGTCATTGGGAAACGAAACTGCGTCGTTCAACTGTAGCACCCTTTCAGTGTCTACCTGCCATGCCACCCAAAGGAAACACCAGGGCTGGATACTGCCAGGTTGCCCAAGCCTAGACAGGGGAAGTCGGGAGGTAGAGGTCGGGTTCGAACCACGGACCTTCCGGTCAGTAGATTCGCGCTCTAACCACCTGGGCCATCTCGCCCCAAAATACGGGCGCCGCCGCGGTATTCGAACCGCAACGCACCAAATGGTCGGTCCGCGCGTTGACCACTACGCCACGGCGGCGACAAAACTGCGCACGTGAAAGATAATCCCGAAAGTCCTCAAACTGATTTCCAGACAGCTAACACTGGGCATGGGAACTTGTCACCGCCGTTCCATTCCTCTTATTCGTATTTTCCGGTCTAAAATGACCGATCGAAAGGCATCGGACGACCAGTTGGACCTATTCTTTATCCATCCTCGACTTTCGTTTCCAGAAGGCCTGAACCACTACCGAAAGGAGGAACGCCCTTTGCTGCGAAGTTATTTTCTAGTAAACACGAATTAAGCAACCACAAGCCATTAGACACGAACGTAAACATCTCATGTGAATAGAGGTTTCGAAAAGTGAACATTCTCAAGCGTCCCCTTGAGCTTTCCTGGACGTTTATTGAATATCAGACGATAATGAACTGCAAAGCGGTTCGATACTTTCCGTAGTAACCTTCACCTTCCATCAGATGCGAGGTGGAGCCAGGTGGGCACCAGACCATAGACTACTCGCAAGCTCCATCAGTAGTATAAACCATTACACCATGTCTGCAAGATAACAGGGTGATATAGATTCGTTTTTTTTTGGGGGGGGGGTGATTGCCTGTCCAAGCAATCAATCCCAAAGTGCACTCCATTAGAACAGTCAGGTAAACTGTTACGAGATGTTATCGGTTCACCTACTATTCTCGTGATTAACCGTCACAACACAAATGGCATGCAAAGTGTTGTTGTCGTTCTTTCACAAGACTGCAATATCTGTAGGATAAATCAGTTACCGATGGTGGGGGGGGAAGCAGCTGGTAAATAAGAACAAACTATCCTATATGCGCACGAATTTGGTTTTGACAGGAGACTCTAGTGAAACCAGCTGAATCTATCGCTTCAACCGTGAGCGTGCTGCGCCAGGCCGCTTCACGTTTCACTAGGTACGATATTCGATATATCGAAATACGTTGTCAATACAGAACACACTACTCATAAAGTTGTCGAACAATTTCAGCAACCTTATGAGTAGTCTGTTGCGTCTAAAGAAAGCACTGTGTCTACTAATCCGACGTGACTGCATTTCGTACAACGATACAAAGAAACCTTACTCCTAAACGTATCTAACTGACAAACGGCGCCTGATCTCAAGAACCCAAAGTAGTATGTTTCGGACCAAGTCGATGAATTCACTCAGCAAAAACTACATTACCAGAACCCATCATGTTTTTTATCGGAGGATCTCTGATAATGTCAAAAAGATGTTCTCGAAACCGCAGCTTGCCAGCCGGAGTTGTAAGTTATCAAACACAGCACTGGTCATATGGTAGACCAAGTTCACAACTCCAACGTGCAGCTACGCAGTCGGAAACAATATGATAGCAGCGAAACAACCGAAAATGTGATTGATTCAAGTTGTCTACAGAGCCGTTGAATACTGGCTAAAGTCGTATGCATCGTTCCCGCTTAGTTATTTCATTGTTACCGTGTGTTTGAAAGCAGAATGTTCCGAACTCGAATTTGACGAGTGCTCACATCTCACAACCCGTGTCGGTTTTAACTATCGTGAGGTAGCACGTCTGGGTGGAATCTACTCGCCTGGTTTAGCACGCTCTTCTGTACCTCCAAACGTACTCCAGGATGCCACTTGTAGTCACAGTAGCCGCGCATTCCAACAAGATGGTTTCATTTGTCACGGCAGCTGCAGCACAAGAAATGTAAAAGCCTGGTCATCATTCACCTATTCGCGTCCCATTCGGTATGAAGAAGCCCGAGATAGCTCAGTTGTTGGTATTGTGAGGAGATTTGGGTTTCTTGTGCAGGTTTCGTCCTGCAAGTGAAGCCAATCTATGCTGAAAAGCCGATTCCTTATTGGGAATCATCAGTAGTGCGCATCTCACGAAACTCGGGAGAGTCTCGAACCCGCAACCTCCCGGCTAGTAGTTTGAAATACTTGACCGTTCGGTCACGAGCGGCTGATCAGCAGTGTGATTGACTCGCACTTAGACAGGATATATCGCCGCTCATCCTTCAGTCATGGGATCCACATCACGTGGTCACACGTGTTGACTGGCTCCTCGAGCTCAGTTGTAAAGGCGCGACCGGAAGGTCCCTGGTTCGAACCCAACCTCGGTATCTCGACTGCTCCTGTTTTGGCTTGGGTAACCTAGCAGCAGGCAACATGCTTCCTTCCGGTGGTATAGCAGCTAAGTATTCTAGTAGGCACCAAAAGAACGTTACAGGTGAACGATGATGACGATGACTGTGCGTTAGGAAAGTCGAGTTACTGTGAAGTGGATAGGCTGGCCATGAAGCCTGGCTACTCGACCCCAAAGATCTGAACCGTGTTTTGAGTTTGTGGAGTGTTCGATTTATTTTAGACGCTGGATTGGCTGTAGCGCGGCTGATGGGAACAATGCAAAGATCTCCAGGGTTCGAATAACGTTTGCCAGCTGGCAATACGAATGGGATCAAAATGGTCTGCTTTCTGAACCGCTTGACTCTTAGGGCGAACAATATCCGCTTCCCGATCAATATCAAGAGAGCTACAAAGGCGAAGCGTGTGGAGCGAGGAGCTCCTTTAGAATAGACTGGCGACCAGGGGTGCATTCGGTACTTTTCACTTTCAAAAGTCCCGCAAACCGTCTGGAACACTCAGCAAAGCTCAACGCGAAAAACAGTGACACGACGAAGGCCTCTCTTCGAGCTTGAGCCGATACAGTCCGCAAAGAGCAGCTTTGGCTACTGATAATAGTCGCACTTGGAGTCTGATTGGTCCAATCGTGATCTGCGTTGCTTTGTGGTCTGCATTTTTTGCGTTCGATTGCCCCGTTACATGCTGAAATCGCTGTCGATTATTTCCTCTCCTGTTTGGTCCGTTCGTGATCTGCATTGCGTGATAGTGCACATTTCTGTTGATGGTGTACCTTCTATTTTTAGTAGTTTTCTGTCTCCACCCTGATTGCTCCGTTCCCAACTTACGATTTACTTTCATGAGCCTACTGATGTTCTCCTGCACGCGTCGGTCAAAGGCTGTGCTATTGTCGATAGGAGGTAACTTCCTCCAGGTTGGTAGGCTGGGAGTATGTCAGTGGCATCATACTGACGGGTGAACGCATTACAACCATACAGGAGTAGCTCAAGAGCTTAGCCATGAAGGTGTCTCTGAATCGCCTAAGTTTAAAGTGCTTTTTCAAGACTAGCAGCATCCACAGCCCAAAAACACATGCGGCAATGCCCACACCAATGAAGTTATTGTCTTGTTTACCTGGGTAGCTGCATTACATCAGACGAAGAAGTCTAAAAAGGGGACCACACAACTGGGTGTGCATTTACCAACTCAAAGCGCCTCTGGCAACGAGTTAGCGTCCAAATGAGAGGCCGAGCTCACGGTGCCACTGTGCGTGCAATGTCACTACACGACTGCGGAACTCGGCCGATTCGTGTTTCCTTTAGTAGAAGCGTGGATTTCCGCGGAAACCTGAAGAAAATTATGGATGGTAATCCAGTGGCACCGAGTGGTCATTTTAACTACCACTTGTTGTACACAATGATGAATAAACATGTGGAGAATGATAGTAAATAATCGTTCCAGTGCCTCGCTGCCATACTACCCCGAGGGAAACACGAGGGCTGAGATACTGACAGATTGCTCAAACCCACACAAGAGCAGTCGAGATGTCGAGTTTCGGTTCTAATCACTTCCCTTTCGGTCGGTGAGGTCGCGCCAGAACTACTGAGCTATCTCGAACTCCTTATCCATACTTGAGGGTTGTTAAAGGAACAGTGCAGGTACTGAAAAGAGGAATGTGGAAAGCTTTCAGAGTAGGCAACTAGTCTGTCGCCTCTGTTGTCCACAGCGACTGCTTTTCGCTCTCTTTTCCGTGATTAAAAATCCAGATCCATCATATGTTCTGCACAACTTCTACCCTTGTGCTTTGAATCGTACTTGTTGAAACCTGTCTTTACTTCAGAGCTTGTTTGACAGCTGGATCGATAGGACTATCTCCTCCGGGATTACTGTACTAACAAGATCGCTGTATGCCTCCATGATCCAGTGAGGGTAGCGTCCGTGCGGTACTCGCGGAATCTCTCGTACCAGGCTGGAGTTTGGAACGTGCGCTCGTCCTACGGAGCCCTGGTTTTGCTCCAGCACGAGCAACACTCGTAGAATCTCTCATATTAGGTTAGTCAACGATTAGAAGTCTGATCAACACATTGGAACCGGCACGATGACTTGTTCCATAGAAATGGTAATGTACTTGCGTTTTCCACCAAACGCCACTGCCTTGTTGTCGGGCTTTTGAACCAGAAGCCTTGGCTGAGAACACTGAGACTACCCCAGCCCGCGTAAGCTTACGAAGGCTACAATTAAAAATATTCCCATGTCATATCAGCCATCGCGCAGTGTCAGCAGTGAGGTCACCTCGAAGAGAGCCCCGCTTTCTAGAACTACCTCACTTAATGTTCGCGCGGAATCCCCTCGCATAATTCAAGACTTATAGAGAAAACCTCGAAAAGAACACCACCTACCTGCTTTCCTTTGTGTCTCATCGCCATAGATCCGTCATCCCAAAGCAAGACAATTTCCCCAGACAGAGGGAACCGATTAAATGAGGTTAATATTCGAAAGTGGCGAAGAATGACATTAATCAGGCCGAACAGTAAACCGAAGAGGATGACATAGGCTAATGCTCGTAGCGGTTTTCTCATCAGTTCTGAAAAGGAAGCGCACAGGCGGTGAACTGCTGGATTGGATGAAAAACCAACATGCACGGAACATAAAACACATGACTCATCGGTAAAAAAGTCTCTTTTTAACGCATTGCGAGCGAGATGGCTCAAGTGGTTAGAGCGCGGATTTACTGACCGGAAGGTCCGTGGTTCGAACCCGATCTCTGCCTCTCGACTTCCCCTGTCTAGGCTTGGGCAACCTGGCAGTATCCCAACCCTCGTGCTTCCCCCGGGTAGCATGGCAGCTAGGCACCGAAAGGACGTCACAGCTGAACAGCTTTTTAACGCATGGAGACGGGTCTAAAATAAAGCGGGTTGAAATTAACCAGGTAATCGTGGGGGGAGAGATTTGATACCATATGTAGCCAAAAAACTAACACGTATTTTAATCCACATAAATTGCCTGAAAATAGGGTTGATGGATACACAAAAACAACGCCTGATTGATAAGCCCCATGAAGGACGAAGCCGTTCGTGGGCTGTTGAAGCGTAGCCAGTGACTTTGTAAGTAGCATTATGTCAAGAAAACATTTTCTGAGTAAAGCTTCACTTCGTATAAAGGCTTGGTTCGGACAGGATGAATCCTTTGTTGTAAATTATTGATTTCAATTGCAAACCCATCAGGGATGGTGGTGTTGGGTCCTAACGAACAATTCTACCCTTTGTAATATTTCACTGAGATTTCATTTTCTCTCTCTGTTGTAGCCAACTGAGCCGCAGCGCTCTTTCTTCCATTGGTTCATCTACAATATAGCCGAACTTCATCTAGTGTCCTTTGTCTTCTTCCTTGAAGTTTTCCCCACTCAACTGAATAGACTATCAACGTGATGGAATAAATTCCACCAAGCTCCTAAATCATCCAAAACTAGCTCTCACAGCCACAATAGAGGGGATTAACACTGAGTTTGGTAAACGGGTGTTCTGGAAATGGGAGAGGATACTGATGTGAATCGTTCAGCCGAAGCACCGTTTCGGCACCTAACTGCCGTGCTACCAGAAAGAAGCACGAGGACTGGGATACTGTCAGGTTGCCCAAGCCTAGACAGGGGAAGTCGAGAGGCAGAGGTCAGGTTCGAATTGCGGACCTTCCGGCCAGTAAGTTCGCGCTCTAACCACTGAGCCATCCCGCCCCCATTGACGTGAATCGAGTACAGCATTCAATCCTGGGGAATAATCAGCACAAATTGTGATGTTCATATTGGTCTTCTTGACCACGGCGATAGGAGTTTCACAGGAAGAGTAGTTGACAGGCTGGATAACACCTGAAGTCTGGAGACGATCGAGTTCAGCGTCCACAGATGCGAGAACCGCATAAGGTACCGGGCGTTTTGGACTGAAGACAGGTTTACTATTTGGTTTCAGACAACGGCAGTGCATTTATCTCGGCGGAATTTGCCTTGTTTTGCAAGCAATATGGCATTCACCACGTTAGATCACCACCATTCCATCCTCAGTCTAACGGTCAAGTTGAACGCTTTGTCGACACTTTTAAAAGAACGCTTTAGAAACTTAAAGGAGAGGGAATGTCAGCGGAGATTGTTGAAACCCTCTTGTTAAACTACCGTCCTAACAAACAGGCCCCTCAATAATAATGTTCACGAATATTAGTTGGAACGTCCTATTGAGCCACCAGAGGTCGTTGTGTCTGATTGAGTCGAGAATTAGCCCACAATGTTAACGTCTACTCATTTCAGGTACCACAGATGGTGTATAGCACCAACGAGCGGAATGTGAAATAACTGGGCCTGATCTGGTCGGAAAGATATTCAAGTGACCGCTGTAAATTCGTTAAGAGGACTTCGGTTATTGGTCCACTGACTGACGAGTAGTCACGTACAAACGGTCAGTCGTGTGAGTGAAACAGTTGGTTAGCTTGAATGCTTCACACGCCTAGAGTTGTTGCCCAACTCAGGCGAACAGCTCAAGGGATATGCTTCCCCGTTGTACGGGTATCAGTTAGCCTCTGGACTTTATGGTCCATCGAACCCTGTAATTTCACGTTCTTGTTTAGTGTAGAGAATGAAGTTAACATTTTCCTGATCAATGAATGAAAAGCGCGATCTCTCCGGTGGACAGGTTGAACAGCATAACTACCAAAGACATAAAATTCCCAGGTAGTTTCAGATAGCTCAAAGACCGAGAGGAAGCAAGATGGCTCAGTGGTTAGAGTGTGAATTTACTGACCGGAAGGTCCGTGGTTCGAACCCGACTTCTGTCTCTCGACTTCCCCCGTCTAGGCTACAGAAACCTGGCAGTATCCCAGCCCTCGGGCTTCTTTCTGGTTGCATTGAAGTTAGGCACCGAAAGGGTGCCACAGCTGAACGATTTAAAAAGTCGATAGGTTTATTTCATTACTGAAGTCGTCAACCAAGGGCAAATCTGGGTGACACATAGTCTGTTGAATCCGCTGATTTTTTCACAAATCGCAAATCTAAAACCATGAATAGCGCCCGTCATAAGGAGTGCACCCCTTCATTTATCCGGGGGGGGGGAACCACACTGGCCGTGTACTACGAACGGTCCATGTTCACAGGGCGGTATACCGGAATCTTTCAGTATCTTCCGCATGTAGACGGATAATAACCTTCGACCGTTCAATTGAACAATTCAGTCAGAGGGTGTGTTACAATACAGGCCGATTATCTCAAAATCACAAAAGCATGCAATTTCAGGAAAATTGACCACCAGGGCTTATTTATAACCCGGCTTGTCACAAGCTCCTGAACCACTGATAGCATCTTTCCGTTCGACCAAAAACTCAGCGTTGCGTCAGCCGTCTCATCAGAGCTATCTATTCGTTCGAAAATTTCGGTTACTAACAAAGTTTGTATTCGACGTTAGACCCAGGGCACAAAACTGTCTAAGACTGGTAGTGAAATCACACACCAGTTCCTTTTTCACACTGTCATGGTTTCGTATATTCCTGTAGAGATGATAGCTCTCACCAGTAAGCTTGTGCTGCCGAGTGTCAGAAAAAAGGACCCAAGCGATTTGACTGATTGACCCATCACTCTTTTTCAGATTCCGGTTGCGCATCTCTGGTGATGCGGAGGCCGCTGCCGCTGCAGATAGATATGCCGGGATGGGTTTCGCGTTGAGTAGAAGCGCCTCAAGTTGACTGGATACATGTTGACAGTCGCTTCTGCGCGGTTCGTTTAGCAACGTCTGTGAAAGGATCTTGAGGAAGTGAGGTCCATCGCTCACTGTTTATTGTGTCTGCTTGTGCCCTGACGGACTTCCGTCTAAATCTGCCAAGAACGGATCCTTCGGTGCTTTAGGTGTTCTTTTACAATGGGCTAAAAACTCAAAGATCGTTTTCGTTGTCAGTGACATGAATGCCCAAGCAGGTAGGCGAAGCCACAAATGGGCTTGATGAAAACCACCGAGCAGTCCCCTACCAGTTTCCTGATTCATACGTCTACTAAAGTAAACCTTGTATTTTGTAATTGAACGCAACATTGTACGGAACTGGAGCCCAATGCTTTTTGGCTGAATTTAGAAGGCTGTAACCAGAGCCCCAATTATAACTCTCGTTTACGACGCTATTCAACTGAAATTGTTTCAGAGGGGACACAGTATTTTTCAGAAGGAACTATACTCAAGATGTCCAGTTAACATTTTCCTGATACGAAACCTCGGTTAGTTCATGATCAAAGACAACAACATCAGTGTTAACACTGACGCTTCACTACCGTACAACGATATACCGACAACACCTACACTTCGCAAACTCGTTCACACCCCCCGCCAAGTCACACGTCCAACTCGCGGTCCATACCATTTTGAAGGAGGCATGCAGAGCAACAGTCATCTCGGTAGACGATTTTTCGACATGCGTGGTACATGGCCGAGCCACCAAAGTTGATGATTCTGGATGCTCTCCGCGACTGAACTACCTACTGCACAATCAAACACCCATTTTCCAATTGCATAGTTACGAATCCGCCGACGCCGTCCGACACCTGTAACACTTCTGAGACATCGGTGATCAAAACCCTGAAAACAGCACAGAGCATCTATCCTCAAAGAAAATGCCTTGAAACCATACAACAATTCAACTCTTAGTATAGCCTGGTACATGCGACCCATGAGATTGAGTGACATTCCGTTTTGACACCAAAAGCGACGCAAATTGGCAAACGTGATTCGGGCCTTTGAAATTCGTGCGCTGGTTTCATTAGACACACTTCTGTCAGAGCTAACACAACTACCTAGCTCACCATACACTCTCACACGCCCAGAAGTATTTGAGTATAGAGACCGATTGGAATGAGACACCTCTGGGACAAACTCTGTTGAACAAGACCCATGAGATTGAGTGACATTCCGTTTTGACACCAAAAGCGACGCAAATTGGCAAACGTGATTCGGGCCTTTGAAATTCGTGCGCTGGTTTCATTAGACACACTTCTGTCAGAGCTAACACAACTACCTAGCTCACCATACACTCTCACACGCCCAGAAGTATTTGAGTATAGAGACCGATTGGAATGAGACACCTCTGGGACAAACTCTGTTGAACAAGTATGGTTAACAGCATTGACCGATCAACAGAATCGAACGCACCCTTGAAGTGAAGGAACAGTGGGTAGCCTGTACACATGGCGTTGCTCTTGGACGTGATGGAGTATGAAGATGTAGTCAACCTGGTTGAACCCCCGCTTGATTGCCACAAGTCAAGATTCCACGTGCCGCAGTAAGGGGACGAAGAATCAGTGACACCAGAAACATTGTTGCAACAACCCTATGGTTACCATATTCACTGGGCACTATCACCGACTCTCCCCAGTTGCCTGGCATAGTCTATTTTCCCCAGATAGAGGCACATAGGCTAGATGGGCACTGGCTGAGGAATTCACCATCAGAGCAGGCGGAAGTCGCCTGGATCAGGAGCACAATGACGCTTGAGTAAAGATATTCACTCGGACACTTCAGAAGCTGAAGGGAGCTCCATATTCACATGTCATGTTTCTGTGAAAGGCCGACAGTCCAGGGTGCAGATAGCAGGGGGCCAAGTGAACTGCAGTTCTAAGTACTGTGCCCAACTGTCCAAAAGTTCGCCCTTGCTGAATATTAGAGCCATTCTGATCCCTGAGGGTTTCGCCGACAAAGGGATTCTGAGGACCAGTCGAACGAATCAAGTGGAATAACCTGCGGACTTTCCCAGCATTTTTTGCATCTTCCATTTCCTCGGTCTTTTGGATCCACCAAGCCGCCGGGTTTGCACAGACGCTGTCTCACCTGGCGTCGAATGATGCGTGGGGTTGGGCTGTGATTGCGGCCAGGAGGAATGTACCGAGCATCCAGGAAAGCCATTGTCCTATCAGAGATCCAGGGTTTGGATGAGGCTGGCTGGTTGTATCGCAAACGGTAGCTCCGGTTTTGAGTAGCGCTTTGGATATTCTTCTCCAATGGCCATTATTATCCGACGTCGTATGGCCTGACAGACTTTCGAGAGGCCAGTTATGATAGGTCCGTTTGATTTCTGGGACCATTAACTTCTCAATGGCAAAGTGGGGTGAGTGCGTTTTGCGTAGACCTGAAAAGCGGCGGATAGGTGCATGGTTGGAGTCCACGCAGGTATTCCAGAAGAGGTGACAGTGATGACTGACTCTCGCCACCGGTAACACTGGCCACTTGTATGCAGCGAGGCGACGCGACTGATAAAACCACGCGACGGCTGATGACACGGACATCTTTTTAGTTGTAACGTCCGTAGGCTTACGCGGGCTGGGATAGCCTCAAATAAGAGGGCAATCAGTGTTCTCAGCCTAGGATTCTGGTTTAAAAGCCTGATAGCAAGGCGGCGGGTGAATGCTGGCCTAATATTCTTACAGTTGTACAGGCTTTAGAAGGAACAAGTCACCGATGTGGCATGGGATCATTGTTGACCGTAATTATCATGGTTGTACGTGAGCATGGATATTGTCAGGGAACCCAGATCCAGACAGGAGGACGATTAGGGTCCTCAGCCAAAGCCTTTGGCTCAAGAGCCTGACGGCATGGCAGCGGCGTTTCGCGGAAACGCAGGTGCATTACCATTTTTATAGAACAAGTCGCCACACATGTTCCAACCAAAAACCTGGAAGGCCAAAGAACTGTGTTCCTCAGACCTCTAACCATTGAGTAACCTGGTATGAGAAATTATGCGGGTGTCATTGTGAAACTCCCCAGTATAGCTCAGTAGGTCATAGAGGAACACAAATTACCAGCCCGCGAAACGTTCCGGTCTCTTTGAAGTGGGAATGCCTCAAATATAGGGGACGGGATGACAATTGCACAGGAGAAGCCTGATAAACTTATTGTCCTCAGACTCTTGAGTTCTTAATTCTATAGCGAGTGTCCTCTCGTTCGATTGGTCTTCGCCAATTTGAACAGCGGGTCAGATACTGGGCTTATGGTACACGAGGACACTATGTGAAAATCACATCCATTGCAGCGTATCGTAATTTGCTAGTGAATGACCCAAATTCAAGGTCGATTCTCCAAGCTGGTCATTGAATCCGCTCTAACCATCGATACGAAGAAATGACTCCATATTCAAACAACATGCGAATAGTATTAAGGATGGAGGGCACAGAGAACACGGCAGACATTTCCGCAAGCCTCTGCAGTGTGGTCCCTCCTCTTTAGACCTGCTAAAAACGTCCAGGTCGTATAGTAACTCAGCTGCGGCTAGTCCGTCTCAAATCAAACCACTGGTGTTTGTCCATCAATGATATGGATGAGTTCGCGCTCAGTGGCGTACGGACCAAAGACTTCGCCGAAGAGCACCATGGTTAATGCACTTAAGGGACGTGGTGGCAATGGTAAAATATAAAAAAAAACCGCTGTTTATTCTGTTGGACGGTATTTATTGGGCACACGATGAGACTGGTTGTCAATCTGCGGTTGTAGAGAGTCCGCTTCATGCCAGAATTTAGAGGCCAAATCAAGAAGGTTACGAAACGGACTGTCTCGCAGATAAAGACAAATCTATCGGTTGTAACGGCAATCTCGAAGGAAACTGCCTTCCCGGAGGGAGCTTCATGGAAGTGAGGGAATGTTAGTTAACTACCATCCGGTAGATATAAACTCACTTATCTAAAGAGTATTGGAGGAAAACCGCTGACAGCATAGCCGTGCGCCTCACAGTGTACACTTTACAAGCAACAGGGCAACGAGTTTGTGAAGGGAAATTCTCGTTTCTACATAGGATCTCTAAAGGGTGGAGGCGAGATGGCCCAGTGGTTAGAGCGCGAATTTGCTGAAGGCCCGTGTTTCGAAACCGACCTTTGCTTCTCGACTTCCCCTGTCTAGGCTTGGGCAACCTAGCAGTTTCCCAGTCCTCGTGCTTCCTTCTGGTGGCATGGGAACTAGGTACCGAAAGGGTTCTACAGCTGTGTCTCCTCAAAAGAGTGCAGCACAGAGAGCGAAAAGGAAACATACCTACCTATATCGTAATCCGAAGGTAATAGGTTGATAACCGATATGAGGTAAAGCTAAATTCAACCTAAGACCCGTCCACATTGCGAGAAAACTCCTCCTAATTCAGATAAACAAGGGGGTCGTTCTCCTGGAGGACATTTATCAGGACAGAATGTCTACAATGGTGCATCTTTTGAGAGTTAACGCAGCGTCTCCAAAACGTCGAGGGTCAAACAACAAACTTGCCAAGCCCCCTTTTTTCGATCGGAAAGCAGCAGTTTGAACCTTTTGTCTATCAGAGAAGCTCACGAAAATGCACAGACAAGGATTGTACACAATAGTTTAGGGCAATGCTCTCTGGTACTGCGGCTCTGAGAGTGCGACACTAACCCCAATAAGCGTTTAACTGTGAGCGTTAATACGGTTTTACCTCAGGATCTCGCCTAAAGCGCGAGATCACTTTTTGTAACTAGACCCAGGTATTTTTTGAGGTGCTGTACGTAGCAATACGAAAATTCCCTGCTGCATGTCAAAATGCTGGTGGATTATCCGCGTCAACACTCAAGGCTTTCCCAACGAAGCTTTCGCCCCACTAGTTCTGTACCAGGAGGACGAAAACCTGGTGGCAGTAACGTGAGTTCGACCGACCCGATTTGAAGATGATTGTGAGTTGAAGAAAACCTAATTCAAATTTATTTTACGGGCACGAGAGACATTTCTCTTTCGCAAGGCCTGTTTGTTTTATTCTGGTTAGAAACCATTTGTGCTTCTGAATATGAATATAAGAAAAGTGAAGAAAACCAAACGCAGACGACAGTAGGCACGCTGTGAGCATAAGCAGCTTCCCACTAGTTCCCTAAAAAATACGTGGGATAGCCTGAGGGTACTGCGATGCCCATGGCCCGCATCGACGTGCAAAGTTGTAGCCACCTTCATCGCAGTTGGGGTGTCACACCATCAAACCTCACTTCGCCTGCAAAACACAACACACTGACTCCTCTCTACTGCTCCCGGGAGTGGTCACATATAACAAACAAATTTTTAAAAATATAACGGAATTCCTTATCCTTCACTGCTAGCATTCAAGGTTAGCGCTTATGGGGTTTTCGACATGCACCACTTGTAGATTGAAGCTGATGGTAGTGTTTCGAGGACTGCCGACGCTTTCTCTCACACTCATGTTTCCTTCTGTCAAACTCACGTGGAAAATTCCAGATAAACTGTTAAATCCTATCGGAAGTTCTATTCCCATCAGTCCTTACGTGTTTGCTGTCTCTTATCACGCCAACTCTCTGCAAACTTATACTGTTTTTTCATCTAACCTCTTGTACTATAATACCATTATATTGGTTAGCTTAGCCAATCCTTGAGTGCTAGGCTACTAAGCACAAAACTACCCCTGTCCTGTCTCATTTAACCACTAGTTGTCACCACCCCAACTGTACTGATGGTAGACTCCACGCTATCTGATACGTCCCCTCACTGATCTCATCCCATGCCCTCCTATCCCAAGCCTCGATCTTTCGTGCACCTTGCTTCGAAAGCTCTGCATAGTCGTTTTCCACTCCACCTGGTCTGTGCTTTACATCTAAAAAGCCCCAAACTGAACCAAAGACACCTAAGATCTTACATCAGCTTTATTCCTCTTGTGTGGATCCCTTTGGCCAACCAATAATCCCACTGCCGGCAGGATTGCACGTCCCCAATCCGATCACCTCAATCATGACGTCGCTTTCGGGGCAGTTTAGGAACCGAAATGTGTCAGTGCGGTGATGGCACGGCTCTACCATACTCAGTCTGACGGCACACACGCAACTATCATCCACCTACTCTTGACTGTGCACTCTCGTCTACTCGTTCTTTCGCATCCAAGAACAAGCAAATTCTCCACCTGATCCCAGGAGCCTTTACGACGAGTTCGTCCGAATCTGTTGAGCCCTTTGTTTAGAGCTAACCATCACGGTGGACATTCAATTTGTTTTCCATACAAGGACAATCATTTTCTTTACAGATCGCACTTCGCCATGTTGTTTTCGGGACAGAAACGAAGAACTCACAAGTAACACAAGTGGCACCCGAAGTCTACAGAGGACACGAAGAAAGCATGTTTATTTACCCAGCGAACTCGTCACATCCAATCATATCAATGCGTAGGTACGAATGACCTTTAAATAAATTGGTATTCCTTGAGGAAGACGTTCCTCAAGTAGTGCACATGTCAAACCCATTCAGCGCCTTAGGACTAGAAACGGTCCATCCAAGTGTCCTGAAGCAAATGTTGCTCACACTGGCAGAGAATTTCTACCTGATGTTTTGTAAATTGCTCTTCAAAAAGCAGTCCCATAAGCTGGTACGTGAAAGGACACAGCTAATGAGGGTTGCCAACAAGCGCGGAATCATCTTTATTCACAAAAGTCTACCAACAATAAAAAGGGGAAACAAAAATAAAACGACACAGCGGGTTCATTGTGTTCCGGGGATGGAGTATCAGAACGGCTATGCATTGGATGTAGTAACTTTGATGGAAAAGGGCCGCTGGCTGAGTGATCTGGTAATGTAGGCCAACATCAACAACCAAGATTCCCATTTGGGAAGAAGGCAGTTGTCAGCGTGAGTCAGTTAACTTGTAGAGGCTTTCAGACTTCAGTGTAAGCCACGGACGGACCCGATCTAAAACTCTCAACAAGGAAGTCATTTCTCTTTCATCTCTGATGGCCTTCAAAACCGTTCAGCTGTAGCACCCTTTCGGTGCCTAACTGCCATGCCACCCGAAGGTTGCACGAGGGCTGGGATACTGCCAGGTTGCCAAAGCCTAGACAGAGGAAGTCGAGAGGCAGAGGTCGGGTTCGAACCAGGACCTTCCAGTCAGTAGATTCGCGCTCTAACCACTTTGGCCATCTCGCCCCTTCAAGCAACAACCTGACGCACAACACATTGAGCTACGTACCACAAAAATTTAGCGGCTCCTTCAACCGATTCCATCACCTAGAGCCTGTGGGGCTTGAAAAGCAAAGCCTTCATAATCCAGTTCCCATCCTACGGAGCCTATAAATGCTACGACTATCTAATAGAATATCTCTCTGAACGCTTTATTGTCAGGTGTATCCAAGGATAACAAGTCTACTACGGTAGACAAACAGATATATTTTAAGAATTCGGGTCTGATGTAGGCGACTTCGTTCTCTACTCGTTTGAACTCAACACTCTCCTGTACAAGGCATCATTGATCTACAGTTGCACCTTTATCCATTTACTGTACTCATTTGGCGATGCTGCAATTTTTCTCATTCGTATGAACTGTTGCGCCCCTACACTACTCGCTACGGTTTGATCCTGTTTGAAGGAAGAGATTTTCATGCCAATCGACAAAACTGGTGACCGACTATCGCCTGGCAGATACAGGCCTATAAGCCTCACTAGCGTGCCATGCAAGGTGATGAAAGACATTCTGAAGCGAGCCATTCTAGATCACCTTACTTCCAACAACTTGATATTTCCAATGCAACACTGATTCCCCCAAACCGTCCTTGCGTGACGAACATGCTCGTATTTATGGATAGCTTGACCGAAACTAAGGACGAAGGATTCATAACGGATGCCATATTTTTCGGCTTCCCAAAGGCATTCGATCGAGCACCATGCGTCCCGCTGCTCCACACACTCGAGTCTTACGGGATTCAAGGGGAACGTCCACACTGGATAAAGGCATTACTATCAGACAAAACATTTCTAGTGAGAGTAGGCTCGACCTACTCTTCTTCTTCGGCGATCTCCGTCGGAGCTCCACATGGCTCCGTTTTGGGACCAGTGTTGTTTCTAATCTACTTAAATGAACTTCCATGTTCTTTCAAGTCCATGTCTACTTTTTCCGGACGACTTGAAATTCCGTAGTTCTAATGCCAGTGCCCTCCAAACGGATGTAGACGTTGCAAAGCAGTGGTAGTTAAACTGGCACCTTTCCCTGAATGACGAAAAGTGTGTCCATATGTCGTTCAGAGACTCGGTGAACGCCTTTGTCGTGCATGGCAAGAATGGACCAGGAGACATCTCAAGGATAGGTTACAAGGACAGGATATACAACACTGGAACTTTAAAGAGCCTCTCAGGCAAACCAATGCCGCTGAATGAAAAAGGTGAAACGGACCCGAAGAACTTTAGTAAATGCCCTGATCTCATGTACCAATCACTTTTGATAACTCGACAGCGCACGAGCGTAGAGCACACACCAACGTATATAAGTGTACTTCCAAAATAGCGAAGCTCTTCGAAGCAATGCACATTTGGTACCAGAATCTATACCCTACAGTCGATATTCCTGTTGAGAAAAGGGAAAGTGGTCTCGAAGTTCAAATCAGCACCATATGTCAAGGTCACCCCCGGGCTCATTGATTCCACCAGCATGAGCGGAACGGGTTCATCTTCACAGAGGTTCTGTGGATCCAGTCAGGACGTCAGTCAGAGGTACAAAGAATGAAAGGCAACAGGCATAAACGGCAGTAGGAAGCCGACGGCTCTTAGAATCAGATTGGCAGATGTTGAGTTCAGAGATATGGGCTTTTCAAGGATTCACGGATTGATGCACAGGATCGAGGCTTTCGCCCAAGTTTCCCGGGTCGGTTTTGTTCTTGTCGTTCAGGAGCTGT
This sequence comes from Clonorchis sinensis, assembly GCA_003604175.2. NCBI lineage: Eukaryota > Metazoa > Platyhelminthes > Trematoda > Opisthorchiida > Opisthorchiidae > Clonorchis > Clonorchis sinensis. The sequence goes on along the minus strand of CM030369.1, from coordinate 220,847,993 downwards.
CGTTCACCTGAAAGGCACAGGTGAAAAAAAGGTGTAGCACTGCTCTTTAAGTTCTCAGCGCGGGGCAGTATGTTTGCCAGCGCGAGGACTCGCGTAAATAAGTGTCTAATAGTGTTTTGAACTGAGTTCTAGAGGGAGCGTGGACAACCGTCTCAGGAAGGTCATTCCACGCAGCAACTACCCGAAATGAGAAAAAAGTTTGCCTAATGAAGGTGTGCGCTCTGAGCTTAAAAATCTTCTTACCATGTCCCCGCCGTGTGTTTCCTGGGTCAGCGGTGAAAAACCTGTTGGCAAAGCCTTGTTCAAACAGGGCGTAAGTAAGAATTAAGTCCCCTCGGAGGCGACGATACTCCAAGGGAAAGAGGTCGAGCACCACGAGACGCGTTTCGTAGTCCATGGACTTGAGACCGGCAACCATTTTCGTAGCAGCTCGCTGGACACGCTCAATGAGGATTACGTCTTTCGTGCGTCCTGAGTAGACAACCGGGTTGGCATATTCAAGGAGCGGTCTGACATAGGCCCCATAGAGTATTTGGAAGTCCGTGCGAGTAATACGAGAGAAGGTACGCCGAATCATCCGTAGAACAGCGAATGCCTTCTGAGCCGATTTCTCAAGGTGCAGTGAGAAGGACAGGTTTGGAGAGAGCCAGATACCCAAATCTTTTTTGGCATCTATCCTCGTGATGTCTTCTGGTCCTTTCTCACCATGCATGACAAAGGAGTTCGCTGAGTCTCCTCCAAATGACATATGGACGCACTTTTCGTCATTCAGAGGAAGGTGCCAGTCCAACGACCACTGCTTTGCGGCGTCTACATCAATTTGGAGGGCACTGGCATTGGAACTCCACGATTTCAAGTCGTCCGCAAAAAGTAGACATGGACTTGAAAGAACATCTGGAAGGTCATTGACGTATATCAGAAACAGCAAAGGTCCCAAAACGGAGCCCTGAGGAACTCCAATGGAGACCGGCGCCGCAGAAGAGTAGGTCGAGCCTACTTTCACTCGGAATGATCTGTCTGATAGGAATGCCTTGATCCAGTGTAGGATTTTCCCTTGAATCCCGTAAGACTCGAGTTTGTGGAGCAGAGGGACGTGTGGGACTCGATCAAATGCTTTTGAAAAGTCGAAAAATATGGCATCCGATATGAGTCCCTCGTCCTTGGCTTGGGTTAAGCTGTCCATAAATACGAGCATGTTCGTCACGCAGGAACGGTTTGGGAGAAATCCGTGTTGAGCTTGAGAAATCAAGTTGTTGGAAGTAAGGCGATCTAGAATGGCTCGCTTCAGAATGCGTTCCATCACCTTGCATGGCACGCTAGTGAGGCTTATAGGCCTGTAGTTGCCAGGCTGCCAGGCCTCACCACGGATTCACGGGCTCACGGATTGATACACAGCATCACAGAATATTCACCCTCCCAGTCGATACACATCGCCTGAACCAGTTTCCTTCAAATTCCTAATTTTGCATTCTTCCACTTTTCTCAGGCGTTAGGTATATATTCGAGCACGTACATTCTCGTAATGTCGATGGTCCATCTCAGCTGTCTGGCTACATCAATGAGATATTATATTTAACTCCTCGATTTCAAAAGTTAATGCTTGAGCAACCAATGATTCTTGTTCGCGCAACAACAGGTGAAGTAGAGTCGCCAGAGAATTGGACCATGAAATTTTGACTGGCCACGGTCATCAGCGCCCAAATACTCCGAAGTACCGATCGCTTGGGCTGAGAATTATCACAACACGATATGGAAAATCCCGGGGTGTATTTCGTTTTTTTATCACATGCAGGTGGCCGTCAGCGAAATTTTTTTGACAGAATGAAGTTGTTTATCTTGTGCGACACCCATCACTCTGGCAGAAGTTCCATTTTTTCCAAAGCATAGAAAGTGTCTAGCTAGAGGGGCTGAGTCACAGACACAGTTGAAGAAGTTTTCATGGCATGCAACAGATAAAGTAGACATATAAGAGCAGGAGATCTCGTTATTTTTGTTGGAAGGCCCCATACAGCCGGGCGCGATTAAATTTATTCCGAATAATTATTGGCCAGGCTAATTGGGCTGGCTAATGGCTGGGTCCCAGCTACAATCCGGCGATGTCTTCACCACTGGCAAAAAGCCCGCTGATGAATTGCTAATGTAGGCGAGCATGCCAGCAGCCACATGTTCCATCACTAATTAACACGCTCAAGCCACTGACATTTAGGTGTTCTACCAAATAGTTGTTCTTGACGAACTTCAGTGGACAGCGTTAAGATTGTGGTAAAAAGCCCCTGAAACCATTAAATTCTGATAGGCTGATAAATTGTCAAGTTTACCCGACTGAAAATCAGTCAAGCGACGTTAGACTTATCTGATACTCTGCAGCGGTATATCTACTCAGACCCACTAAGTTGTCCTGGGAAGGAGACCTGATAGCCTCTCTTTCTACCGCAATGTTGGGCACCAAAAGGCTACATCTGGTTACATCTGGCTACATCTGGAGTTACCTATGACAATAGGTTTACTTCCGAACCAAGCGTATCAAAGCGTTTCTTTTGACGAACCAACTCTTATAACTGACGGAGTATACGAGCGGGAGTTTTCAACACCTTAAGGTACTGTCGTTACGGTGGGTGGAAAAGCCCCGGCAATAACACTGGTTGAACATCCATTTTTCGCTTGTACCTGGGAACATATTCCTGACCGAAAATTTTCCAGCCGCCTTTTGCACTATGACCGTCCCAGCAAATACACTCCTTTGCATATCAATTTGGTTTTCACGGGAGATTCAACTGAATTTCTCGTTTATGATATTCTTCAACTGAATCCGCTGCACCAAGACCATCTCATGTTTCAGGTTGAACGATATTGGAGATATTGCAGTACATCATAACGAGGAAAACTACGACGGAAACAAGTGGGACATAATTTTAAAGAAGACCTGGGGACTCCGTCTACCTGATAGGCCCCAAGGAGGGCGAAACCGGTTGTAAGCTGTCAAAGAGGCTTCAGCGACGTTGCGAGTGGAGTCCATTATGAAAATATACTACGATATGTCAAATATCGGTATCAAATGAAACATGAGGCAGCCTTGGTGCAGCACACTCGGCTGAAGAACGTCATGAGCGAGAGATTCACTTGCGTCCCTTGTGAAAACCAAATTGTTTTTCAAATGAGCCTATTTGCCGAAATCATTCCGATTCGGGTTCATGTAGAACATAAAGTTGACGGAAACTCGGGGACCGCCTGTGCATCAGATGATGCTACTTTTTGTGCAACTGACTCGTTTTCGCGCAATGCCGACTACTAACAAATCCATCAATCACGCTTTTACTTGATGATCATGCTAGATGGTATACCACACACCGGCTGGGAATAAACACTACCTCTTTTGCGATAAACACTGACGTGATTCACTTGATGCTAGCACATCACGCGTCAATTGTTAGCTTGCGTACAAGATAGAAAAACTTACTATTATTAGTAAAAACTCACATCGTCGAACGTTTTCCTTATGGTCTGACTCACACAGCCGGGGATGGTGGATGTTCCACCATATCCGAGGGTTGTGTTCTGCGAAATTTGTGTTGCCGGCAATTTGAGGTCCATCCACTGTGTACATTTGGCTCTTCAGTTCACTCAGATGCGGCTGCTGAGAATAACCTATCGGCTGTCTAGATAGCAAAGGGCTGGTGAAGATCAAACACGACGTAAACGATTTATACACGTGGCGTCAGCATGCAATGTGAACGACAACCGTCGGAACAAAGAAAAATTTCATTGCTGGTAGAATGGGAAATAAACATTACTATTACTATTATTGTTGACATAATAATATAAAATAATAAGCGGTTGGGCGACAGTTTCAGAGATAATGGATGAGAACCGTAATTTGACTGGAATCTACTAAGTAGACTCAACAGAAAATCAGGAGTATGGGTCGCCAGTCATCGAGTCACTGCTGTCAGCTCCGAGAAACGAATGGTGCATGGAAAAACGGTCATTAAGTGCTAGTTGTTACTGTTGGTAATCAGGAAATAAGGAGAAGTTTACGTTTTATGTGTATATGATTGCTTCAGAGAATAGGAGGGAAGAACGTGTGTTATGTCGGGGGGAAGAAGTGGACTTGGGGTGGTGCAACATAAATACGACAAAGGTGGCAACCCCTTGCACGTCGCAAAACACGACATACATAATGGATCACTTTGTTACCTGGGTCTGTACAATAGGATGCGTTTTAACCCAAAAAAGCTCATTTTAAACAGGTTTTTCAAAAGACGTTCGTTTACTGATTGCTGGATGCTTTGATAAGCTTTGTTAAGGAGAGATTCAGCCGAGCTCTGGGTGAGTCTCTCGTGTCAGACCAACTGATATGCAGCTGAACGTACTTGTTAATATCTGTTCAGTTTGGTTTCAAGTAGAACATACTGTTGATGGAAACCCGGTTAGTGCACCTATGTGATGAGCCCAAAGAGGGGCGAGGCCGGTTTGGGGTTGTCGAGGGTTTTTCAGCAAATTTGAGTACTGTGAGGCCTGCCTTAAAGCTTTCCTTCCCAATTCCTCCGTGCATGAGCGTCCAAAATGGATTCGAAACTAGGTGATCCTTTCCGTTATCATCCTGAATTTAGACAGGTGACACTGCATATTTCTGCTGTCGGCCTTCAGTTTGTCTTCCAATGAACGTATTTCCTCCAGCCTGAACAATCAACCGTTTTTTTTGCGGTCGTTACACCGGAGTGCGTGGACAAGGTTTGTGTTTATACGTAATGCACTACTCATGAGGTTGCTGAAAATTCTTCGACAGCCCACGACCGGTTTCGCCCTTCTTGGGGCTCATCAGGTAGGCGCAGTCCCCGAGTTTCCGTCAACCCTATGTTCTTCTTGAACCCAAATTGGACTGTTTTCGAGAAATACGCTCATTTGCATATCAATTTGGTTTTTGCGAGAGACTCACCTGGAACCCAGCTGAATCTCCCGTTTGTGTTTAATACCCTTGCCATAGGTAGGGTGTAATAGCATGGTCAGATCGGTAGGGGAAACATAAGTCCGAAAGCGTAATAGTGGTTACAACGTGTGGTTCTGGGGAAATTTATTGTGTAGAAAGTAGTCCTTGGAGGCCTAGAACGCCAAGGAGTGGGGAATTGGCTAACGCTTAACTCTTAGCTTCTTCTTCCGGCCCAGAAGACTGAGTGTGGGTGAATCAAGGTACTGACTGAATACATACAGGATATGCTCAAAAGAAGACACATAGTGCAGTCAGAAGTTTTCTAAGTTTGTTTCACAGGCACAGCAGTAACAACCAGAGAATATGTCAATAAGGAATAAATGAAATGGACCTGGTTGAAAAATTTTTGCGATGCCGTAGTGGGGCTGGAAGATGTCCGGCGAGAAATTTCGGTTTGAAGCAGATGCGAGGGGCCACTTCTTCGAGGAGGAGCCGGACCATGGCTTACTCGACAACGTCAACAATCCGTGCACAAAACTTTGACTGGAAAGATTCGTTGCCGAATGAATCCGCAATCGACGGGAGAAAAGTAGGGCGGACCCCGCTGGTGCGCCGCAAGCAGGGACCAGATTTGTGGCCATGAACACTTGGAGAAGCCGCACTTGAAGACCCAAGTTATAAAATAACCCCAACAGAAGCACCGGCATTAAGTGAGGGAAGACTGGATCGAGACAGTCATTCTTTGTGGCGGAGAGACGGAGTAGCCTTGACTGCTCCTTGTCGGACATATTTATGATGTTTTGTTCCCATTTAGGCCAAGCACTCCACGCATGAATGTGCGACCTTAAAAGCCCCAGATAAGTGTGAAGTAAAAGTCAAAAGGCTGACGGCTAGTAGATGAGCAAGAGTGGTGGAAAACATGGACATTTTGCTCGGGCTTGGTGTAAACCCTGGTGACCGGGAAAGCTTATAGGGCTATGTGTGGGCGGTGAGAGTGACCAGGCTGGTGCCCTCATCCATCGCAAACAAAGGTCTGTGAAAGGGAACGACGTAGAGCGTCGTATGTGTGCTGTTCTTATGCTACCGATCAATAGGACGTTTTTGCAAGACCAGAGTGCGGCGTTCATGACCCCTTCTATGATTGTTGGGCAACCGCATCACATTCTAGAATCATCGGTATTCGGCAAATGCAGGAGGTGCTATTGTCTAACAGACACTATAAACGGATGACAGATATGAATGTATCTTTAAGTACCAACTGTGAAGGACTCAAGAGGAGTTTGAAAGGACCACTGCCTGGAGATTTAGGTATCCATTTTGCGAGGAAGGCTGACAACCATTGATTTGGCCGGCGATGCCAAGCTTTTCTCAGCCCTGGATAACCGCCTTGTGGAGGTCTCTCCAGAAGGTTGTGTAAAAAATTAGGAACATCGTGGGTTTCCGCCTCTGTCTTGGTAGACCGTGTGGGGTTTGGGCAAGACAATTTGAGAGTAGTTAAACATCCGCGAGCAGTATTAAGTTATACTGATCAGTGAGGGACAGAGACGTTGGAAGAATCCTATTGTTGGCTTTCTCCACCGGTTTTTAGGCGTTGGTAAGGCTGATGATATATTAGCTTGATAAGTCATGGTTAAGTCCCCTTGTATATATGAGACGGGTGACAGAGATTTTCCAGAAAGGAGCATCGGACTTGAGGCACGGGCGGAGATGTAAGACCAGAGGAGACGGTAAGCACTGTTACGTAGGGTCCACCATGGTTGCACTCAGTGGACCGTTTGGCTTGCGGAGCTTGATAGGTGACTGCCCCAGACAGACAAACTTTTGCTTTTGTGACAAGGTATAAACGCCGCGGTATTTTGTGCGATAATTTGGGCTGCCTCATCACAGGCGAATGGCATGTGGCCAGAGTTGCTACGGGGTGACGGCGAACGCGTTTTCGCATTCTACAAATGGGAGGGGTGTAGAAGAAAACTTATCAAGAATGTGCTCCCGTTCTCCACCATATGTGACAGCCAATCCCCACGCTTATTCCCCTTCACGCGATGGACTAAATCCCCGTTGTTTTAATGAACTATTTTTATAACTTTTACGGATTTTGGTCGGACATTGTTTTTTTTTGTGGTCACTCTCCGTCTGTATCTGTTTCATTGTGACGATATCGAATTTGTGGCGAGCTGAACTGCGACTTATCCTCAGGCCGGTTGTTGTACCGCCTCATTTTTGTAACTCTTACGGTATCTGCTGAGGAGAATCTGTTGAGGTTTGTTGAAAATGTGTGTGATTCCAGAAATCGGATTTCTTGGTCTTTTTTCGTGAATTGGCACGCGTCGCTCAAGCTCGAAAGGCAGATAGCCGTAACAAGGGGAGCTCGTTGAATAACCTGTGTTCCGTAGAGGGATCGTCTCCCGCTGTGTCGATTGCGGGACCTGGTGGTCAGGACCGTTTGTCAGCAAAGGAAGGTAGTACTTGTAGCTTAAAAATGTCCAAAAGTACACAGGTCACAACTCACGTTTTCCGTTCAGGACACATCAAGACAAGCCGAGTCTGTTGAACTGCCGGCGAACTAAAGTGGGGAACAAGGCAGGCTCAGACACCAAGGAGTAATGTAGTTGCGTAATAACGCTATTTTTCTCAGCTTAGTTCTAGGTCTGAATATCCCAAGCTAGCCTATCCGTCGGAAAACATCCATTAACTGGGTACAACGTATAGTAACGCCCAAAACAGCGAAAAAACACTTGTACTGCGCGAAGCACATGAAATAAATGCCGCGATATCATTCCGAAACTTCGGACGCCTTCCGGAACCGACACTGGCAACCGGCGTTTGGCGAATACTGAGTCATGACTGGTGCTAGGATCCAGGCTTTTGACCAATCGGAGCTCGACTTGATGCCGGACAGGCAAGCGGCCCGATCTTTCAGCCAGTTTTGTGCGGGCTATGCCTGTCGGCCGTATCAGCGCCCAAATGCGAGCGGTGAAGCGGTACCAGTGTGAAGTTTCGCACAACACTATGAGAGATTATCGCTATTTGCTTCATTAGGCGACACTCAGAAAATCACTTCCCTGTGTCTTCCGTAAATAACTGCAAGACAACAGGTAGCTGCATGATGAGGATCGGGCGTAAGTTAAAAGCTTGATAATCCCCCAGTCATTTGGATGCTCCACTGTGTGTCCATCTGTTCCCGTTTTTTCTGTCACATCCTCCGCACCTGTCATGGGGGTCTTCCCGCCGGTCTTTGGTGCGCCAGTATGTGGGTGGGTGTACTTTACTTTAACAAATACACATTCACAGCTGTGCGCCATCTTCTAGGCCAACTCAGGCTTGTACAACCATGATGCCAGTATTTTAGTACCGGCAATCGGAATCACGAGATTGATCTCGGCTGTGTTTGTTGGAGTGCGCATTAAGGTACCGCTTTTCCACTTGCCTTACCTTTTGCGCGGACTCTGACGCTTTAAGTTGCCGGTCGGCGACAAACGCCGCCCACTAGAAGCACACCCAAAATATTTTCGCCAGAACTATAGGGTTTTTGAGGTTGTGACTTTTACGGGGAGTTAGTCTAATCCATTACACTTGTAGGTGATATGCTCATAGCATTTTGTTTAAGTGAGCGAAATTTCAAGGTCACGGACCATCACCGATTTGCATTTTGCTACCGGTTTACGGGAGATAAAACACAAAATCGCACCTTACCATATTGTGGTGTTATTTTAGAATAAAATAACATCTACAGAATATTCAATGAAAACTCCACCCAGGAAAATCGGTCATCAACGTTTGTTTGCTTTATACTCCCAAGATTTAATGGACGAGATAATTTTGTTCAGCGAACTTCATCACAACACTTTTCTTATGGAGCTCAGCTTCCATTAAGTATAACATTGTCGAAAAACAGCATGAATTGTGCAATGGAGATGTGAGAGCCATCTCTGTGGGTGAGTGTCTTTCCCAGTTATAACTAGCCCGTGGACAATACAGCGTCAGGAGGTAAACTTCGGTAAATTACCAACACAATGGTATCATTTCTATTAGGAATAGTACTCGCCATATGTGGAATACATCATAAAGCGATCATCACGATAACCGTAATCGTTGCCACTCACCTCGACTATTTGTCGTCACTGCAGCATGCTAGCTCCGTGTCAATGCACGGCGCCGATTATGAGCCCCACCTATACACGAGAACCTAATCCAACGGCTAATGACGACCCGTCATACTCATAACTGTATTCAATATCGCCTACCTTCACTACGTATCGTAACTGCTAGGCCCGTGTCCATGTGTGACGCTGATTATGAGGCCTCACCTATACACGGCAACCTAATTTACTGGCCAATGACGGTCTTTCATAATCATAACTGTACGCGTTTTCAATCATCTCGAATACTTGTTGTAACTGCCAGGCCCACTTCTATGTGCGACGCTGCTTATGAGGCCTCACCTATGTACAATGACCTAATCCAATGACCAACGACTGTCTCTCACGCACACCTATACGCGATGTCGCTTATCTCTCTTACTATAGTAAACACGAGGGCAGAATCTGTGGGCCGGTGAAAATAAGGTCTCAACTATGCGTGGTATCCTAATCTAACGCCCAACGTGGGTCTGTCATACTCATAGCTGCAGTCGATATCGCCTACCTTGGCTACTTATCGTAATTGCTAGGCCTGTGTCTATGTGCAGCGCCGAATATGAGGCTTCAACTAGGCCCAGCAGCCTAACCCGATGGCCAACGACGGCCCGTCACGCTTATAACCGCACTCGATGTCGCCTATCGTGGCTACTGAAGGGGCAGTACACACGCTCGTAACTGACTAATGCCCCAACTATTCACAATAGACCAATCCAACGACCAACGGCGGTCCTTCCTATCCATACATGTCATCCGTGTGCCAACCCCATGCTTAAAAATACACAACCACCTTTTAAAAATCATGTTTTTATTTATTGGTTGTATCGGTACAAATTTAATGTGTGGTCATTCCAGTTCTCAATTTCAGGAAGCCGCTTTTACTTGACAGGATTTCTGAAAGGAAAATGTATAATCAGTTACGACTCGTACACACTCCGTACACATCCTTTAAAACATATACTTAAACAAACTTGAAGTGGCCAACTCACCAAATGTTTACTAAATCCCTTTGTCCACAGTTCCAAATGGGTGTCCACGCTGAAGCTGCAGTCTTACTGTTATAAGGGTAAACCAACACTTGCTCAATTAGTCCCGTGAGTACATCGATTATTCAATAGCGGTATTCGGCAACCGTATGCATTATTGAACGCAGCGAAGTTAAAGCTAGAGGGGTGTATATGGGTTAGCCGTAGACCAAGTGGTATAGACTTGAGCCCTGGGATCCATTGAACACTCGCGTCATCACACGTGCACCCGTGGATGCATGGGTAACGAAGACGCCCTGTTTGCTGTTATCCACCCTACCTGGTCAGTGATTTACATCCCCAGAGATCCCCAAACGGACCAGAATAATACCTCCAGTCTTAGAGTGACTTCAACCTACCTCTGCAAACCTCGGCCAACTCAAACCCCGCTGCTCACAGAATTGCACATCCCAGCCCAATCATCTCAAACATGACGTCCGTTACGGGGCTGTCCGAAACCGAAGTACGGCAGTGCAATGATGGCACGGCACTGCCATACCCAGTTTGATAGCACACCCGCAACTAGGCCCTTCCTACTCTTGACTATACCTTCTCACAAACTCGGATCACTAGCTACAACTACGAACAAACTCTGCTTCATTTCAAATGTAATCTTATGATAACGCTACCCACCAGTTTAGTTCGTTCAAAAAAACTGCACCTTGTCCTCTTTTTGAAGATGAGAACGACGTCTGCATGCTCCATATCGACAAGGTTTTCGTCAGACATTTGAAAACCGGGGTCTAGAAGACGTTAGTTAGTCAGGAATCGTGACCACATTTGACCGCTTGTTATTTCGGGTGGCAGTCTAACTCACATCATGGTGCCTTCTAGATGATTTCTGAGATTTTTCTCTTTGTGTGCCGGATGTAGACACGGCTGTCTTATTGCCTTGTCCGATAGACAGAAATGAACCACCGTGCGCCCTCAATGGACCCAAGAATACCCTTAATCCATACCTGTCAATTTGTGACGATTCCTGGGCGAATCGTAACTACAATAACAACCCTAAACGACTCACCCAAAATTTTCATGTACGGGGCTGTCCACGGACCCAAGTACGGCATCGCGATGAAGGTACCGCGACTGCCACACCCAGTCTGATGGGTTGCCCGTAGTTCACCATATCCACAGTATTTACCGGATGAGGTTCTTACGTGCACCCACAAGATGGCCTCGATCCGTTTAATTTGTGCCAGGACTTGAAGGCACTTGCCACCTTATTGTGCTGTATGCTTGTTCTGCCCATAAACACACTAATTCTACCAACATCAATATCGATAGTTCGGTATAGCCCTGCGTCTGATATAGCATGTACTGGTCATCCTAAAAAACAAAAACTTACTAGCCGTGACGAATTCCTTGACTTGGTTTCGCAGGACACCTGCCACAATGATAGGAGGCTTTTTCACACACAGGTCGTTAAAAGCTGTTCAATTTTGAGTTTGTGGCGATAAAGAGGGCGAAATTATTGTCCTTGTCGTTTCGAGATTAGTTCCAAACGCAATGCGAAATAAAACACGTGAAGAAACCGGTTCTTCCACAAATTTCCCACCGTCATCAGAGGTACATCACGAGAAGCCGTCGGCAGCCATTAAAATATAAGTTCTGAGCCCATGGTGGACCTCGAGTACGTTTAAACAATTTCCAATAAAACTGCATCCGCATGGGAAGATCTTAAGGGAACGAATAAATGCCATCAAATGCTGAAACTTTTTGTTAAATTTTTCCTCCTCCGAACTATGGCTGCAGATAAATTTTGGGCGTGCATCTAGGGCTTAGCGCGACAAACGTGCATAATTCTTTTCGGCCCGAGGAATGTGAACAACGAGAGTTTTACATAATTTTGCTTACTTGAGGTCACATAATACAACAGACTTTCGAACCTTTTACTTTTTGCTTTTGAGATCATCCAGCCTACGCGCAACTCAAAGCTCTATATTCGGACCTGAGCCGCTTGGGGGTGGAAGTGGGAAGTTAAGCGTTATTATAGGGTAAGGTGGTAACCGTGCCTAAAGAGATGAGTTCAATGATGTTGTCCAACCTAAGGGTTCATTTGAGGAAACGACATCTGGGAGGTGTCCACCGAGAAATGCCATTAAAAGGAAATATTTTTATAAGGATAGTGCCGCATTTTGAGTAAGAATTTGTCAGTGGTCTTAAGTTAAGTGGTGGGGGTGGGCAAGCGTTTGGAGGCACGGCGAAACCTGGAAGAAAATAGATCACCTCCGCTGTTGGGCGTCTTCGACGCTGTATCCAACGGTAAACCCTTCCTATTCGCGGACGATATAAAAATCGCTTACACATTTTCTCCCTCTGCTAAAACTCTTGCCTTTGGCCAGATCCAACAAGACTTAGACTCTCTGATCCACTGGTCAAGTGTCTATAGCCTGAGCTTCTCTTCTTCCAAGTCCCATATAACTTCCTGCCGCTGCTCCGTCCAAGCTGATGCGTTCACAATTAATGGGAACCCTGTTACTATTGGACAGAGATCAAAGTCCTTGGTCTCAGATACTCCTGCACCTTTAATTCTTCTCATAAAGTCCAGTTCCAGGTTACCCGGGTCCGTAGTCTCTGCTTTCTAATATTACGCTCCTTCCATCTTCGAGACACAAAGATCGCAATTTTCAAGCTATGCGTGCGACCAATTGTGGAATTCTGTCCTGCTTTATCTTTCCTTTATACCCAAGGTCATAGGCTGGCACTCGAGAATGTCCAACATTCATTCACCAAAATGTTATTCCCATAGACCAGTCTTCTCTCCTAACGGTCCCGCTGTATTAACTCAGGCCTTGAGCCACTATGGCTCAGACTGGTTAAGCTACATTTAACTGTCCCACACCGTTTGTTGTACCGAAATGCTTTTATAGCAGAGGCTAGGCCAAGGGTAAAGTAATATACACGCTACAAATTCCGTAAATCCAGCAACTCCTCGGTGTGCACCCCAGCGTGTACAAGCCTGTGCCACTACTTCTTCCTGGGCTACTACACTCGCAACTGGAACAGTCTCCTCGATCGGTTTCGAAACATCACACACCGACACAGGTTTTCGCAGTCTGTAGATAACTTCCTTACGTGTGAGGCCGCAGCCGCCCTATTTCACACCCAACCATCCCGTGATCTCCCTTATGAACCGGGTCCAGACCACTTCTGAGTTTGACGAACATACATTTATTGGACGAAAAAAATTAAAACAATAATATAAAAAATAAGCCACCCCTTTCTATACCTTGCTACCTCTGTGGCTTGCTTAAAGCAACTTATACCAGGTCCTTTCCGACTAGGTTCTTGCCCTGGACTGATCTATCCGTTCTATTTATTGAGTAGTGCCTCATCTTGCCTAACACTAACCGACATAAACCGGGCATAAGTCAGAATTTCTCATACCTGAGGACGTATTTTACGCCGCTCAACCCATTCAGCACACGCAAAAAACATTGCGCTGCGCCTGTTTGGCTCGAGAGCTCACGCGCCGTCGTCGTTTAACCATGTTCACACGCCATGGCCATTTTCGTCCTGTTCCCATTGTCCCAATGGTAGCTACCGCCTCATTTGCCTCCGCGACTTGCCTTTCCTAGCAGCTGTTTGCCGTCTGCGTGTTCAAAATGACTAAGCTGTTTTACTGGCCTGACTTTCCCCGAGCGGATAAAATATCCGGTAGCTTGAGTTCCTTTTTAATGCACAAGCATCAAATATGACCGCTTGGTGGCATGCCGCCTTGCAGATCTGGCAGCAGGCACGAGGGATGGAAACCTCGTGTGGTGGTCGGTACGTCTTGCAGAAAGGTCGTCCTGTTGCGTTACACCATGCATTTTTATATACCCGTCGCCACTCCAGTAGCATAGGTGCTTCGCCCATCACCGGTGATTCTGAGCATGACCTTTAATTCAAAAAATCAATAAAAGAGCGCTGTTGTTTTCTGTTTGTTGCTGCTAGGCTGGACTCGTCCCGGTTGTGCCATTTTTGACAACTCTTCGACAGCCCACGACCAGTTTTGCCCTTCTTGGGTCTTATCGGGTAGGTGCAGTCCCTGAGTTTCCGTCAACCTTATGTCTAACTTGGACCCAGATTGGATTGATTGCGGCAAATGCACTCATTTTTGTATCCATTTGGTTTTCTTGAGTGACTCAACTGAATCTCTCCTTTATGATATTCAATTTTGGAGGAATTTTTATCCAGTTTGATGCAGCCTTAAACAGCTGTCGCTCTGTGGTTTTAAACATACTGCGGCACATTTTTCATTCTAGGAGACTGGCTGGAAGTGTATATACGGACGACTGATAAGGTGGTCTTGTTCTGATGCGTAGCTAGGCTCTGCTGCAAAACTAAGCAAGTGATTCTACCGGGCACAGCTGACGGCGAACGCTCAACTGGTGTCTTGAAACGAGGACACAACTTACAAGTGATCACTCATCACCATCGCGATGAGTAGCGGAGTTTCAAACTCCACTGATTCGATGAGCTGAATGCAACTCAAGGTCTGCAATATATTTGACCGGCCAAATGACCTTGATAGCTTCTGGTGACTGCTTAGCACTACCAGGTCCCAGCTAAAATCAATCTGGTGGTTGATCGTCGGAATTTCTTGGTGTTTTATGGTAAAAGTTCACCCAACTACTGAATGTGAGTGGAACAGATGAGGAGAATTGAATAGTCCGAATGCACTTTCCTAAAGTTGACAAAATTTATGTTCATCAAGGCATTATGGTGAGATTAATTCCAATGTTGACGCCCACAACCTCGTAAACAATCCCTCTCAGGCTAACTGCCAGCCACGAAAAAGGAAAAATCAATGCCACGCGGTTCACTCTGATCCGGATGACTTCCACTGACGGACAACTCACATAGAAAGTTGGACCGACTTAAGTTTATCGTCATTGAGAATTGCACTGTGAATAATTCTAGCTAAATGCACACGCATGTCAATTTCTTCAGCTTTTCCTAAAAACGGATCCTTCATAGTGTTATGGGAGTTTTTTTTTGAGGGCAAGCAACAATGTTACATTGCCGACTGGTGACAACTTACGATGCACAAATCCGATCAGGAGTATTTGCACTGCGAGAGAAAGCAAAATGAGACAATCCGAACGTAAAGAGGCTGTGGATAATTCGAAGTCACCGGATATCGTGCGTTACTTTTGGGAGCCTGAAGGTCATTATCCGAGACTACCAGGTTTCGAATTGACACAGACATGGAGAACACAATTGTAAGCGAATGCGAACCCCGGCTCCATGATCTTAGCGACGGGAGCAAAAAGCGTTTTTGACATCAAATCAAGGCTGTCCGTTCGACGTTCAGTGCTTGGTTGGTATTGCTTCTAGAACACGGCTGAGTACTGGAGCATCGTTCATCGTCCCTGATTGGCTGCTTGAACGTCCAATCGACAGCTCGCTTTTCTGGCAAGGAGACTCAGCAGTCTTGCTAAAGCGATTTTGGCGATTCCCAAGAATTTTTAGATATCCTGGAGCTATTTTCAGGAACCTGGCCATCCTGATACAATGAATTCCCAGTTACACTTTTATTGCTCGGCATCGATTTGTGGTATCCTCTTGTCAAGATGCTAAATTTCTGAGTGTTACCGACACATAGTAAGGTCCAATAAGCCTAGGCATGACCAAAAAACTGAGTTGTTCACTCCTGGAGAACTGGAGAACCTAACTGAGGGAGAAATCGCGTGTGAAAAGCAGGCGTTCCTAGACAAGCCTCACCTATGTAAGCAACGGATTCTGAAGGTCATGGGGTTACCTCATCTAGATTGGGTATATGTCGGTTCCACCCCAGTATACCTAACCTGCATCTTCTGTGGGGGGAAGTTTAGACAGCCAAAAAGGGGAGGGTTCACTCGATGGCACCGAAATGGAGCTTTGAATTTGATTGGCTACTTAATTGAACCAATAGCGTACTAAACGGTTATGACATGAGTCTGCTGAGCAGCACGCGAACCGGACCGCGTTCTAAAGCCTGCTGTTGCCTTGGAGTCAGTCCTTCGACTGAGCCAATTCCACACAACCACACAAGATCGGGAAGGCGGTGTGCAGGAAGACTATGCTAGAAGGACGAGACCGGTAGAAGAGACCGCAAGTTAGCCACAGCAAGCTTCAGAACAAACAGGTTTCACAAACACTCTCTAGTTATATTTTCGTCTCCTTCCGTCTTCTCAGGTGTACGATACACAGGAAAGTAGGAGGATAATGGGATAATAATAATATGATAATGTTCATTCTCAACTGGCGGGTAACATACCGCCAGGCATGATCATAATGTTACGGTCAGAATAACAACATGACTGGCGGGATTTTTACGTACCGGGGATTGCGCGGAAAGCGGACAGTGTCATAAACAGAGTGCATTATCCGGTGTAGACGTAGTCACTTCTAGACTGGCATGGGCAGGAAAGCACGCTTAATTCCGTTTTTTTCGTTTGGGGAAAATGTCGAGCTAAAGCAAAGCAGACTGTTAGAATTTGAGGGTGGCGGGCAAAAAAAACGAGGGAAAAAACAAGAGGCATCCTACTTGGCACATATCAAGAAAAGTGATAATTGCAGAAATTGAGGAACCAAAACAACGGATCTGGTGAAGTAGCAGAGTTGGCGTAATCTAGCCGGTCTATTTGAACTAAAACCACTGCTGAGGCCTCGTGGGGCGCTCTGTGTTCGCACAATGGAAATCAATTTCCGAAAGCTACTACGTGTATCTGATAGACCAAAACAGTCAGGCAATTAAGTTCTAAATACCAATCCAAACGTTTGAGCACCATCTAGGCATTCCAGCTTCCCAGCGACGCTTGGAAAACTATTGCACCAGAATTTTTCTTTCAGGAGTATGATAACTTCATTGGGCAATAAAATTTGGCGATCTGCGGAAAACGTAGATTAAAATGACTTCTGTTTCGGGCATATACGCAACAAAGTGCAAGATTTTGACGTAAAAGGTTCTATTCCATTCACAAAGGTTTTGCAGCTAGGAACATTGTACGGCCAAGGAGCCCCCTCGTGGCCTTGGACTTTTGGACTTATGGCCAGGATGACAAAAAGCGTAAGTGAGGCCGATGAAGTGGAGAGATTAGCAATGCGGACAAATGGTAGAAGGACTTCCAGAACCATGGTGTACAGTGAAACTTTGGAGCCTCCCTGGTGTCGGTGTTACAGCGGAGCCGGGTGTAAAAGTTCCTCAGAAGAGTGATTTGAGCTAAACCTAGGATTACAGAGCAAGTGTGAGCAAGAACGGAGCATGCTTATTGCAAATGTGTGGGTTGAATGCTGAATAAGAATGTGAACTAGGTGTAGGGTGTAGTAAAGAGGGAACGAAAACAGGGCTGCTCGTGGAGGGATTATTAGGAGTACCATGGGATATCCTTGTTCCTTGTGGGTAGGGTTTCTAGTGAGCACGGTAGTTTTTCCGACTGCAGGTATTAATTTATGATTGTCTCACGACCTGGACGGAACATGTTCATAGGGCTTTCCAGCCTCACATAAAAATTACATTTGGTCTGAGCGTGCCGATCGGGTGTTCTTTTTGGTTGGACCGCTTTGCTTCGCGGCCGATGGTGAAGTCAGGGGTTGAGGTGTGTGAATGTGAAGTTGCGTTTAAGGTGACGGGACCTGGCGCGACTACAGTAGATGTGGGCGGGAGGGCCTTTGGCCTCAATTTTGGGGATATAGATAATATACTATTGGGGCCATATTCAAAGCTGCTTCGAGGAGATGAACAGCTCAGCTAATTCTGCTTCATTTTCCAGTCAAGGAGAAGGTGCTGAGTAGTCGGGAAGTGATAGATGGACCCTTCCTGAAGGTGAGTTTGCTGCGGTCAGCTTCATGCGGCATGTACGGGCTTTGATGGCATGGAGCAAATGGGAAATATTAAGGAACCTTGAAACCAAATGAGGTTCCATGTATATTATGTTTTTGACCCAATCTCCCCGTCAGTAAGGCACAATGCGGATGTGTGTTGATGACTGTCCAACCTTAAAATATTTCGGGTGGCCCGCAATAGTACTCGGGCACCACAAATTACAAAAAATGGGTAACTGAGAGTCAAGTAATCTCTGTTAGGTCCTGAGGCATGTATTGTTACATGGACAGCTTAACTGATCCCAGGAATCAGGACGACCTAGGATTTTATTGCCGTCACTCTTCCGGGTTGTGGGGAAGTTTAACCTCATTACGAGTGTGCTCTTTTGGGGGGCTGGTACGGGATACCTCAAGTGAGGTAGATGACGGAAACCATTAGACACGTGCACGAGGGTTAACTGAGTATACGAGGCTCAGTTTTGATTCATCTTATACAAGGAAAACTTTGCTCTGACCCGATCGAGCAACATACCCATCGTAAAAGTGAATCAAACAATTTCTGGTGTCATTTTATTGGCCTCAGAGATGTAGGGTGGTGGCCACTTACTTGCCACAGTCCCATTAGATTCAATGGTCAAACTTCACACAAGGGGTACGACAAGTTTTTCCAGAGCACATCAAAAACTAGTGGTAGAAGTGGGTTACAGGGCGATGAGACTGGAAGAAAATGTTCGGAAATGCTGCTCCACCTTATGACCTTAGCAGGCATAGGAATCTTGTCGACCAAGAAGGAGATTCTTTTGGGGCTATGCAGCGTTTGTGTGCAAAACTCGCCATGACCCAGCAAGAAAACAGTAGAAGCTGGCAGAAAAAATGTGCAAGTGGAAAAAGACAGCAGTTTTCACGCTTAATGTGGTGTTCACTAATGGATCCATATGTTTACAGATATCCTTTGTCAAGCGCCTCGTACAGGACTATCAGGCTGTCCGGAAATTCAACAACTGTCCTCATTGCAGCATTTCAAGCGAACTAGGTGAACGATGAAGTTACATCGAAAGACCTTTATTTTGCCCCATTTGACTTTCTCGTTTCTTGGTCTTTTGAGAAAGTGTTGCGCACTCTTTGGTTAACTTTGATACCTACTGACCCACCCACGTCCACAGTTCCCGTAAACTATTGCACATGAGGGCCCCCGACAGATAACCGATGTGAAACTGGCTATTTGTAAGCATTTGAAAATTTGTAGAACCGGCTCAGTTCCGAGTTCTAGGCCACAATCCTTCTCCGTTGTCTATCTGTGAGTCTTTGGTCTTGTTTATCGCGCCAGTTGTCTATACCTAATGCTTGGTTGTTAGGTGGGGAGGAGGGGATATCCTGATTGCCCCTAAGCGTATCAGACACACCCAGCATGCAATAAGATCCAGGTGCTTTGGCTCAAGTTTTACAAAGGAGAATTGTTTATTGCCTCAAGATGACCTTGCGCCTGGCAAACCAATCAGTTCAACTACACGCCACACGTCAGGATTTATTGTGGGATAGCTTTTCCAGTAATCTGTTCACAAGAACACGTACAAAGCACTGATTTGTTGATAGGAGAGCATCTGAAACGTTGTCAAACGCTGTGTCAGATACACCTATGCTGTAGGTGGATGATTTCAGACTGAACGTCAGCGTATCCTAACGGTTCACGTTTGTTGAACTTTTGGATAGCTGCAACTGTAATCTGTCAACGGTTGCATATCAGGATGGATCCAGGTAGACGGAATCGAGTATAACCAGAAGATGGGAGTCACGTATCGTTTTTGTCCCATGGCAAGCCGGACCGTTGTGTGATTTCATCCATTCGTGGCCGGAACGCTGAATGGACTGTAGGGGACCTGACGCAAGGGGGAGCATGCTGACATATCAAAGTGGCCTAGTAGGTGAAGATTTTTACAAAATGCTATCAATGAGACGCTCATTAGAAGGCTAGAGAATGATGGAGGTTAAACTCTCGGCGATATGGAGGAGGAAAGCAATGACAGATTTGAGAGAGTGAAATAGTGGGGTCCTCCAGTGGGAGAAGAGAGAACTGATTGAGGGAAAGAAAAGATGGACACAGGGTTTTGCAGCACAAGGGCAGCTAGAAATGGGCTAAAAAGGGGTCTATGGGCTTCTCTCTGGTCAAATTACGTAAACAGTTTAATTATTCACAGGGAAAGAGAAAGACGTATGAAGGTTCTGACCGGTAGGCAGGCAGGCGGACCGACTGACCAACCGAACAGCCGTGCACCCGTGTGACGCATTCCGGCACCAAGAAAATTTACTCAGTACTTATCACGTACAGGAATTTAGTTCATGGCCTAGCATTCATCAGGTTTTCAGTGTTGATTACAAACTACTGGGGAATATTTTTCGGTAGCTCACTAGGATTCGGCATCCTTGCAGGTTAGAAAATAGGTCAAAGCAATTGAACCACAAAATCTAAGCACTTTTGTTTGTTCACAAATGTACTCAAATTTCAAGGCGATTCACATAATCCCTAGTTGAATCTGTCACTTAAAGCGAAGCCCCGGAGACCACCCCTACCCAAAGAGATGTTGCTGGGTTGTCCAAAGGCCTAAAGCACTCTTGCAAGTAGTCAGGTATGTCGAGTTAAGGTTTGTTGATTGAAGCTAGATCCTGTATGTTGTTTGATAAACAGAATTTACGTCAGCCCAGACTTTAAATATTCGGATTTCTGTTTATTTTGCCTTAAGATAAGACGATGGAACACTTCGCAGCTGTTTTGAGTACGAACCACTGGTGTTGCTGCTGCCTGACTCTGTGGGACAAAAACTGGAAAGGTTTGCACAGGTTCACCGCATTCGAAATGCACACAACGACAACGTCTTCAAAATTCAGCTATATCGGGGGATACTGGTGCCCGACGGACCGTCAAATACGGTTTGTTCGGTTCGGTAGGCCCCTTTCTCGAACTTTGGGTTTTCGTTTTGCTGCCGAGTTGAGTTTGCGGACCGGTTTGCTTTACAACAAAATTTCTTTACCGCTTCTGTGCTCAGCTGTGTGCAGATGAACTGTTTAAATGGCGGGTTTCAACGAACAGAATGGGTAGGTTTGGTAACCCTGCGACACCATTCGGAATGAATCACAAGATTGTTGAGTCCACCGGTCTATTCATCCATCAGTCGATGTTCTGTGAAACTAAGGTCCGACAACCAGCGAACCTACAAAAGCGAGGGTGTGAATTCACTAACCAGTATGAAAATAAATAAGCCAGCTGAACGGACGATCGATTTATTTGAAATAAAGTATGTTGAACAGCAGAGATCGATAAGTTATGGTGATGACTAATGCTAAATGAATTAAAGTTATGAAACAAATGGGGCTGAAGTTATCTGGTAAAATTTTCATGTCAAAAACGTGGTCATTTTAACCAGGGTACAAGGTTTTGCGGTGAAAACAAGTCCTTCTCCGACTCGAGTAATGGATACATTGTCACATCGTTTTGACGTGAGTCTGGCCGCTTTCCAATCTTGTTCTGAGATATCCTTTCGGCTGAAGGTCGACTGTTTTTAATTGGTCCAGCATTCCACTGCCTATTTGTTGACGACCCCGGGCCAGAAAACGTTGACGGGCTAATAAAGGGTTTGTGATAAACCTGGCTTCGGCGTACCAAAGATCGGCGCCGGTTGCTCTGAGGATTCCGTCTAAAGTGTCCCTGTGCTGTTGACATGGACTCGCTGTTCCGATTTTTTCGCACTCGTAATGTCCGTTCTTCCCTTCTATGCAACCTTGGACCCTTTTTCGACCCTGAGTTCATGAGCAAATCATCTTCTTCAAGATCCATATCTTGCTGTGGACTAATATTTGCAATATCTTGAGTGGAGTCCAAGGTATCCAAACTCTCCTCGACTGGTTTTTCAGGTGCAACATTTGGAATTGTCAGCCTGCAAAGATTTGGCTCGGATCGACGGATCGCTCGAATAGCGCGCCTGACACCTTGACTCTTCCTTCTAATCCGGGAGAGGTGTTCAATCTAAGAAGATAGAGAGTCCAAGAACAACATCAGTGAGTTAGAAGAAGGAAGTTTGATCGTTTAAATGTAAACCGAAAGGTGCCATTTGACAAAACTGCTTGGTACTTGTATGGAGAATCGCTAAGGGGGCCTAACAGTGCAGTACCTCATAGAGGCAGACCGTTTTGGAAAATGTAATCAATCCAAACCGATTAACGAACCTGTCCAGCTTGGCCGGAGAAGAACATCAGGGGCAAGCCCTGTGGGCCACAGTTGAGCTTGCTGTCCACAAGCCACCTCGTTTTTAATTAGACACTAGCTTGTTTTGTGAATGAGTGCACATGTGAGGTCAATGTCTGCAAGGCTCGGGCCGCGTTTGCAGATTGAGACCTCTATGGCGTCAAAGCGGTATATCCTTGAACCTCAAGGGACGTGTTTATCAGGCTGTCGTGTGGGCTGTTTCTTGTATGGATGTGAGATGTGGCCTGTTCGGGCACCGGAACTAAGACGTCTTCAGGTCATCTACAATAGCTGTACCAGAACCATGGCTCGTCTGGATTGGTATTGACGGATCCGTAACGGGGTAATTGAAAAGCGAGTTTTCGGTTGTGCAACGGGTACTTTCATTGACGAATGTGTCCAGCTACAGAAGGTTAGGCCATGTATTGCGTATGCCGAACCATCTTTCGCCCAATTCAGAGTTGCCAACCGTTGATCTGGCACAGGGGTATGAAAGAGACTACGAAACGTTTGTGTGCTGTCGGTGCTGCTGACCTTCCGGGATTGGGCCAGCGTGATCCTCATTGTGCCTGGTTGGAGACGCTGCAAGATATAGCTGCTAACCGATGTCAGTTCCGTTCTTGTCAGTTTCTATCCAGATTGCCTGTGGTGTAGACACCCCGGAAAGATTGTAGTAAGCCAGCACTAAGTCCCTTCCTCACCACCTTTATTCTTTTCTTTACCAGAAGGCCTTCAAATAAATCATGGCTGTATGGCAGCGAAGCATCAGTGCTGCACACGGATGTCATGCTGTCGGCAAAGGTGATAATGATGATGATGATGATGATGACGATGATGATGATGATGATGATGATGATGGTGATGATGATGATGATGATGACAGTGACGATGAGGATTATGGTGAAGCCTCAGTATCAGCATTGATGTTGCTCCATCTGGTGATGATGAGGATGATGATGATGATGATGACGTTGACGATGACGCACACGTGCCCAACTGGGAAATCAAGTACGAGGTAACATCACTGACATTTTCTGTTAACCGGATAATTGTACCGTATTCTGAAGTGGCCTTAGAGTTCAGTGACCGTTAACCTAGTGTTTGGTACACCAGGCATTTGTTAAGTTAATCCACATCGGACCTATTTTGCATGCAGTTAGGGTGAGACTGACAGGGTAGGACACACCGGGACCGTCATACCAAGACCGGTGCTCAACGGCAGACGAAACTAAGTTCACAACAATTCTAACCAAAGCGTGACAGAAACACACAAATAACCAAACAGTTACTTTATTCGGTTTTGCGCCCATTGTCAAAGCCGCATAACTCTGGCTGGTGAAACATCCGTTCCTTGTTCACAGTTCTCGAGAAAGAGACATTTACACCGCTGCCATCGGTTTTCTTAGGAAGACGTCAACTAAAATTACCAAACAGGCGCTTTCTGACTTCAAGTTAGTTGAACTATCCCTCTATAGCTTTGTTCAACTCTGAGCTGCCCAAACTCAGATGATAGGGGTTAAAATAGCCAGAAATTTATGAATAATTTTGTTGCAAACGCGCCGCCACAACGCGTACTGAATCACGTGCAAACTGAAAGCGCATGTAGCTAGCTACCTGATAAATGAGTAGTAAATCAACTTTTCCCGAAAATTCAAACGGTCGGTGTGATTGATTCTGACGTAACCAAGACAGGTTAAGTACTCTGGCATACTAGCAATCAGTGGTAAAACATATCGGATAGCGCAACCGGTCCTCAGTTCATAAAGACATCGTCACTACGCAGTGACGATGTCTCCTCGACTGGGGATGAAACGTTTGCAAGCCAATTGCCAAGCTTGGCGAACAGATCAACTGCCATCTGATCAACCACCAGGAATTCTTCGTTCAAGTACACTCCTTTTCCAGAGCAATTTGGTTTTCACGGAAGACTAAGCGGAATCTCTCGTTTATGGTAGTCTTCAACTGAATGTGCTGCATATGTGCCTATGTTTCAGTTGGTACGATTTTCGAGATATGGCAGTATACTTCCATGAAGGAAACTACTCACAAAGTTGCTGAAAAATTTTAGACGGCCCACGACCGGTTTTGGCCTTCTTGGGGCTCATCAGGTAGGCGCGATCCCCGAGTTTCCGTCAAACTTATGTTCTACTTCAACCCAAATTGGACTGATATCGACAAACATACTCATTCGTTGACCTCATAAGACCCGAAAAAGATCTCAAATGAATACGATTTTATGACTGAATTTTATGACTGTGACAATAAAAAATAACGAAAAGACTGTATGGCTTTGTCCAATTTTCCAGCTTCCTCCCCCCTCCCGCGCAACAGTTGTATAACACTAAAAAACAACCCAACTCGATTTTTTTAATAAAAATGCGGTCAATTCCAGCCAGTTGCAGTCAAGCAATCTACGCGGATGTCACTACAGATGCTCAGACTTCTAAGGAAGGGAGAAGATGCCTGATAACTCTACCAGTAACCTCATTAGTAATGTACTGGGTCTATACACCATCAAACCAGTTCCTCTGAACCAAAGCATAAGTGCAGAACTTGTCTCCTCATTTATTCTTGGGGGGTTTCCCGTGCACAAGTGTACTACCCCTTCGTACTTTTTGCCCTGTTTCTATCATTTTTTTTCAATTCCACAAACGTGGTAAGCAATTCTGGATAAGGCGGTTTCCAGTGTTTCAAGGGACCAGACGGTGTAATTCTATTTCTGCGTGAGAACCTGTGATCAAAGAGCTTGGCTACTGCAGACATTCATTCACAAGGTAAAACGTTTTCACTAATGAGGAAAATGCTCTACTTGGCACCCTGAATCTGACAATCCACACTGAGAAGAAAACTTATTCAAGTGACAAGTCGATGGAGAATCCCCAAAATCTTGTGTGCTGCGGCCAGTGTGTCCGGTGATGACCTGCTCTTCACATTGTATCTGCTTGACGAAAGTCGATTAACTCACAGGCCAAACTCGAGCCAATGACAGGTTCGGAATTTATCACGTGATCTCTAGTGCAAGAAGCTTGGCGGATCGATTAACCAACCACCGTCTGCGGCTTGTTGGTCCCGTGAGAAAATATTATGTCTCGAGACGGTGGCACAAGTGGACCAAGCACCGAATCCATGGTCCGTTGCCCGTCCTTTTGCTTACATTCTTCTCTCCAGGAATAAATGACTGGGACCCAGGCTGGTTGCTTTCAGGTTTTTGAGGTTTTCGTCCAGTATTGAGAAGCTTATCCTAAAACACTGTTCCTAAAGCGGATACAATGAGCTAACTGCAGCATAAAAATATCATTGTCTAAGGAGAAAGTCATAGCAAAATTTGATCTTTACCAGATTACTGAGTGTTAAAATTCTTTCAACTCTGGCTGAGTTGATTCTCATATGTCTGAAACCAGAAATTCTTTTTTCTCGTTATCCTGTTGTTAAAGGGAATAGCATAGTTAGACCGACTAAAGTGGTTGCAGAAAATGAGAGGCAGACCGGTGAAGAGAGGTTTAGATTACGTGGGCACATTTTTCCGTGTTAACTTCAGAACATGATGCACGTGTGCCCGTATCCCATGAAAGCCGCTCTGGGATTTCCTGGGGGTATGTCCTAGAAATTATTGTAGATGATTTTTCGCACATTTTATTGTCCGTATTACCTTATTTTATGTGTGATATACTTTTAAATCGCGCGTAACCTGGTTTGTGGATAACACCCGATTTGAACACGCGCGTTTTCTGAGTTGTGAGTAGGTTGGCCAATCGGAATGCCAGCTTGTGCACGAATGACACGCCTTGTTTGACCGATCGATAAAACACTTCGTAATTAGCGGCATGCGGGCTGTATTCCGAATGTGACATGAATACCGTAGTCGATTTAGCTTCGACATGCCCTGTGTGATCCAGGCACGACTGATGTACGTCACTGTCTAGGAGTGGCTTTTTGCCTCTGTTTACCCCTTCCACAAAGAAATAAGGACGAAACAATTCCAGATAACCCTATTTGATTAAAAAAAACAGCACTTACCTGCAGTGTCCGACGGTCTTTGAGTAGCTTGCCCATGATAAGCCACCCAGCAGTGCGGGTTGACTCTCCGTTCGAAGACATCTCCAGCAAATTGCACTCGCAGGCCACTTCGAACAACAAGCGGGACAAGGACGACAGGCTGGCGTTCAGCTTTAATACTTTAGGATTTCTTCCCAGTTTGAGGGTATATAGCAACCCAGTGGAGGAATTCGTACGTGTCACCGAAGTTATTCTGGCTTTCAGAGCTGAAATTTAAGTGTGCCATCGTTTCACGAAATAGTGGAGGTAAATTTACGGTGTTTCACAATCCCCCTCTTTTGCTATCGCTAAACTGTGTACAGTTGTGTCAACAAACTTTCCTGAACCTTTGGGGATGTGACCGAAAATCTAGCGCGAAGCTATGGATACTTCTGAGAATCTGTGGCTGATAAATCATCTAACCAAGTTGAAATTTCGAAATCAGTTTTAATTGACTTTTACCTTTGAGTGGATTGCAAACCCACTCAAGCCCACACTGACGATGTCACCTCGATTGGTGTTGAGACAAACCACGTCCTAGAGATTTTCAGCTGGGACAACTCTACCTGTCTGCTTCTGAGACACTTTTAGGAAGACTGTAATGTCGGCAATGTTGTGGAATATAGGTAGCTCGGGTGCACTGATTGATTGTTGGTCTGTTCGCCGAGCTTGGCAGTTGGATTGCAAAAGTTTCATCACCAATCGAGATGACATCATCAGTGCGGGGTTGAGTGCCTAGCCTACCTGGTCTCACTGGAAACACCTAGGTCGCCTCTCAGTTCTGCCAAGGTATGTGACCCAGCAAACACGTATAAAACAGTAACTGAGGTTGAAGAGGGCGTTCTGAGGTAGAGGAAAGTTGACTACAGCAGCTGTGCTAAATGGCTAAAGTTAGATGCTGCTCCAACGGCTCGCTGATATCATCACCCCAGTATTTCAGCTTCAATAAGATTCCTGCTTTTGAGATTGAAAAGCTGTCCACATTTCGATATCATTTGCAAATCAATTTGGTTTTTGCGACAGACTCACCTGGAACCCAGCTGAAACCTAGCCCGGAAACATCAAAAACGAGAGATTCAGCTGGGTTCCATATGTTCGCAAAACCAAATTGATTTGCAAATGAGTGTGTATTTATCGAAATCAGTCCAATTTGGTTTCAAGTAGAACATAAGGTTGACGGAAATTCGGGGACTGCGTCCACCTGCTGAGCCTCAAGAAGGGCGAAGCTGGTCATGGGCTGTCGCAGAATTTTCAGCAAACTTATTAGTGCATTACGTATATAGCTGCCCACATTCTTCGGCCAAAGCATGTTGTGTTTCTTCACAAAGTTTTATGGGCATTCGTCCAGTTGAGAAAATATCCGCTGCAACTATTCAAGCCTGGTGTCGATAGTATTTTAAGTGCAAATTTTTCTCGCTCTATCATATACAGTAAAAAAAATAGACCCCCTCATGTCGCATCGGTCCAAGGGTGTTTTCGGTGAACTATCAAAAGTTAGAAATGAGAACTGTGCAAATGCATCATATCGTTGGTACTACCTTGGCGACTGACACGTTTATGACCTCAAAGTGGCGCTCGGCTTGGCAACCGAAGCATGTAGTTCATTGTTGACGAAATGTCGCGAACTTACACAGTATGACCATCAATTTGAATACACTGTGTATGTTGTTGTACTTCAGGACCGGCTGCTACCCGTGGACCACCCTTCGGGTCACTAGTTTTTGCAGTTAGGAAGTTTGATTTCGAATTGACATTGTTTCCTGGTAGTGAAGCCAGTCTAGGCTGAAAATCCAACAAGCACTGTACATCTGTTTTGTCCTTATTGGGAATCATCAGCAGTGCAGATTTCACGAAACTCCGGAGAGTCTCGAACCTGCGACCTCCCGGTCAGAGCCACTTACAGGTTAGAAATTACTCAATCTGTTCACAATATCATCATTTTGTAAGCAATCTCGCAGCGGAATGAAGTAGTCATTCGAGGATTCAATCAATACGTGAGCACGTGACATGGCAGTTGTGCTTGAAGGATGAGTGGCTCTATGTCCTGTCCGGGTGTGAGCTCATCACACTGCTACTCAGCCGCTTGTAACTATCCAACCGGTGACTGGAAGCTCGTAACTCTCTGAGTTTGGTGACATACGCACTGCAGATGATTCACAGTAAGGAAGAAACCACTGGTTCTCCTGATAACTTCCAATTAGATTCCAATCCCATGACCTCGCAGTTACTAGCTCCTCTTCGGGGGTCGACAAGTAACCGGAGGGAACATTCCCTTTGTTCGGCATTAGTCAGATGACTGTCTGAGTTAATCCGCAGCTAGTTCTCTCAATTCTCGCACAAAGTACATGACAGGTAGGTGTTGTTCTGAGATAGTACGACAGCTACCAAGTCAAACAATAGCTGACTTTCATAAAGGGAACTAATCACAAGTTTGCTGAAAAAAATTTAGAGAGCCCACGACCGATTTCGCCCTTCTTGGGGCTTATCAGGTAGGCGCAGTCCCCGGGTTTCCACCGTCAACCTTATGTTCTACTTGAACCCAAATTGGACTGATTGCGACAAATACATTCATTTGCAAATCGATCTGGTTTTCATGGGAAACTAGAGTGAATTGCTCGTTTATGATGTTCTTCACTTGCAGACCAACTCATGGCAGAGCCAGCTGAATTCCGCCACTAACTGGACGTAATTTGACATTTTTCACCACCCTGTTGACACCGGACACAAACAGCTGGGTTCCAGGTGCGTCTAACGCAAAAGCAAATTGGTTTGCAACTGAGTGTAGTTCGCCAATTTCATGCAATTTGGTTTCAAGTAGAACATGAGTTTGACGGAAACTCGGGGACTGCGCCTATTTGATGAGCCCCAAGAAGGACGAAACCGGTCATGGGCTGCTGAAGAGCTTTCAGTAATCTCGTGAGTAGTGTCGTCCTCTATGAAAATATGTTCTCGAAGATCGTACCAACTGAGACATAAGGCGGCCTGGTGCAGCACATTCAGTTGGAGAATATCATAAACGAGAGATTCAGTTGAGTCTCTCGGGAAAAACCAAGTTGATTTGCAAATGTGTATATTTCTCGAAATCGCTGACTTGATTTAGTTCAATGGTCTGAGGCTTCTCCATTAGGTTCTTTCCCTTTGGAGAACAAAATGTCCCTATTAAAGATACCGAATGTTTCCTATATACTTCTGGTGGTAGGTGTTGTGTTTTGAACAGCACTCTTGTGTGATCGATATGGATCGATCGCATTTCAAATGGCTAAACGGTTGCACAAAAATGCAGACTTACCAACGTCAGCCATACAGAAACTGCTCATAACACTTTCAAACGTTGGTTTTTCCACACAACCTGAACAGCGAGCACCTAAGTGGAATAAGAACAAAACGAAGAGCAGGTGAACAAAGTACAGTTTTAACTAATGAGAAATCCACGAATAAAATCTGCTGGAAACAAAGTATCGTCTGGAGAGGAAAAGATCGGTCATTCTAAGCCGTCTGGTTTCTCCAGGTCATGTAAATCGTGTATAACGAATTCCATCTTCCAGCAGACAGCAACTACTTCAATGAGTCCGCGTCCCTCGGAAGAGACGGTCGACCGTCAGAAGCGTGTTTCAACGGTTGTTATGCTTCCATGACAAATGCTTTTCGAAAAGAGGTGATATTTCTCCCTTTAGGTGATCCCTCAAGGAGGCGGGTTGACGAAAGACCATCTCTAGAAGAACTTCACGTTTAATGGATACTCTAGGTGCGCGTTTTCAATGCTCAAAACTCTAAATTAACCCTATCCGGCAGGGGAAATTCTGTTCAGAGAGTGTAAGACTACTCACGACAGTAAGTAGGAGTTCCACGAGAATCTATGCCTGATCACTTTTGCGCGGTAATTCCACCACCATACTGAGGTTTTCCCCAGTGAGAGTTGCACAAATCTCGGTCAGCGCAGAGCGTCGTTCAGACAAGCGCCGTCGGGGGGAACCTCAGTCTGGATGTAGGACATTCTCTTCAAGTTGACGAAACCAATTCAGACTAATTTTGAAGTAGAACAGACGTTTGTGTGAACATCTCCTCGGGTTCTGAAAAACAATCCAAGCTGAATGGAGACTTGTACGCAAAACCGTAGATCCTAACTTATGACAGTTATCATGTGAGAGAGGGAGAAAAAACGATCAACATGCATCCCAACATTGAGCAGAATATATGAAATACCCGCCTACCCCGTTTACTCTCCAGCAGTAATCCTCTTGAGGATTTCCTATCTCTCCGTGTCTTACAGAGTACTCACCCGCTAAATGTAACGACCAGAAACCGAGGTAGGTTCTTCCCATTTTCTGATGACCACGCACCCGATATTTTTATGCTGAAGATGATATCATTGACCAAATATTTAGTAGGAAACCATTATGTTGCCCAGTATCACCTTGACGTTACCTTAATAGGGAGTCATTGGGAGTGTTCGCATGGTGCTGTACTTGGGGGGTGGGTGGGATAGTTTAGTACACTGGAACTAAAAGCAACTGACGGAAGAAATGAGACCTTGATGACGAACAAGTGATTGAGGTCGGTGCCCATTGTTATGTCGGCTTATTTAGACCGGATGACAACTTGCACCAGACCGCTTCACCTTCGCTCACCGACGTCATTCCCTCGGGTCTACATCGGTCTCAAGTACTCGCATAAAGAGTCATGTTCGTATTCGGGCAGACCACCTGTAGTTTCCTAGTACGCGCACGCTTCAAATAGTTGGCCACTGTTGACTGGCAAATCGGATGTGGATGCCAGCCATTCAACTACTGGGTCAGGGGAGAGATGGATCAGCAGTTAGAGCGTGAATTTGCTGACCGAAAAGTCCGTGGTTCGAACCCGACCCGCTCTGCCTCTCAGCTTCCCCTGTCTAGGCTTGGGCAATCTGGCAGTAGCCCAGCCCTCGTACTTCCTTCTGGTGGCATGGCAGCTAGGCACCGAAAGGGTGCTACAGCTGAACGATTATACTGGGTCGGATTAATGATACTCAACGCTTGTTGGAAGTCATCAACAGTGCTTATCCCACGAACCACGTGACCTCCAGACAGGCAGCTAAACAGCATAACATTCGGCCATGATTGGCCGGTCAGCAAAGTGTCGCTCATCCTACGTGAGACGCCAAAACAGCGGTGCAATATTCCTCAACTGCTTTCCGTAGATTGACTTCACATACAGGATGAAAACTTAATCAAAATGTGTCGGAGTCCGCTCAGCACCAACAAACCATGGCTATTGGTCACACGCGCCCAAGTTGGCCGGAAAAGAGATACGACGCCGTCTGATTCAAAACAAAGTAAATCCTGAGAAATGATCTACAGTGGCCACAAAGGCGGACTGAAACTGTGCTTTCATCAGTAGATAATTGGTCACCTCTTTAAGTTGTTCCGTTGTGTTCATAGCATGGAAACTTAGTCGTTCTCGTCAATCATAATCATAATCATCGCCGACAGCCTGACATCAGTGTTCGACACCGATGTTTCGCCGCCGTACAACCATGATTTATTCAAAAGCCTTATTGTGAAGAAAAGAATAAAAGTGAATGGGGGAAGGGACTTAATGCTAGCTTACTACAATCATTCCGAGGTGCCTACACCTCCAGACACTCATTCAGGCAATCTGGATAGAAACTGACAACAAGATCGCCACTGGCATCGGTTAGCAGCCATAACTTGCAGCGTCTCCAACCAGGCGCAGTGAAGATCACGCGGTCCCCAGCCTGGTCAATACATGAACTAAAAAGGTACGATTGTTTCAGAATAGTTCTTTACAAGCGGCTTTGGTATAATTGGTATGGTTGGCCAAAAATTCAATCACTCCAGACAGTTTCACCCGGGGAGACGTCCAATCACGTGGACGCATGTGTGCACCACCGGGCAGCGGACACTTGAGGCAACAAGCAACATCGTTTGAAGTTAAACTTCTGTTCCTTGGTACAAGAACATGGCTCTAACTTGGGAGGGTGACCATATCAGGTTTTATTTACTCAGTAATAAGAGGGACATTTGAAATCGAGGTTAACATTTCACACATTTTTATGAACGATGAACCAAGAATGTACTATTAGAGTCTTTACCTTGGAATTTTGCCCCGAATCGCTGCTCAATGGTTGAATTATAACCCTTCCTGACCTCCATTCATGCCCAACTTACGCTCAAATCGATTTTTTACCAGCGCGGACTACTAGGTACTTTTCTGACTGGCTGCACACTTCTGTTCAAGGTCAGGCTATCGCAGTGCATCAGCTCACTGCCCTGTCAAGCGAGCGTATCTGCCACTAATCTAGAGACAAAAATTCTCCGATGCGACGACTATCCTGAGTACTCTAATGTTATCCTTTCTGTTCCCACAACTGGTAGTTCATCGTCAATCCTCAGTGTGCTGAGGTGACTATAAGGAACTCCATGGAAGGAAACGGTCAGCAGCCCTAAAATTGCGGTCTTGAAACCTGCATCATACAGCAGCTGATTCAATTAATCCTATTGCCCTGGCCCACGCACTTCTTGGGGCTCGTCAGATAAACACACTCCCCCAGATTTCCGTCAACCCAGCGAGATTCAGTTGAGTCTCTCGCAAAACCAAATTGATTTGCAAATGAGTGTGTATTTATCGAAATCAGTCCAATTTGGTTTCAAGTAGAACATAAGGTTGACGGAAATTCGGGGACTGCGTCCACCTGATGAGCCCCAAGAAGGGCGAAACCGGTCGTGGACTGTCGAAGAATTTTCAGCAACTTTATGAGTAGTGCCTTACGTATATACACGTATCGCGATATCTCGAATATCGTAGCAACTGGAACATGAGGCGGCCTGGTGCAGCACATTCAGTTGCCTGGATACATCACAAACGGGAGATCCCGCTGGATTCCAGGTGAGTCTCTTGCAAAACGAAATTGATTTGCAAATGAGTGTATCTATCGGCCGTTGTTCACATTTGCTTCGCCACCCAAATAACTGCCCCTGTTATGACTTTCGGTTGACCTTTGTCAGCTGATGCTTTTTGTTGAGTTCGGTCCAGTCCGAATGATTGCCTGTTTTCCTGTCATCATTTTTCACGACGACTGTCTTACCGTACTTTTCGCTCCTACTTGATGTGCATCGTTTGTGGTTGTCGACTCAGTGGATTCTTGCGTTAGTAGAACCTTTCATGATCGCTTTATCGCGTTCGTCATAATCATTGTCAGCTGTAAGAACTGCGTACTTGTCGTACAGTGGTTGTAACTGTCACAGTTTCGTTCGCCGATGATTTGGGGAGGTAAGGTAGGTAGCTGTACATTGGAGGCGGCAGCCGATAAATTGGTGCTTGTCTGTGTATTTTTAAGTGGAGAGATTGGGAAGGGAGCTATGCATTGAAGACAATAGAGCTTGGATGCACGAGCCCATTGGGGGCGTGACTGGGCCATGTCTGACAATGTCTCCAACCATTGATGTGGCCCGTCTCGGGGTTCCAATTCAGGGAGATGGCAATGAGCAGCGCAAATGAGTTTGTTGGAAATAGCTTCCGTACTCCGTTGCCGGTCATTGTCTGACCTCTCCTGGCTCATTTTCACGTTTCGAGGGGCTGTGCGAAAGGGCTCTTCAAGGAAGTGGGTCAATAAGCATACGGAGCACCTGGCCAAATCAGCGCAGTCTATTCAGTATGATCAGTTCATCTTTCAAGAGTGAGTTATTTCTCCCGAATACCATTCGACGTACTTCAGCATTGCTAACCCGGTGTTCCCACCGGATTCGGGCAATACTCCGAAAATATCGGCAGTCAAACACTGAAAGTCTTTTGAAGTCCTCAGCGCGCAGCGACCAGGCTACTGTGGCGGGTAAAACATATTGGCCAAAGCTTGACAGCCCAACACCGTCGAGTACCGTAAATGAAGCAAATTCGACTGATTCGAGCAGCAGAGCCAGTCAGGCTTTTTATAACTTCAATAACGTTTTGTCATTGACAATGAACCAACAAATGCCTTCGACACGTTCGATAATGCCACTGGCTTTAAACTGTAGAACCACCTCAAAGAATCAGCAATCGATTTTCAATGGGATTTCTCAACCAGGCTGCCTCGGAAATGCTAAGCCATCTCACAATACTACTGCTGATCGTCCTAGTAGCATTTCGATTAATCTTCTTGCGGGCCAACAGTCACCGACTCACTGATTCTGATTGCTGATATCAGGACGATCAGCTGATCAGTCCAACAATCAAGTAATGTAATAAAACCTACCTCCTCATATGACTGGAAGCCTGCACCATTGCGGAAGTGTTTCACTCCATGGACTGATTGACAAATGCGATCACAACTGTCTTGTATACTACTGAGCAATGCGCGTCGTGTACGTCGTGGAGCCAATCACGATCCGATTTCGACCTGTGTGGACATCAACATCAGCACGTTGTTGTGCGTTTGGTTTATAGACAACGAATTTGTTTTCATCAATCAGCCGACTCCAGCTGATAGATGATGACGTTCAAGATGAATGACAATAAACGCGAGACTTTTGAACCAGCCTTACTCAGTTGCGCTCTTCTATGTTACAGATATTTCAGCTCTGCCCTTCTCTGAAGGGGTCGACTGATCGCGCTATTACCAATCACAGGTCTTGTAGGTTTGTCGTCTACAAATTAGTGTTTAAAACCGTGTCAGCCTGTATGACGCGCGAATTAGGAATGCTGAGCGATGTTCAGATGTTGTCACTGCTCCTTATTGCCAAAGTGATGCAGGGGATAGATAATTCCCCAAAGTGACGGCGGAGAATACAACTTGAATAGAGAATTCCGCAACAACGAGCGGACACCCACACCTAGACAAGAAGAAGACTAGGGATCTTAACAAGAGCCTTTGTGTCAAAAACCTGACCGCAAGGCAGAGTAGGGATGCCAGTCAATTGGGGGTGGTTTGAATTTCACAAACACACCTGTCCTAAATCGAGAATAAAAACTCCGGTCTGCTTTAGAGAGGGAACCGTTACAGTAGTATAATTAGACGGAGGTACTACTGTATTAGCCTTCTACATTTGCGAGTATACACAGTGTGTGTAAAGGTTCTGCCGTCCATGTGACAATGAACGGATCAGGTGCATACATAATTTCCCGCCAGTCAGACCGGAAGGTGCATTCTAACAAAACAAAGGAAAGTGATTTGCAGGAACAGTCTGAGGAGATTTGGAGAATGCGCCAGGTATTTCGCCATGTAGGTGAAGCTAATCTATGCCGAAGAACCGAGAAGCACTGCACGGCTTTTTTTATCCTTGTTGGGAATCGTCAGCAATGTGCATCTGACGAAACTCCCTACGGGAGTTTCGAACCCGTGACCTCCTGGGAAGTAGTTTGAACAGGTTCGGGCACGAGCTCTCACTTAGACAAGATACAGCGCTGCTCATCCTTCAACCACGAGATCCACATCACGTGACCACTTTCTTGGACATCAGACTTCAAGCGGTCTGTTCACGCGTCATATCGATTACTCTTTCATTTTTGCTACTAAAGGGGTTATGAGTAACATGAGGATGTTCGGAGATTTCAGCCGAATTTTTATCTTTCAGGTGAAGCTGGTCTACAACGAAAAGTCGAGAAGCACTTGCAAATGCACAAATTAATCGCAATACAAACCAGTCGAACGGTTAATTGTCCACACTATTGGCCAGGATGTTGTCTGTGTGTTTGAATCTCCCTGAATATTTGTGAGATACGCACCGCTGATGATTCCCAAAAAGAATGAATCAACGCGACTGCTCGTTTCGGACGCCATTTTCCTAATCGGAACCTTGATGATACCGACTTGGTTGACACTGTTGTCCAGTTGTGTTACTTTCAGCCTGCGTTACCGTGATTTTCAACGTTCCAAAACAACGCCACCGTGTTCCCGACCAGTTAGTCATGTGAAGTCAGGAAGATTCAGCGGGATCTTCAAAACAGCAACACCGATCCCACGACAACCGACTGACAATCCTATAACAGTGAAAGAGGGAGTCCCACCGCGGCAGAAGGTTTCTCTGTGTAATGTCTGCCGGTTTAGACAAGCCCTCGCATTTCACTTACACATTCCTGTCCTGTCTTCCTCACCTTCTCGTGTTCTGGGTCATTAGATGAAGCCAGTTAGTCTCCTCAGGCAGGCGTAAACATGTATATACGTAATGCATTACTCATAAGGTCGCTGAAAACTCTTCGACAGCCCTATGCCGAAGAACCGAGAAGCACTGCACGGCTTTTTTTATCCTTTTTAGGAATCGTCAGCAGTGTGCATCTGACGAAACTCCCGTAGGGAGTTTCGAACCCGTGACCTCCTGGGAAGTAGTTTGAACAGGTTCGGGCACGAGCTCTCACTTAGACAAGATACAGCGCTGCTCATCCTTCAACCACGAGATCCACATCACGTGACCACTTTCTTGGACATCAGACTTCAAGCGGTCTGTTCACGCGTCATATCGATTACTCTTTCATTTTTGCTACTAATGGGTTATGAGTAACATGAGGATGTTCGGAGATTTCAGCCGAATTTTTATCTTTCAGGTGAAGCTGGTCTACAACGAAAAGTCGAGAAGCACTTGCAAATGCACAAATTAATCGCAATACAAACCAGTCGAACGGTTAATTGTCCACACTATTGGCCAGGATGTTGTCTGTGTGTTTGAATCTCCCTGAATATTTGTGAGATACGCACTGCTGATGATTCCCAAAAAGAATGAATCAACGCGACTGCTCGTTTCGGACGCCATTTTCCTAATCGGAACCTTGATGATACCGACTTGGTTGACACTGTTGTCCAGTTGTGTTACTTTCAGCCTGCGTTACCGTGATTTTCAACGTTCCAAAACAACGCCACCGTGTTCCCGACCAGTTAGTCATGTGAAGTCAGGAAGATTCAGCGGGATCTTCAAAACAGCAACACCGATCCCACGACAACCGACTGACAATCCTATAACAGTGAAAGAGGGAGTCCCACCGCGGCAGAAGGTTTCTCTGTGTAATGTCTGCCGGTTTAGACAAGCCCTCGCATTTCACTTACACATTCCTGTCCTGTCTTCCTCACCTTCTCGTGTTCTGGGTCATTAGATGAAGCCAGTTAGTCTCCTCAGGCAGGCGTAAACATGTATATACGTAATGCATTACTCATAAGGTCGCTGAAAACTCTTCGACAGCCCGATTGAATTCAGTAAGCAGTACTTACGGTTGCAAAGCTACCGCAGGATATCTTCAAGCGTCTGTGGCGCTACCTGACGGAAGTCCTGACTGGCGGGTCAATCGATCGTCACAACCAGGAAAGTTACTGGGTCGTCGTTCGATGATGGGTCGGGCACACCAACCACATCGCTCAAGTGTGAAAACGTTCGCCTGTTCAGACGTGAAAATTCAGATGCGTCCGGCGTGCGTTGGTGGAGTAGTGGTAACACGCTCGCCTCGCATGTCCGATGTCCGGAGTTCAAGCCCCGGCACAGCCGCTGGATATGCACTGCTGATGAGCTCTAATAAGAGCGAAACTCGAGTGCAGTGCGAGGTGTGGACTCACCAGAATGATTACACCAGGACAGGAGGACGACTGTTCAAACGAGAGTGACGTGAGTATGAACTTCATGTAAGTTCCACGGGCCAAACTTGGTGCCGTAAGCTACTGACGAGCATAAACAAGTCATGATTCTCCCGGTGTCTGGTGGTTGTTTGGCCTATTTGTCCGCTCCGGAGAGATGACCTAAAGCAACGGACTAGAAAAGTCCCCTCCTTGGGGGGGTACCCTCTCTTCTCACAGGGTTACGTCTTTTGAAATTGTCTGCAAAGACAAGGTGCACACCGTTGGTTTTTCCGAAAATACACTGAAGGAACGGATCGTTCAGCAATCACAAAGTCTAAGGTCTCGTGGTTCTTTCACAGAAGCGGAAGATAAATGTCTGAAACCCTCTGGAATCATATCGTCATGTAGTTGCCGTATGCCTGGGCTTCCCCGCTGACCGCACTAAGAACCTGATTGTATTTTTACAAACACCGCCACATTCGACACATCATTTAAACAAGTGCCTCATTCCGCTATGGCTAATTGTTTGGTCCAGCATTAGTAGAAAATGACTTCACGCAGATGACCGAACAGAAGAATGCTGACTGGATTTCAAAATCGGTGTTTGAGAAACTATTTGGCAAAGGTGATGATGATGATGATGATGACGATGGCGGTGACGACGATGATGATGAGAGGATGAGGATGAGGATGAGGATGAGGATGAGGATGAGGATGAGGATGAGGATGAGGATGAGGATGAGGATGAGGATGAGGATGAGGATGAGGATGAGGATGAGGATGAGGATGAGGATGAGGATGAGGATGAGGATGAGGATGAGGATGAGGATGAGGATGAGGATGAGGATGAGGATGAGGATGAGGATGAGGATGAGGATGAGGATGAGGATGAGGATGAGGATGAGGATGAGGATGAGGATGAGGATGAGGATGAGGATGAGGATGAGGATGAGGATGAGGATGAGGATGAGGATGAGGATGAGGATGAGGATGAGGATGAGGATGAGGATGAGGATGAGGATGAGGATGAGGATGAGGATGAGGATGAGGATGAGGATGAGGATGAGGATGAGGATGAGGATGAGGATGAGGATGAGGATGAGGATGAGGATGAGGATGAGGATGAGGATGAGGATGAGGATGAGGATGAGGATGAGGATGAGGATGAGGATGAGGATGAGGATGAGGATGAGGATGAGGATGAGGATGAGGATGAGGATGAGGATGAGGATGAGGATGAGGATGAGGATGAGGATGAGGATGAGGATGAGGATGAGGATGAGGATGAGGATGAGGATGAGGATGAGGATGAGGATGAGGATGAGGATGAGGATGAGGATGAGGATGAGGATGAGGATGAGGATGAGGATGAGGATGAGGATGAGGATGAGGATGATGATGAGGAGGAGGAGGATGGGCGAAATGTTATCCAGGGCGCTTCACTTAATTTCGGAACTTTAGTCCAAGAAGGACGAGACCGGTCATGGACTGTCGAAGAGTTTTCAGCAACCTGATGAGTAGTGTATCATGTCTGCACCTTTCATGAACAATGAAATCAATGGCAAGCTCACCTGAAATTTAGAGCGAGTCTATACGGCAGTTCATCTGCGCCAACCTCTTGCTCCACACACACACACACACACACACACACACACACACACACACGTGAACTTAGCCTGTCGAACCTCGATGTCTCTCAGGTAGCCTACGAGTTATCCTACGGTGACGTTTACAGGTAGTTGTCTAGCAGACTGCGCTACGAAACAGTCCGAGATATGTAGTCCACATGTTAGCAGAATAATGGCCGTCGGGTTAGGGGTCAGCTGTCAGTCATGCGTCCTTGATGACGGCCAAACCTCTCTTGGACACAATTACCCCTCCCCCTTGTTGAAATCACTCTGATTCCTTGTGTGTAATACATGGTTTGAACGACAAGTAGAGCTTGGCTAGTCGCCTCACGCCTTGTACACAAGACCGTTGAAACAGGTGGTTCGGTTAATTTCAAGTGACCTGTAGGAGTCAAACGATTGGGCGTTCATTCAACATTGATTCTGACCTTTGAAGCACATAATCGACAGGTTTACTTCCATGAACGAATAAACACAACAAACGGCGTCTCCAAACGAACCGTGAGGGCTCCGTCTTCACACAGACCTCAGGGCTCCTAATAATTAGGAGAAATACAAAATCGACGTCCTTCTTCGGAACTCTGAGAAGGGCGGTGTTCGAAATAAAAACTGGACGATGCGTAGTGTAGAGGGAACAGAATACCGATAAGTTTACCGAAAACCCCTCGACAACACGCGACCGGTTACTTCCCACTTGAGACTAATCAGGTTGACACCGTCTGCCAGTTTCCGTCAAGCCTAGGTCCAGCTTGAAACCAACTTGTACGCAGTTGGCCAACTACACTCATTTTCAAACATATTTGGTTTTGAGCGCAGACTCAACTAAATCCCAGCTGAATCACTCATTCGTGTTATTCTTCGATTTAATGTGCTGCAACAGGCCGCCTCGTGTTTCATTTGGTACGATATTCGAGATATCGCGACACATGTATAGACGTAATATATTACTCACAATAATGTTGCTGAAAATTCTTCGACAGACCACGACCGGTTTTGCCCTTCTTGGGGATCATCTGGTAGGTGCAGTCCCCGGCTTTCCGTCTGCTCACGGCTTAAACATACGCGCGGATACCGCAGACTTTTCATCACTCAAATTGCTACGAAGCGAGCAAGGTGAGTGAGGGTATTCGTAGGGACATCTCCCATAAACAGAACCTTACGTTGGCAAGGTCATATAAAGACCAGTTGGAAAAAAATTTGAGACTAAAGGGGTGGCAGTTGAGTGAGCGGATGAGTTTAGATGATTTGCCACATAAACGGAAGTATCCTGAAATGTCTTCCTCGAAGACAAGCAGAATGCTCCACATCTTCAACCAGGCATGTACTTTTGACATCGGCGAAGAACAAAGTACTTGCCGAATATTTGAACCTTAGAGGAGCAAAAACTCAGCTCCACATGGATACAAATGGACTAGACGTTGAGTTTGTTGTGTCCTGCAAAATAGTTCTACCGTCCGCTATACAAAGGTCCCTTTGGATACAGGAGGTGCTGTACCGATTCCAGGACAGTCAAGCCGGCCCACAGCTGGCCCACATGACTGCAGTTTATTTTTAACTACTCAAAAACAGATTAGAGTAGTAAAGTTTTTATGCATTTCGCGCTCCACTTTGGTTGACACCTTTTCTTTCAACCGGTTCCGAAACATTGACATATTAAATCTAGCCGAATCGCATCCAGGTCTCGATGTGCAGCTTCAGGTGTTCTCAGTTTTTTATGGATCAAGGACTGGTTCCACTCGAACCACACAGGGGCAGCTCGGAAATGTCATTGCGAAGGTCACTACCGGTTAGGGCAGCCTTATCAGCATGCAGCTGTGGGTCATGTGTATGGGGCAAGTCGTTGTCCGGAGGTCCTACTCGTCTCTCATACGTCCACACCCTCCTTCAGCTTCCTTTCCGTGCGAACTAACAACAGAGCAGTCAGGATTTCAGAGGTGCAGTTCAACCGAAAGAAACTTCTTTGACAAGCTCGCGATACTAAAGCTGTGGTGGGCTGGGAATTTGTTTTCCGTAACCAATCAAGCTGCATCCTTCCTGCCAAAAAGGAGTTGACACGACTTCCACTGAATAAAATTTCAAAGCGTTGTTACCGATTTTAGTACTGCACCTACCGCTCTACTCAACTTACTGTTTTGTCAGTCCTGAAGTGCATTCAGCCCGATGATTTCCTAGCAGTTTGCCCTATTTCAGTTTGTTCGAACCTGGAACATTTTCGGCAGATAAGCTCCCTTAAAGTTTTCGTACGGAGGCCTTTTAGATTCTACCGGTCTTTTGTGTTCGTATTCAAACGGACAAACAAGTCACAAGGAGAATGAAAATTTTTTGGTTTGCCACGGTTGAGCTGTGTAAAATGTCAACTTGCAAACAAATTTTCATGTCGTATCTGACGGAAACAGGCACCCTGTCTCGATTAACTTGAACGTGGTTAACGCACAAGATGTTTGACAAATGACCAGCTGACAAGCTACAACTGTGGCAAATATCTTTCCACTCTCCAACCCCCCCCCAATTCACCGAAACAGGGGGTC
Source organism: Clonorchis sinensis (assembly GCA_003604175.2). Classification (NCBI taxonomy): domain Eukaryota; kingdom Metazoa; phylum Platyhelminthes; class Trematoda; order Opisthorchiida; family Opisthorchiidae; genus Clonorchis; species Clonorchis sinensis. Next base: position 220,806,174 of record CM030369.1, on the reverse strand, counting down.
ACCTGGGCAAAATGTCCATCTGTGCGTAGAAATGCCGATTTGATAATTGGAAGAACATGAAAATCGACTATCTGTTGTCTTTGGGAGGCATTCAAGATGCATGTGCCGCCAACAAAGAAGGAATGCGGAAAGGTCATGTGTCTGAAGGTTTCCCGGTAAGCTAATGCATACACGCAACATAAACGGTTGTCTTCGGCATAACACGATTCGCTTTACACGTGCTTTCCGTGACCCCAAAGGCATGAAGTCAGTGGGCACTCTGTATGAAGAGAAAGCCGCAAAAATGTGGTCCATCCGAAACAAAAAACTGTTGAATTGGGAACAAAAATGTTGTAATGAAAAGGCCTTTGCAAACGGAACATTGTTGGAGCATCCATTATGCGAGAGAACAGTGCGACTGAGGGAACCAGCCGCTAGTTGAGAAGCGGCAACCGAAAAAGCTGCCGACAAGCCGTGAGACAGCAAGGTTATCACCCTTGGTGTCACTCGGTTGTTGTGTACGTTTGTTTATCCGTTCGTTTTAATCCGTATACCACTTTGCGTTGCACGGAGTTGGGTTTTGTTCTCACTCTCCGAATTGAGATCCCACTTTTTCCAGGTTCACATGTAACCCCTCTCTTAGGGAACTGAGTAACAGGAGAACCAGCCCCAAACGTAGCTGGACTATACACCTGCCAATGGAATAACCGTTTTCGTTATATTGACTGTGTGGAGATCCTGTCGAAATATATTGGTGCATGTCATTGAAAAACGACGTTGCTGCTATGTTGTCTGTTCTTGGGGACAGGATGCTCCGTTTTAGGAAACAGAAATAGTCTCCTGTAGTTTTTAGTCAATTGGAAAAGTTTCGAACCGATTGAGAAGTCATCGTTTCACAAGGAGTTGGTAAACAATCGGTAGTTTTTAACTGGGCAACATTTCGCTTTTGGCACTAAATTACCGATTGTTTACCAAGCCCTTCTGAAACGACAACTTCTCAATCGGAGATTTTCACATTCAAATTGATCGTCTTTGGCCGAAACGAGCTCCGAAACAGGGCTACTCCACGATCCAGAGTGCTCTCCCTTTAATTTGCGCAGTATCTCCACAAAGAAGTGCGTAATCTTCTCAGGCACATAACCCTCCTGTCTGAAAAGCTGCCGATGGAGGGATCTACACCGGAACACGTAGCACAAACGGTTAAACTGAGGGATTGGATTCACTCTGTTCCCCTTCTGGGTGCGAGTCACCTGGTCCTGGCACAGCTTCCAACCGTTAATCACATGGTGACCGATTCAAATCGCTCCAATACTTTGTGAGATACACATGGCTGGTGGTATCCAACTAGTATAAAATGGTTGTAGACTGGCTCTGTGGGACCTCGAAATCTAACTATTTTGTACTCATCCAGTACGGACCTCCTGGTCAACAATGATTGATTTATTGAGTGCTGCGTTGGTCAGGCCTTATTGGAAACATGACATCGGACCGCATTCCCGAACAGCTGCTATACAGGCGGTTGAAGAATGGTCATGAAGATAGAGGGAAGGTGAAACTACAGGTAATTCTGCACCATGAGGAAATCTGCCAATGGACAGGCAAGGCTGGTGAAGGACGTGTGTTCGGCTCCTTCCAAGACGCAGCGAGTCCCGATACTTGAATAGAAACAATCCACTCGTAGGCAACTCGCGGCGGGCCTAGCAACACCGGCAAAATTGTGGAGATGCTCACCCTGTGAGCGCATCTGCCGAAGCAAAATCCGGATTGTGGGATGTCAGCGTTGTCGTGTTGTGCCAGTCACAAGGAGCTGCTAGACAGCTGAGGTATGTTCAGTGTGATTCTTGCGTTTATACCGCCAGTTTTCTCGGGACAACCGAGCTGGTTTCTGGGTAGTTCCCCGTAATTCTAAAGTGCGAAGGAATGCAAGGGGACTGTGTTTTTTTACTGAAACTTTAAGGAGTTGACAAGTGACAACGTCGTGCCTCGAGTTAATGTAGAACTAGCCTTCACTGTACTGCCTGGACCGGCTGGCCTGCCTCGACGCGTTTATCTGCCCATCTTGTTCCTTCTTGTTTTCACCGGACTCACCGACCCATCCACAGTAGCAGATCCAACCCCGAGCAAACCGTCTGTGTTATGCACAGGCATCCAGTGGTCCAACCATTGTTGACAGTTAAGTGGTTGTAAGATAGCATGCTTCACGGATTTCTGTCATCTTGGTGATACATCGTCCACAGACCTAACACCTCCCAATGAACCGGAAGCATGAAATGGGAGGACCAGTATGACATTTTGTTATCCTGAGAAAACCGTTTGGAGCACCGGCCAGATGTGCAATACAGCATGGGATTGAAACTCGAACGTTGTGTTCGTTCAACTATTTCACTCTCAACACCTGAGCGAAATCCTTAAATCAAGCCAGAAAACGATATCCTTTGAACAGTGAACACTACTCCGACCTAGTGCGCAACGAACTGCTCTGGTTTGGTCATTTGGAACGAAGGGTCGAAAGGTGGACCCCAAAATAATCTGCTTACGTTCAGCCGAAAAACTGAGTTCGACCTTGGGAGTGCCCAAAATCCCGTTATTGAAACATGCTTCAGGTAAGGCTAGGTCATGCTTAGCTAGTGCAATCTTAGATCACAAAAGAATCAGGGATTCGACGGAGCTGCCTGCATCTTGGCTATCTGGGTATCTGTTAGAGCTTTCAAGATGCAACCCTTCTCACTGATGAAAAGCATGCGGACCGTTCGGAAGAACCCGGTCTTTCCTGTGCGCCCTGCGCAAATGCATGAACCTTGTGGGTCTCGCGGGCTACCAGCATACTCAATGGTTCATTTGCTAATCCAGGAAAACACCTGAGATGAGTTTATTTCACTTCATGTCAATCTAAAGATGACAACTTCATCGATCGAATGGCTAGTCAAATACTGCCAGGTTATTCACTACCATCTTGCAAGTGTGTTACTGAGCAGCCTCCGCGGACATTCACATGGTGTTATTCTGCAGGTGAGGTAGTTTTACTCTGGAATCCAAAGAAACTGAAGAAAGACTCCAGCACGACGATGATCACCGAAAAACTGTCAGGCTATATTTGCTCTTGCGCCCCCATGCACGCCACTCGCCGTGTTTTCGTGTCTCTGCGGTTGTTACAGTGTAAAATCTAGAGCCTTCCATCAGATCCTCAATCGCATGCGTTATTGATCGGTCATGTTTATGTCGTCGAATCATGTTTATCCATCTAATCATACCGGAACATCATCTGTTTTCTATAATCATTGATAAAAAATGTAGTCATCATTTCCAAATTACATTTCATATAATAACTCAATGTTTATTGGGGTTTGGGAGGGCGTCTAGTTCCGAAACTTCTTCATACCACAGGATTGCTGAACTTAAATTTGGCTACATATCCCAAAAAATTCGGGAACATAGTTGCCGTAGCAACAATACCTCTCACCGAAAATTCCAGCTAACTGGTGCTCCAGGTCACTATTACGCCGTCATGTTGATGATGACTTGCAGCAGCCCTCTGCACGTTTGCCCACCTCCCTTAGGGCGCAAATCGGCGCCAAATGCATGCAGACAGCTTCACATTCTCTTCACACAAGTCGTCTGGCTATCGGAGAACTGCGTAGGTCTCCATTGGTTCAACAATCTGTTGGCTCAGATTCCAGCTGGCGAAATCCAAGTCCACCTGTCCTCCGTTTTGGTGTGGACTCACGTCAGAATCGGTTCAACTTTCGACAAATACACTCATTTGTAAATCAATTTGGTTTTGTGAGAGACTCACCTGGAACCCAGCTGAATCTCTCGTTTGTGCGGCTTCCAGGCAACTGAATGTGCCGCACCAGGCCGCCTCATGTTCCAGTAGCTACGATATACGAGATATCGCGATACATGTATGCACGTACTGCACTACTCATAAGGTTGCTGAAAATTCTTCGATAGCCCACGACCGGTTTCGCCCTTCTCGGGGCTCATCAGATAGACGCAGTCCCCGAGTTTCCGTCAACATTATGTTTTACTGGAACCTAAATTGGACTGTTTTCGATAAATACACTCGTCTGCAAATCAATTTGGTTTTGCGACAGACTCGCCTGGAACCCAGCTGAATCTCTCGTTTGTGATATTTCTACGGTTTCTCCCTAACTACCACATGTGATTATGGCAGTGAGAACCAGTTTGCTTCTGGATGCATTCATTTTTTTCATTCTCTTCCGTTGTAAAATGCGTAAAACGGCATAAGATTCATAGTGCAGTACAGGTTACAGCATTTATGTGGTTCTAAAATAACGCGGTCAATCAATAAATCCAAGGCGGTCTCAGAGTCACAGGGTTGTTTGAGCGCAGAGGACAGACTTGAAACGTTTAATCAACACGACCTCAAGAAACTTCGCTCTCTGTAATCTCTCTGCTTCCTGCTAAGACATGGACAAATGAGTCAAGTGCATTACGTGTATACATGTATCGCGATATCTCGAATATTGTACCAACTGGAACACAAGGCGGCCTGGTGCAGCACGTTCAGTTGCCTGGAAACATCACAAACGGGAGATTCAGCTGGGTTCCAGGTGAGTCCCTCGCAAAAACCAAATTGATTTGCAAATGAGTGTATTTTTTCGAAATCAGTCCAATTTGGGTTCACGTCGAACATAAGGTTGACGAAAACTTGGGGACTGCGCCTACTTGATGAGCCCCAAAAAGGGCGAAACCGGTCGTGGGCTATCGAAGAATTTTCAGCAACCTTATGAGTAGTGCAATACGTGTACACGATTCAACTTTCCTTCAAGTTTCCTAAACAAACACTCATGGAAATACAGGCAGGCTACGAATGACTTAGCGATGACAAGCTGTTCCCTCTTAGAAAGGAATATCTGATCGTGCGGCGTGCTTCGGGCAGAGTTTCACGACAATAAATTTACATGCCTCTCACATTTCTCTCGTATCAGTGTTTAGAAGACTCTAGTACAATTATTCTGTCAATCCCACAGAAAGGATAGGAAGCACTTGATTCGAGTTTCGCTCTTGGTAGAGCTCACCAGTAGTGCCCCTGCGCCGTCCCGCGGGCGAGAATGTTAACACTACTCCGCCAGTGCAACCTGAGCCCACCTGAATTGTCACGCCTGAAAAGCCGGGTACGTTCACACTTAAACGATGTGATTGGCTTGCCTGGTGCCTCGAATGATTAATTGGCCGGTTTCCGTCAATCCACTATGGTCTGTCTATCAGTCAGCAATTCCGGACCAAGTAGCGACGTTTGATACCTTTTGGACAACTTCCGATCTATAGAACCCAGATTTAAATCAATCTCTTTGGAGCAGCCCTCCTGCTGTCCGAGCGCCGTTAAACAACTATCCCGTATGTTGTCACGTGCTCTGCCTCACGTGCACCAAGAAGACGAGTTCGTAGTTTGACTATCCCCGTTCAGCTGGTAGCTGCTACTTTGGAAAAGGCTGTCGAGAATGGAACAGCTGGTCCCTCCATGCCTTCGCTCGTATTGACGTACTTTGAGAAAATCGGCCAAACAGACAGCCATTATTTCACTGTGGATAAGGCTGCTGAATGGAATTAATTTGATCCAGCCAGGTCTAAAAGTCTAGACACCAAATCGAGCGCTTCACCGTTCCGCGTACGATGTAACTATTGAACGATTTGGTTGTCTCACTGACTGCACGAGAGCTTGCACGTCATTGGGTAAAAATACTTCGAAATTTCTTGAGGCAACCGAGCCGTAAACACTAAAGCTGTAGGATCAACCACAAATGAACAGCCTCATGGATAAAGGGTGAGAAGTTAAATTTGAAACAGTCTCAAACCAGAAAACACAACAAGAGGGGCTTGATTTTAAGGATGGAAATGATCAAGTGTAATTCACTGAGAAACTCAAATGCCAGCTGAATAAGGAAACGTCTTCACGGCTGTCTTGACAGCCTAATCGGTGTCACTGTCTCTTTAGGGAACTGGGTTTGAAAAGAACTGAGTTGAGCGAGGAAACTAGAGGTCGGAAGCAATTTGTTTTCATGAACTCCATGCACTGTTAAACAGAAATTCGGCTGATCAGTCCGAATTAGCTGGGCTGGCGCCACTGATTTCACGTGATCACTTGATACAAGGAAGACATTTGCGAGACCCGCTGTACTGTGCTTTGCTCAGAAAATTTGGGGATCAAGTATACTAGCGTCAGAGATAAAGATCGGAGACAGACTACTTGAAATGGAAGTTGGCATAAGCCCTCCCCCATAACGCGGACGCCTCAACACGCGACATGCTACTCATAAGGTTGCCTACCTGATGAGCCCCAAGAAGAGCGTAACCCGAAGTGAGTTTCTCAAGAGCCTTCAGTAACTTTGCGAGTCGCATGTGTCACGTTTAGGGACCTGAGGATTTGGGTTGCGATGAAGACCCATATAAAAAAGGGGTAGAGCAGGTAAGATTGGTGATCCGAGTTAACTGAACTTTCATCCAGTTGTGGGTAAAAGACTCCAGAGCAGGAAGTCATTCGCAACTTTACAACCGTGTTTGCTGGACGGGTGATGGACATTCTGAGCCAAAAGCTTGGAGTGGAACAATTGCAACACAAATGCTGATGAGGTTTTTGATCACGTGACAGGTCATGTGTGACCAAAAGGGCACATGATCGTGATCTAGGTTCCAGCAAGAATATTCTGGTCTTCGTGACGTTAACAAACTGAGATGCTGTCAACGTGGAAATTAAGGATTCTGGTTTGTGTACTTAGGTTCTCTAATGATTCACTTTGTTGAATTTCTAAGACTGGTCGTGGGCTGTCGAAGAATTTTCAGCAACCTTATGAGTAGTGCATTATGAATATACATGTGTCGCGATATCGTAGAAACTGGAACATGAGGCAGCCTGGTGCAACACATTCAGTTGCCTGAAAACATCACGAACGGGAGATTCAGCTGGATTCCAGTTGAGTCTCTCGCAAAACCAAATTTGCTTGCAAATGAATGCGTTTCGCCAATTTTCAAGACTTCTAGTTTTTCGCCGACACGGTGGTATTCATCACACTGATGGAAGCCTTTGGATAGCTCACCATCGACTTTGAATTTTCGAAGAAAATCAAGTTGGCATCACGCTCCCCAATTTCCTGAAAATTCACGTGAACACCGTAGGTATGACATAAATTCTCAAACTGAAGCGGTGTAAAGCGGACATAAGTGGCAGGCTGTCGTGTCGAAGCGAAATAGAATAGTTTAGATAACTTCTTGGAGTTTGGGTAACGCATTCCGTTGAAGAAAAGCGTGAACATCCGATTCGCCAAAGTTTTGAGCCAACTTCACCTCACTCAGCAGATGAGTGTTGGATTCCTTTACATAGTTACAGATTGTTCTTCATGTATGAAACAAGGTGGATGGAAACTCGGGGATTAGGCCTGTCTAATGACCCTCCGAAAATGCGAAACCGGCAATCAAAGACTTTTCATCGGCCTTACGAGTAGTATCGTATTTCAGTCTTGCAGTGACTAAACATAACTGTCTACAACAAAGAAAGGCTCTCGTGATATGATTCACAATACGGATCATGATGCCGACAAACTCGATCAATGTATAATACAGAGCAAGCTCAATTTTTTAAACACGATTGCAAGCGAATATTGTAAGAAAGGGTCCGGGATACCTGCCAGTCAACGAGCCGACATGAGCACATTTTCCTCGTTAGATGAGTTTGTTGAAGCTGTTGAGCAGGGGCGACAATACGAACGGTTTATCTCAAACTGAAATGACATCTTGTTCACGTTCACACTACTCTCATTTGAACGGTCATCCTGGCGTAATCATTCTTGTGAGTCCACACCTCGCACTGCACTCGAGTCCCGCTCTTATTAGAGCTCATCAGCGGTGCGTATCCAATTGCCGTGTCGGGATTTGAACCCCGGACATTTGACACGCGAGACGAACGTGTAACCACTACGGGTGGACGCATCTGAATTTTCACGTCTGAACAGGCGAACGTGTTCATGCTTGAGCGATGGGATTGGTGTGATTGGGTCAATCGATCGTCACAACCAGAACAGGTCGTCGTTCGATTGGTCGGGCAAAATTGCTGGTTTTCGTTTAGAGTGTAATCAACACACACTCGCTGAGTTAGTGGTTTTCAGTAGCATGCTGTTTTACTGAAGGGCCCAACGAAGGGAATTCCAGACGATAGGAGAATGGTTATTAGAAGAAGGTCGTATTTTATAGAAGTCTTTGAAGGACGGCTGTCGGATAAAGAACACGACAACAGTGTTGTGAAAAAGCGAGTGTCAAATTTACAAGGGGTACTCAAAGCACACATTCGACCTCAATTCAGGCTGTCCGATCGGGTTTGAGTGAACACTAATCAACGTCAGCCGTTGCTGAACTGATCGACTGCTTGAATCTCCAGTTGGCAGCTGACTTTTTTGGCCCGGATACTTGGCGGCTTCCCTATGGAAATTTTGGTGGAGTTCCAGGGTCTCAGTAGGGTTCGGGCATTCTGGGATTCTTTTCAGGAATCTAACCTTCTTAAAACCTGCCTCATTTGGCCGTACGATGTGAGATTTTTGATGCGAGTCAATTTGAAAAGGTTCCACCAGTCTTCTGGCGCGACCGGACGGCGTCTCGGTTGCAGCAATGGATTCGTCTTGGACAGTACATGTGAAGCGGTGCCTATTGGTGCTGGTCTTGGGAGATCGAAGGTTTCAAGCAGCAGGTTGAGGTCTAGTAAATATTCTTCCGCCTTTGAGAACGGGCCCTCAGTCAGCCGTAACTGATTGAAATATCGTTTCCATATCAGTGGTCCCACCTGGACGCTATAAATCACCTGACCGATTCTTTTGAGAACGCATTCAACAGTCCAGTTCCGGTGCCCAGGGTGGTAGTCCCTTACAAGCACATGATGGTTTCCAGACCGGAACGCTGGTCGTTTACAAGTGGAAAAGTCTCCAAAAATCGTTAACGAAAGAGCATGGAAGCGCGACGTGATGCTGATGAAATGACTTCAGTGGGAGTGATACTAAACTTATCACTCCAACATTATACGAACGAGCCTGATTCGGGGATGATGCAATTTGCTTTCCTCGGGTCACTTTGAAGACGATTTGTACTTTCCTCATTGGGTGGTTGTTCCTTCGGTCCCGTCGGTGGCTTCACAGTCACAAACACCGTCATTTGCCACCGCAAATTTGGGTCATTTGGATTCTATTTCGTTTTATGCCCTCCAATATAAGCGCGCTCAAACAAACGTGCCAACTACCGTCAGTCTACACAGCTACCCTCGAACCACACTCTTCAGTCACTCCCGTCGAACATGCGAGGGTCACTTTGACGCAGGTTGGACCGGCAGTGGACCTTGTCTTGAACTGTGTAACCAAACGGTTATTGTCAAGATAAGATGTAAAGGCCGTCCACCTGTAGTACAGTGGTTATGGCTGCCACAGTTTCGTTCACCGATGCTTTGTGGAAATGGGGTAGGTAGCTACGCATAGGAGACGATAGCCAATGTAATTGATGCGTAAATAGAGGGTTATCAATGGATTTTTCATTGGGAAGATAGAGAGGGGAACTATGAATTGAAGGTAATGGCTTGGATGCACGCGCGCCATTCAGGTGCGACTGGGCCATATCTGCCAAAGTCTCTAACCATTGATGTGTCTCGTCTTGGGGACCACATCCAGGGAGACGACGATGACCAGCGCAACTGAGTCCGCTGGTACTGGCTTTCAAACTTCGATGCCAAGTCATTTTTTGACCTCTCTGGCTAGTTTGCACCCCTTACGTGGTTGCGCGAAAAGAGTCCTTCGAGGAACACTTACATACGGAGCACGTGATCAAACCAGTGACCAATTCACCTATCATGGCAAGTTACTCCTTCTGAAAACTATTCAACGAACTTTGGCATTACTGATTCGGTTTGTCGGTTGCACTTTTCGCCATAAGATGCACATAAGCAGATACGTTCGTCTGTTTGCACTTTTTGATGCATTTCCGATGCATTTCCGACATTCGATTGACACTTCGAACAGCTTACTTCCGGTAGATTACATCGCAGTTCTGATTGGTCCGTTCTGTATTGTTCGCCACCTTCTCCTGTTTTTCTTAGCTTGAAACTCCTCACCACAAAGTAGATCAGGACATGTCATGAGGCGAATTCATCCCATTTTCTTGTCAGGCAAACTGAGTCGATGGGACTCTGAATAGCTATAATGTCGTGCAAAAATGTGGGAGTTTGTACAGGAATCTTACCTCACCAGGAACCCCCGGTTGTTACCGACCCCTCTGCTCAATGAGCACAACATTCATTGGGAGCTGTCAAAAATGTTAGAGGCCAACCAAACTGAGGTGCGTGACGTGCTTTGCATACCCTTGAGTGAGCAAACTTCTTCGGAAAACTTTTTCAGTAAACGAACGTCATGGATTTTTAAAAGTTAAAATATTCATTTTTCCACTCTCTCGTCATGAGACAAACTTCCTCACCGGAGGCATTGTTTGCACGTAGATGACGGTTCGAACTCAAGGAGATGACTGAATTGGGGCCGTTTGGAACCCTAAACCAGAAAGCTTCTGTAAGAAGCTGCAGGTATCACGAGTCCTAAGGTATCACCGTGCTGTTAAGCCCCCCGTATATCTTTTCTCCTGACGATTCCAACTTCTAGTTTTTATGTGAAAGCCCCAACCAAACCAAACCACTGAGTCAGCAAGCAATGGGCATCTCTGTTCATGCTTCCGTCTCAGTTTGCGCTTCATATTCACTTTTTTTAGATGTACTGCTTTCAGTCGGTCCAAATGAACATTTTTGTGTTGCATTAAATGAACCAAATGAGACTGACAAGAAAGTCGTAGCACCGGGAGATTTTGTAATTTTCAACTGACGTTACTTGCTCTAACTGAAGCCAATCTATGCTGAAAAATTGACAAACACTGTATAGCTGTTTCATCCTTTTTGGGACTCATCAGTGGTGCGCATCTCACGAAGGTCTTGAATCCGCGACCGCCTGACTAGTAGCGGCGTCTGTCGTGGACAAAGTGCGCTTTCGAAAATCTCCTGAGTACCATGTACTCATCAAGTGGAAAGGTCCATATGCGTGGGTCACTTTGAACAATGTGATCAAGAGATGAGCTGCTAACCGTCTTCGAGGTACCCTTGTGTAGTGAATCCGAAAATATGCTCAGTTCTACGTCTCGTGGAACACAGACCCCAGCGAAGAGGTATACTTTTGGTGTTGCAGGACCGAACCCTATCTGATGGGCGGTGATGATCCTGCCTGAAAAGCTCAAATCGTCCTGTCTATGGATTTACCAACACCCGAAGGACGACTTATTCTTGAAACGAGGTGGATGAAGGCAATTCCTTCTTTGGTTCGGTAAGGCTACGGATAACCATCTTCCGTGACAGCTGTCTTGATCAAATTCATCTCACTTTCAAAGGAATCCGGACTGTACATGACACCTGCCCACATTCACTTTATAGTCCAATGAATTTCGAAAGCGCGTTCAGTGGTTAACCAAAATGATCTTTCGCTTAACAGCTGCGGTGAGCAATCACAAAGGTAGCCGAGTGATATTTTCGACATGGTATGCGAAGCCTAGTCATCTGATGAGCAAAAATGCATGAACTCTGTAAATCAGGTTGTCATCTATCCCTTGGAGTGTATTTTTAACGTAGCGACCGTTCCTCACTTTGCATATCCTTATTCGGTTGAAGAACCGCAGCATAACCTCCCTACAATGACCAAGACCTCCCTGGGTCGTTTTATATCCCGCGCAGACTTTCTTTTAAAAAAACTTTACTGCACCTGCTGGGTGACCTTGTGACAAGTTTGCGTGATTGGACACCACAGGTGATGATGATGAGGATGATGATGACGATGATGATGATGATGATGATGATGATGCAGATGATGATGATGATGATGATGATGATGGTGATGATGATGATGATGATGATGATGATGGTGATGATGATGATGATGACGATGGTGATGATGAAGATGATGAAGATGATGAAGATGATGATGATGACGAGGATGAGAATGATGAGGATGATGATGATGACGATGATGAGGATGATGAGGATGATGATGATGACGAGGATGAGGATGATGATGATGATGATGACGACGACGATGATGATGATGATGATGATGATGATAGTGATGATGACGATGATGATGATGACGATGATGATTAATACTGGCTACGGAAGAAAAATCGGAAGCCAGTTGGACATCCTGCAATGAGTTTTTAGACACAAAACGCCGTCATGATATTGTCTCTGATCATCTGTTCACAAATTAAGCCAGTTAGTATGATGAATACGAATTTATGAGTAAGGGTTAGACCCATGAAACTTCCAGGTGTTTTACTGGAGAAAAACGTCACGAGTATATTCAACGAAGTGATCTGACTAGGATCCCTGAACGAGTGTAGGCAATTCTAGGAGCCAACTGGCAAGAGACGACAAATAAGTTGTAAGGACCTTCGATAGGCCATTCAAACGCTGTCAACAGAGGACTCAAAATTACTGTTGGAGATCTTTCAAAGTTGCCTTTATATGAAGTTTTTCAGCCCTGGCTGTTTAAGGATTTCAACAGTATCTGTATTGGACCGATGTAAACGGTCTTTCTGGATATTTTCGCATAAAAAACTCGTTGGCGTCTCACGCATTTGAGGGTAATTCAATCAAAATTTGCGTGACAGCCCACCCCCCAAACAGTTCCTTTATCTGAGTTAGAAAAGATGATTTCCGAGTTAAACGACCATTCCCTAATGAAGTCCAAAATGGTTGAAAAAACCGCGGCAATCACTGAGTTGGGATAGGACACAATGCTGTATTGAGAAACACTAGAAACCCTTAACGGGCTGTCGAATTGTCTTCAGCAACCTTCTAAATAGTGAATTCTGCCAAGGTATATTGAAATAATCCTGGTTTTTCATCCTGCAACTGAAGGGCTTTATTCTGAATTGATCGTGGATGTAGTGTATCTTGCACCGTGAAATTACCGGCGCCAGGCTTGAAGTAACAACAGGGGGGAAAAACACCATGAACAGCACAATAGATACGTTACAAACAGTGATTCACTCGGATGGCACGTAATTCAGCTTGCTTGGTAGCTTGTCATGTGAATCCAATGACCGCAATGACGATGGAAGAAAGCTTTGCTCCCGAAATTGCCAACAGGCGGATATTTTTACACCACACAAGACGAGCTTCCCGAAGTGTGGCATACCATCCATTCTTTGATTACCGTCTGTCAGTTCAATCTCCTGGGAGGAGGGGTCAGGAAACCACTAGACAACACGTCTTGGGTGGAGCTTACATCTATTTGTCTGGCCACGTACGTGTCCTCACATCGATATTTGGAAGAATTATCTCACTCACATCCTTTCATGGGACCAACATCGCTTTTTGTCACAACCGTTCCTCCGTTCGGGCATTTAACAGCATTGCCTCTGAGTAAACGTTTAGTGCGACTGATTTGAACGCTACTGCCTCATCAGCTTGCAAGTGCGTTTTTCCTTCGTGGGCTGCATGGCTTAGCACTTTGTGGCGCAGATTCCTTTGCCCCTTTTCATTATCGCGAGTGGTGTTCGCACTTGCTAAAAATAGTAAGTATCTTTCGGATGTATTAGCCTTTTGGGGCCTAGCTCCCATGCCACCCGAAAGAAGCAGGAGGGATAACATACAGCCAGGTTGTCCAAGCCTAGGCGGCCGGGGTTGGGTTCGAACCACGGATCTTCCGCTCTTCAAGATGGAAACGGAATACGATTGTGTGTAAACATGCCTATTCGTCTGCTTGTGCGAGTCAAAACGGATATTCTGAGCACGAAGTTTGACTTAAATAGGTGGTAGCTGCTCGAGGGAGAAATCTTAAATTGCCGGCTTCAGCCCTCTTCTCAAGTTCCAGCGCCCAATGACACGACATTGGTCCTGTCTGTTTCGATCATGCCGATGGATGTTGCCTTCAGTCACTGAGTTACTGAGTTAACGGAAACTCGGGAACTGAGCCTGCGTGATGAGCCCCTCAAAAAGTAGGGTGAAACCGGTAGTGGGTCATCGATTGTTTTTATTGATTTTCTGACTAGTACTGAAATATCTCAGCTTGTTTTAAGCAACTTGATTAAGGTCACTGCCACAAGTGATGAGAACTCACAACCTGATAGGGTAAGATGTCAGCAAGGTTTACTACCAAGAACAGCGGCGTAAAATGTTGATTAGCCAAACGGACAGAGTAGCAATTTATCAGGGAGGCGAAGCAATCGGCAACCCGGAAGTCAACGACGTCTTCGTAATTGCAAGAAGAGATCGCAACACAACGCCAGATAGACGCACTCCTGAACGTGCTCATCAAAGAAGCCGTGTATTGAAGGCATATTCTACCGTCTAATGCCAGCCCCGTTTCAACCCTGGGCTAAACGGTCTCTCTGCTTCGATTTTCAATGGCCAAACCAGACGCGCCCCGTTCGTATTCGATCCTGACTGAAATTCATGATCGATAATCGACTGCCTATTTGCTTCCCTTCTCCAGGGGAACATACACGAATCAGCCAAACGACGAATACTAGCTGGAAGCTTTAAATTTGTTCCGCCAAGGCCCCGCAGCCTTCCCTGGATTCCCATAAGTGGGACGTAGTAAATTCTGACTCAGTTACATTATTACTTTTAGTTGTTACCACATTTAGTCCAAGAACCAACGTGGCCCATTTTCTCAGTGATTGTTACGTAGGACAAGAGGTCAGGGGAGAATGCGCTCAACTTGTCGCCTTTTAGATGACCTGAAAACTATCGGATTTCCGATAGAAGTACCTGGTCACTAAGCTTCAACCACTCTATCTCTTTTCGTGTGCATCCGTGAGTGAGCTTAACGATCGACGTGATTTCCTCCGAGAGAACCAGTCTTGTTTGTCCCTTTCGTTCGGATGATCATTTTTGCGGGTGTGTTAAATCTCTCAAAACAGATACTTTATTGACTGGCGGTTGAACAACAAACACATGTAAGGTTTAAAGATCATGTGGAAAGAGGACTCCGGACAAGGGTATGATGGTGTGTAGATACGCCTATTGGACACTGGAACGTTTTCGACAGACGAACTGGCCGTTTGTGATATTCCATTTGTTCCAGTCGACCAAGGCCGACAGAAAATTTGGCGCAGATTTTTACAATAGAGTCAATTAGTTTTGTAACCCCAGAAAATCCTCTGCATGTCTCGACTTACCAAAAGGGCACCGGTGTCCTTTGCGACACCTCAGTTTTGCCAAATACGGATGGCGCGTAACTTGCCAGGAAAGTGTGAACCGATACATTTTAGGCGAATTTCAAGTCGAAGTGCACGCCTCCTTTCTCCGCCTCTTTTTGCTTGCGTTTTTCTGCAGCTATCACAGCAGGGTTATCTGTCAAACAAACTGATAACGTATCTTCAAACTCTTCAGTCGCCAGTAGCTTATGCGGCTCCAGTCACAGTATAAACAATTTAGATTGCTTTCGTCCCCTCATCCTCAGAAACGCGCAGCCTTTCGCCGGATGGGAAGTGAACGGTTTGTTTATTTATAAAAGTTCACCTTATTAATCCGCAGAGGTGTCAAGTATTCCGCTTATCCAATCACAGTGCGAGTTTTGGGTGTTTGAAAGTCACTTTAATGCACCCTGACACAGAAATGCCTGCTGTGTGAAAAGATTGCCGGCTTATCGGGAAACCGGCAAGTTTTGAATCGGCAACTCAGACTCGTAATAAATGCCAGGCTAAAAAGCCCTTATGTAACTGGGGCATCCTGAGGAAGAGTACGGATTGCTTGGCAGCACGGTACAGTGATTCACGACAAGGGCCAGGTTGGTCTGTTCCCCGGGCTTGGCAGTTGGATTGAAAACGCTTCGCCACCTATCGAGGTGACATTGTCAGTGCGGGGTTGAGTGGGAAAATTCCTCCTTTTCCGCCTGTACTAAACAGTACTTAATAATTCCAGAGTGATTGATTGACCCTGAGGTAGTTTTCGCGTAATCTGATTGGCCAACTGGGGAACTGAGTTGCGTTGTAGTCTGATTTCCGTGTATCTGGTTGGTTCGTTCAGCACCTTCAGTTCAGTAGTTCTGTTCCTCCGTTTTGATTGGGCCACTCTGCTAGGAGGTCCATAACCGTTCCTCTGTCACAGTCCAATTTGCAATACCTCTCCCCTGGAGCGGTTGTCACCTCCTGTGTGAGTGTAATTCTTATCCCGGAGCCATGTGACTGCTATACCCCACCTTGGTCAGTGAGTCCTGCTAAGAACCAGAAACCTCAGGTTGACTCGGGATCTGAAACCGTTCAGTTAAACTCCAAAACCATGGCTTGGAATTGGTCAGGCTCCTCGTGAGGGGGAAGTATTAGTTAGATGAATAATCTATCTGACTCGCTCGACGGACCAAGAGTCACACCTGTCTTTTCCACTTCCCCTTCTGTGTTTTCACGCAAAAAACGTCAGTTGTCGCCAGGCGCGCACTACCGAGCAATGTGAGGTTTGACGGTAGAACATCTTATTGAAAAACACCAGACAAACCACCTGCACGCCTCTCATCCGTTTCACAAAAGAATGCTTCCCGACTGTGAAGTTAATTATAGTCGTTTACTTACAGCAGACAGGATTCCAGACGCAAAATCTCCTTCAAATTGGATACAAGCTACGAGCTGCCAAAACCCCAGTCGCTTTTTGCTAGCTCCCACCGGTACCAATGGATACAAATGAGTGACTTTGCGGACAGCATTACCAATGCCTCCTGGTTACTTTTGGGGCAACCGGTTTCCGAGGCTAAGAAAACTGCCTTCCCCAGTAAAATACCACAACCCGGCCCCCAGACGACAATGGTTCAAGTCGAGATCCCATCCTAAAAATGGAGATACGCTGTGCAGCTGTCTCACCCTATTGGGTAGCATATCCACGCAAAACCCTGACAAATTCCGCTGTCGACTCAAGCTGTCCCCAGGACCAGCAATCTTTCATACTGCCCAAGTTGGACGCTTCTCCTGCAGATCTCCACCAGCGCATATTAAGTTTTTGCTAAAGGTATACACAATCAAAACTTTAAATTACAACATCGTATTTCTTGTTTCGGCCAAAGATGTTGTTCACCAATCACCTCATCAACACGATTTGCTATTCCGTCTACAGTTCTCGTGGCGCGGAGTAGTAAACTTTCCAACAGTACAACAAACTGTGAACAGACCAATGTCACGGGTCTCAGTAAGCAAACTCGTTTGGTCCTCATCAGTCCTGACTGCAGCGTATCAGCAGTTAACTGAGTTGGTGTTGTCACTACGCAACTATAGAATAGCGTCAGGCGATACTTTAGATTTGGTTTCGTGACAGAGCGCTAGACAGGGGGAAAATTTCAACGACTGCGCATTCCTTCCATGTCATGGCAGTTGACACGACCTTGACAAATAGATAAATAAAGCCGCGACAAGACGTACAGAAGTCTTTTATTGTTCAAAAACCGGGTGGAAAGTATTTGGACAGACGTTGAAAATGCGTTCACTTCAGCCTACTGTCAAACAAGATTTGGTAAGTTCATTCCTTTTTCGGCCGATCTCCCAGAAAGAGTTCTGGAACTTGCTTGTCCGTAGAATACGGAGAATACTTTTGTCCGCATTATCTTTGTTTGTCCAAACCCTCTTCTAGTCAACTTGCACTAAGAGGCAAACCCACTGGACTTGAGTTCCCTTTTGTTAGAGTCTCTCGAGGAGATTCGAACTGCCACGCGAGGCAAATATCTCACCAGCGCTCAGTCAGCGCTTACTCAACGCATCGAGGCCAGGACAACCAAACACTTTGGGGGATGTGATCAATCTGTTCAACCATTAGAAAGGTTAACCAGTATCTGAGTTGGTTGTGTAAATGTTCAAAGCTTAAGTGTAGTGTGGTCGAGGTGATGTACTACTTGCTGCCGGACGCTGACAAAAGCGAAGCTCGAATCCTGGTCTTTCGGTGTTCAGCGGTGATGAAGCGAGTCAGCTTGCGTGAACAAAACTAGGACTGTTCAAACGATCGCGATGTAGAAACAACTTTATGCGTAACGCAACTATTCACAAGTAAGCGAACAAGATTGTCTAGCAGGTTTTGAGAGCTGAGTCGAGCAACTGACACAATCAGGACTGTTATTAGATGAGAAACAATAATATGTTTTCTATGGCAGACCTCCGATAACAGTTCGAGAAAGGACGGACGTGTAAGAACCAATGCCAACGGTGTGTGTGTGTGTGTGTGTGAATGGCAGAGGTAACCAGTGGCAAATGTTACAATTAGTCTAGACATGTCTTCTTACATTTCAACCTTTGTCTTCACGTTTAGGCCCTGTATGTTGTATTTCTGAAGACAGAGGGCAGAATCGTCAGCGCTAGTTTCCACTGGCCAAAAACACCCAAAAGAGCCACACTAGTAGAGGGACCTTCAAAATTGAACTGCGCAAAAGTTAGAACCCCCTTTTCAAAATCGCAACGGTTCTTTCAGCCGTTTTCACGAACTACCTCATGTTTGCGAGAAAAGTTTTCAGCTGTTGACTTATTCGGACAAACAAAAGCAAATCAAATGAGGGTCCTCGCGGAAGATCTGAAAGGCATGAATTCAAAAACTCAAGCACAAAGATCGGTTCTCCTTAGACGTACAAATCAGCGCATGTCACTGCGGAATAACGGTTGCGCTTTTCGCCTTACTACGCCCAAATGATGATCCCGAGTAAGTTGGACAGTTTTTTGGGGTCCAGACATACTTCAGCTGATCCTCTCTCAGCTCTGCCGGTTTCGAAGCCATGTTACTAAAAATAGCAACAACTAAATAGCTCCGTATCCTAATACCGAAGAGAAGTACGTCTTTCTTGAAAGGTCTAGGAGCCACACAAAACACCAAGCTGGCTGGTTGGTAGCTGTGCAAGCTGTCCTCACGCCCGTTTATGGCGAACATATCGGTTTTGTTCCCAGACGTCGACGTTCATGGAAAATTTCTCAAAGTCCTCCAATACGGGAAAGAGGTTACAGGGAAGTAAATCGGTCTGCAGAAGAGTTCTGTCCAAGAAGGTGGTCGGTGTCGTGGAAAGGGAGTCAACAATCGCAAGTAACTTCGTTAGTAAGCATAGGGAGCCCGGTTTGAATGACTAGACAGCTGTGAATTCGAAGCGAACCTGTATTCAGCAAAGTGATCTCATCTTAACGCACACGAGGACGCCGCCCGTCTGTTGTGGAATGTAACCAGACAGTCAATCCAAAAAACTCGTGCTCAGAGAGTTCAGCGACTTCATCGTCACAGCAAAGTCACAGCAAAGGTGTGAGTATCATCATCTTCCAGACTGGGCGGCGAAGCATACATTCTTATGGGAGCGCGGACTCCTGTAATAACCGGCGGACACTGTTTTAACATTTGCATGGAGGCAGCTATGCACTGGAAATCCCAGAATTCCTAGACATTCCCTATTTGAAGTATTTTTCTTACTTGTCATGGTTCCGAAAACTCACTTGCCTCTACTTTACTATTCTGCTTTAAGCGACACGACCAAAGTATTCTTTCTTTTCAATCTGGACGAATTACACTAGGAAAGAGGCATAAAACAGAGTAGGACTGTTCTTGTAGTTTCCCCCGCATAAAAGTCTAGCTTCGATGACCGACTGAAATATTTGTGAAGTTGATGGAACACGCTAATCACAAGGCTGTTGCAACTTCTTCGACAGCCCAAGGCCGATTCCACCTCTCCGATTGGGGGGGGTCATCATCCCCCGTTTTTTGTGTGTTACTTGAATCCAAGTGAGTAGTATGATTCACCAATGAAATGTATTGCAATATCTCGAATACCATGCTAACTGGAGCAAGAGGTCGCCTCTGCGCAGCATTTTCATCAATAGTGAAATTGCATCGACTAAATGCTTTCCAGTATTGATTTTCCTGTTCAAAAGAATCCGTTCATTCCCCATGCATTGCTCGACTCGACCAACATTTCGCTTTAGTATGTTGATAAAAATCGTATAAAAAGGTCAAACAAGGTGACAGCTTCTTAGAGGAATCGTTCCCCACATGACGTTCAGCATACAGCGTTGGCCCCCTGAGAGTTCCTGCTGGGGACTTCACCAAATGAAAGCCTGGTACATTGTACTCTCTGAAGATGGTGAAGCTCATTCCGACAGAGACCTGTCTGTTGTACTATTTTGGATCCGAATTTGCCGACTGACCAGTTACACAATGCCAATTTGTCTTTCTTTTGCTGAGTAGGATATGAGCTTGTAGGTCTTGTCGACCTCAAGTTCTGCAGTCCTGTCCACGGGCCCGTCACTTAGCTTGTGTTTGGATTACACTCACTTGGTTCACGTATTTTGCGAGAAAAAAGGAATACGTAACAATCGTTTTTTACGCTGATTCTGAGAACCTCGAAGCAGCTCTCTGACCGTGGTTGAAAAGGCCATTATATCACCACGAACACAGCTGACAGGTACCAGCCAGGGAAACACATGATTCAGCCACATCAATTGCTTCATCTCCAAGTTCGGGAAAATTGCCGTGATGGTATACACTACTGTTGCAATTTGTGAGTAGGACTATCTACATACAGTGTGAAACAGTGCGGCCGTTGACTAGCAGTTACATTTGTGAATTTGATTTTTCCGTTCAATCCCCTTCTCTGGTGCAAGATGTTCGAGTGACTGTCAAGTAAAATCCAGGAATATCTCTGATTGCATCAAGTTTATGAAAGGTTATGCAACATGGTCGTTTAAATCGGCTCATTCCCTGAGATGGCTGGTTCTCTGGCAAGGGTGTTTTAGCGGAGTGTTCAACAGAATGCAAGGGCCGGCGCCTCTCGGGGGGAGAGCCAGAGGTCCTTCAGGTCGCCAGGGGTGAAGGCGTGCGCCGGCCAAACGGTTGCGCCTGAAAGGTTGGTGCGGTGTATGGAGACGGGGACAGTGCTGTGGCTCCAACCGACTTTCCGACTTTTGGAATTCCTTGAAGCCAGGATGGAATTTCGACCGAGACTTCAAGGGTTGTTCTAACTGCCTACGAACCAAAGTGACAGTGTTCAAACCCTCATTCCAACTGTTTTGCTTTATTCTAGAGACTTATGCAATTCGCTGTGAAGACTGAAGCTATGAAATTAGCAACCCCATATCAAGAACCGTTTTTTAACACAAAATCCAGAAGACAAACCCCAAGAGTTCACTCGCTTCAAAGCCGTGAACTTGTGTTTGTAAAGAACAGCGAAAATGCTACTTCTTATATATACCGAAGCGCGAAAGAAAACCGTTACCAAGTAAGGATATTTTTTAAACACGCTAGAGAGGAACATTTGTCCGCAAGATAACCTTCGGTACAACGCTCTGAACTGGAATGTTTAGCATTCGGTAACAAATCTGCGAGTCGTTGCTTTGTTTGAAAATTTGGCAGTGAAATCCATAGGCCTGAGATTAATCTGACCGCCTATGCGGCCAAGTCTGACAGCAAAATGGCTTCATTACTAAGGCCCCTAGAACGTGCGACTCCATGGATTTCGTTCTATAAAGTTTATCACATGTGTACACCGTTTTATGCCTATGCGTTGCTATCGGCGTAACTCCTCATTAACACAGTTTAAGGACATACATGCTCGTTGCATCACAGGCTAGGGAAGCCAAAATGTCCTTGAGCCTCTGTGAACACGTTTCACCGTATCGATTTGACAAAGGAACTAAGCCTTTTCCGCAAAGGCATGTGTTTCTATGACATGACCGCTCTGTTTAGAAACGCACCACTGAACCATGGTGACCGCACACTGTTTATGCGTTGACATGGAAACTTTTGCTATCTGGTTGCCTAGTCCCATCTGATCCGTTCGCCCCCCCCCCTGAGATGCAGACCTAGATTGTAGTTGAGGGTCATGTCTATCGACAAGTGGGCGGTGTCGTCAGGAGTCCCCACTCGAGCCATAATTGGGGCATATCCTCAGCTTCAACCTTGAAAAGCCCACCGAAGGCCAAAACTGACATCATTGACCATTGCGGCTGCCAGGTAGACCATATGGTTGGCGTACTAAACGAGCAAGAACGAGACGCCTTGTCCCACATCATTCCATCTAGACTCACCCGATCATTTAAGTAATCAGAGAGTGGGAAGCGGAGTTCGCGGGATCAGACGCAGAGAGCGCAGTCTGGACCATACAGTAACTTCAGAACCCAAGATAGCTTAGGAGTTATGGCACCAACTTGCAGATCGGAAGGTCCGTGGTTCATACTCAACACCGGCATCCCAGCTGGGGTGGGTTTGGGAACTCTGCAGTATCTCAGCCTTCGTGCTCCTCTCGGGCAATGTGGCAGCTAGCCACTGCAAGTGTCATTTTTTATTTTTTTTTAAAAACTAACTTAAACGGCGCTATACCTGCAAGAACATGCAGCTTCATCCATCTTCCTGTACACTGAAGGTTGCCCAGCTGACTAGCAGACAGGCATAAGCCATACTGGCACCGTACTAGAACCAGGAAATTAGTAACCCTTTTCACGACGCAATCTTTAACTGATGACATCCTAGCCGTGAACCCTGGCCAAGTACAGCATCACCAATCCCGAAGTGTGAAATGATCGCAGTGACTGACGGCAACGTCGTCAAGGTTCGTGTGTCTACACAAACGTTCTGTGTGCTTTTTCTCGCATGGAACTATTCACAATTTTGTTGAAAACTTTTTGACGACCCACGACCGGTTTTGCCCTTCTTGAGACTCACAAGGTAGGCGCAGTTCCCAAGATTCCGTCAGCCAATGTTCTAATTTGACCAACACTGTACGCCATTCACAAGATGTACACATTCACCAACTTAAGTGCAAAGTATGTAGTGCGTTCCGTCAAGAAAATATTATGTGATATCTCGTTAAAGATATTCTTCAACTGAATATGCTGCACAAAAGCCGCCTCATGTTTTAGTTGGTACGATATTCGAGGTATTGCGGTATATATTCTCGAAGAAAACTACTCATAGGGTTGCTGAAAACGACTCGACAGCCCACGACCAGTTTCGCCATTCTTGGGGCTCATCAGTTAGGCGCAGTCCCCGAGTTTCCGTCAACCTTATTTTTCACGAAATTAGCGAAATAGACTAGTTACGCGAAGCACTAGGATTCGCGTTTTTTTTCGTGCAACGAAAAATCTGCTCCATCCATATTTCTATGGAAATAAACGAAATCAAGGTTATCTTCGGAGCACTTTTGCGCGCGATTCAATGAGACCAGTCAAAAATTGATCTTTCAGTGGGGATATATCCTGCCCTCTCACCGTTTCGTTACCCAAATTTAGGACGTAAGCCTAGCTGCAATATTTTACTCGTGTGCGACAGCCGTTAGATTAGGGCTTTAACTGGTCCTTTGTCGGAAATCCCTTCTACAGTAGGTTGTGGCAGGTGTGCAAAAGCTACTTCACTGTGAAGGGGTGCTTGGCCAACTCACTTGTCTCAATCTGGGCGAAAAAGACCGTTCCAAACAGCGACTAGAGCCCGGTCCCTTAGTCACCGGGGCATTACAGATTTAGTTGAAATCGCAATCTGTGTTTTCAACGGTGTAGAGTTTTTCGCATATATCACATTTCAGAGACTTTCCCCGCCCTTCAGCGGAATGACCGCAATTCACGCTAAATTTACGACAGCCGATTGTTATATCCAATCGAAGAATCGGTGGTCTACTGCCCACATAAAAAACGTCCAGATGCGTCGGAATGTGAACTGTGTCGATAGCGGTTTTTGTCCTCCAACGAGAAATAGGACACAAGAGTAGTTTGTGTCTCCAGTCGATCGAAAAGTAAGTAGTGTTTCGGAACAATGGCATTTTTAGAACTGTTGCCACCTTGATGAAACTTGGAGTGAAAAGTGCTCAACGCCTGCCAACCCACAAACCGTCTTCTAGTGTTCTTGCTATAACAGGTGGAATCGTGTAACCGGTACACTGCTAGCGAATATATTTGAAATAGTGCCATCTCAGTTGCGCGCGGATTTCAGTGGCTAACTCATTGTCATGGAACCATGGAGACGTCAGCAACAAGAAATCTGAGACGATTTGGATGACACTAGCAGTTCCCAAACCTCAGTGATAAGGTCTACCTGTCGTCGAGATTTTGCCCTCGGGAAAATCCGCCAGGTTGAATTGAGTGAATTGGCCCTCTGGGGTCGTTGCAGCGAAAAACGTTAGTATGTTGGGCACCCTAGCGACAGTGGTGAGCCGACCACGAGCAAAATTCACGTGTGCGGTTTGAGGACAAGTAAGGTCAATAAACGAATAGGATCATTCGATGAGATGACAGCCGTGAGTGGACTGTCCTGTTCCCTGAAAAAACCGCCCTCTCCTCCCCCCAAAAAGACCCAAAATCCTCCCGCAAAGAAGTAGCTAGTTCCAACATCAAGCGAACTACTCCAAGAGCAAAAAAGTAGTATGCTAGGCTTCGTTAGAGAATATCATAAGCAATAAAAAAAAACAGATTTAGTTGACTGTTCCGTTAACACTCATTCAGTTTGCATACGTGTAGTATAGTACTCCAAGTTTATATGTCCTTGATCAAGAACCGGTCTGGATGTATGGGCTTCGCAATCGGTAACCGCGTCCACAACTGTTTTCCTGCTTTATTCAATCTGTAAGTCGGCTCATGAGCGTCATCCGAGAGTCCGGTCAGTTAATCAATTAGTTAGCGAGTGCCTTCCTAAATGTTGTAGCACTTTGACGACCTTTTTTGACAGATTGTGTGCCAACTCAATAAAAGCAAATATCGATGAGTGTCGCAACCAATCAGAACGCGCAATTCATTCGTTGATTAGGCCTCAGTGAACAGTACTCGCCGAAACCAACTGACTGTTCCATTTGGACTAACTAACTAAATTTTAAGCCCGTTAAAATGTCCTCAACACGGTAGCTTTATTCTGGGGAACTGAGAAATGAGTGAAACTGGGTCATCTGATGTTGAGTAGTGTTGACTAGTCTGCTTAGCTTGGAATGTTCCGGAATCATTGACGAATATCACTAAAATTAATTCAAAAACTGTTAAAATTCTTGGTAGTGTGAAGAAATTGGAAATTTTCGATGAAAAGTTCCACTGTCAGTGATCTGCTGAAAAGCCGAGAAACACTGTTTCATCCTTATTTTGGAATCATCAACAGTGAGCATCCCACAAGACTCCGGTAGGGAGTCTCGAACCGGCGACGTCCCGCCTAGTGGTTTGAACAATTGATTGACCAGGCCACAAGCGTCTGATCGGCAGTGTGAATGACTCGCACTTAGTGCCTAAAGGACTGGCAGCGACACACTCTGCCTCAGTGCGATTTAATCACACTGCTGAGCGGTCATTTATGGCCAAACTGCTCAAACTACTAGCCGGATTCCAGACTCCCTGGAATTTTGCGAGATACGCAGTGCCGACGAATCCCAGTAAGGATAGAACAGCTGTAGAGTACTTCTCAGTTTTTCAGCACAGATTGGCGAATTCACTATTGAAAATTCACTCGTTGCTCTCCATCTTTTGGTCTTCTCATGATGTCGTGTACGGGAATTTATGGCTCATTTCAGAGTGAATTTCACGAAACAGTCGCTATGAGACTACGAATTAGGACTCAGACGGAAAAATTCATCCTGGGAGAAGTTCACTGCATTCCTGCAGCAGAAAAACGGACCAGCTAATCTCCAAGCTATCAAACTACCTGGCTTCACCGGCGCAACGTTTACAGCTGTTCAAAACTGCTGAATACCCCAGTTATACTTCTCAATCAATCAACCAATCAATCGATCGGGACAGAACTTACGCATCTTTTCCGTCAAGGGAACACACATTTTTGTCGATCCTTTTGGAAAACGAGCACAATTGACAATATCAGGCCACCCGAAACCGAATTGCAACATTTTCGGTAGACAACTCTGTCTCACGTCTTCACACAAATCCTGGCACGGTTCGATCAATCTCTCTTGATACTCTTCCAAGCAAACGGGTGCGTAGAGTGCACACAAGAACCGCTTCAAATCTGGATGACATTCGGTGTGTACCAGACTGACCCACACTTGAGATTGCTCCGTGGCCTCTTTGAGGTCTTCATGTTGCAGATAATTGGGTAAAATCATGTGATCATAGCCGACACGTTGACACAACGACATGTTCTTCGGGATCGGATGACATCTTTGGCTTGTGTGTCCATGCAACAGGCGATGCCAGTCCGCGTAGTACGTACCCGGGTCTATTGCTGTCAGCACAGAAGGTATGGAGCTGTCGAGTTGGGGCAAACTCGAATCGAGTGGGACTCGTTTGAAAAGTACTGTGTCCGAAGGTGTGGATTCCGTGCTAAATCCCTGAGTCGGATAGCTGGGTAGCCAGGGGCTGGGACGAGTATGGGAGTAAACAAGAGGATTTACTGGTTGCTTGTAATTGTAATGCCGTAGGTAGGGCAACACGGCCCCCACGTGAGCTGTGTGGACCAAGATGACCAGCACAAATAGTGCCTCCGGATGGTTCATGGTATTTATCAAACCGACTTTCAATTCCAACGGGCTTGCATGTTTTGGTAGATGTGACGGTTGTTGTTGTTCTTTGTTTTTTCACGCAGGTATCATGAATACGTGAGTTTTGCAGGACGATAACAATAGACCGGTCCCTTGCGTTTTGTCGCGGTCACAGAGATTATATAATATGACCAATGGTCGTAATGATGTCCGAATAACGAACGATACTCCATTGTGGGCACACGTGGTGCGTGCGTGCGTGCGTGCGTGTGTGTGTGTGCGTTCGTGTGGCCAACTAGGCATTGTTCTATCCCCTCTTGTCCCATACTGCACACACGTGACGACGGAAAACAAAACGACCGTAGGCTTGTCAACCATCAACTAATTTCATTAGTTAACTAAACTTGTTTGGTTCTTTGAAGGAATGACAAGGGCAGTGGCGGCACCGGTTTGTTACATCGGTGATTTAGCTGTAGGTGTCATGGCAACTGCAAGCGGGTTCATGTACCAACCGGTTTTTTTCCCAGTTCATCATAGGAAAACCGATGTTGGGAATTTGGGGTATGTGAGTTTTTGCATGCCAGAGAGATATGCTAAAATCCATGGGCATTATTACCTGGCAAGTGTTCTCCCCGTCTTCCCGTGCGTGCGTGCCGACGCGATGGACTCAATCTATCTTGGCACGTGTCTCGTGGACAGTGACAGACATGGAATTGTCCAGTGAATACCAGCGAGACGTAGGTTTTTTTTTACAAAGCTGGGTAGTATCAGACACTGTCGCATCGCAGATCTAACGGTTGAAACAGCGACATTTGCGCCATAGTCTCATTCTAAAACATCGGTTCAACCGCACTACGTAACGTGCAAATATACATACAGGAGGACAGTGGGGGGACACCGAACCGAGGTCGTTCTTCTGTCTCCTGAAATGGACTTTGGAGAATTTTTGGACGGTGATATTAATACCGATTTGGACAGTGTGACTTCCAGTACAGTGAACCAGTTCACTTACGATAAGGCTTTTTGTATTGCACCCTAAAGAGTGGGGACCTTTCCAGAATCGACCGAATTTCCCCATTCTCTCCGGCTGCACGCTAATGCAGAACCCGTTCACCGAAAGGATCAGTTTCAAACTGGTGGTATTCTGTACTTTTCCTCTATGGAAAGACCACCTAGAAGAACAAGAGCAGACATTTCCGGGAGAGCTGCTACTACTGAGGTCAAGGTATCTCAGGGTGCGAACTTACTGACTCCAGAGGTCCGTGGTTCGAACCCAACCTCTGCATCTTGACTGCTCCTGTCTAAGCGTAAGCAATCATCCAGTATCTCAGTTCTCGTGTTTCTTCCTGGTGACATGGCAGCTATGCACCGAAAGGGTGTTACAGCTGAATGATCGACCCATTGGAATACCGGATTCCACGATAAAGTAATCGGACGTTTGAAGACGTTCGACACCTTCAGATGGAATGGACCAGGCTTCGTGGTAGCCTCATGTCCGCGGCCCTTTGGATTCGTTTCTGACTCCAAGAATGGCGCAAGTTGGTCAGTATTACTCGTAAGTTGCTAACGCGCATTGACTTCTTCTGTCATGGCCTCCAAAATGAGTAAACCGAGAAAGAAAATTCAAGCTGTTTAAACCGGAGTGTCACAGGAACAAAGAGGAACCGTAAATTTCGGAGACCGTAATCAGTAGATGCAAAGTGCGTTCACATCGTCACCCCCGGAATCCCGAGCAGGTCAGTAACCTAGAAACAGTATCGTTTGCATAATCCAAGTCCATCCGTTTTTCTCCAATGTGAACTTTTTTATACCAAGATTCAATATCCCTTGAAATGAACATTTCATGACTCCATGGAACTGGAGAACCATTGGACAGTTCTTCGTAAACCCTCACACAACAAGTATTGGGATGCGGAACATTCAGTATGTTTACAAACTTCTGGGGGAATTCCTTCTTGGTCAAGTGGATGTAGAAGCGTGGATCTATCTACATGGTTGAGGCCCCTCGAAGTCGACGAAAACGGCAGATGTTGATCGGCGATGTGTGACGATGCTCAACTAGCTTACGAAGTGTGAAGATGTGGTCAATGCATACCCTATCCAGTTGAAATCCAGAAATCCGGAAAGACGCGTCAAACGTGCCAAGATCAAGCAATGCAGTATCGTCGAGGTCCTGTGTTATGAATTCTGAACGTCTCACACATTGAAAACTAGAACAGTCGTTCCGGACACCATTTTTGAATAAGTCGTTCAGCTGCAGCACTCTTTTTGTACCGAACTACCGTGCCATCCGAAGTTAAGCAGGAGAGCTGAAATATTCTCGGGTTGCCCAATCTCGGACAGGAGCAGTCGAGATTTCGGGGTTGGGTTCGAACCCCGGACCTTCCGGTTAGTAAGATCACTTCTTGGTCAATCAGCCATATCGAGGCTTATTTGAATCAAGGTGCAAAGACTACTTGGCCCGGTTTAAACACTCTTGTCACTCTAAACAGCGCTGATGAGCACGCATCTCACCCGGATTCCTGCGGCGTCTCAAACGAGGAAGAATGTTGAATAAACCAAACGGATATAGAGAAACTGCAGACCGCTACACTATCTGAGTGAGTCGAACCGAAGGCCTACCCACAGAGGCTGATGATCAACCGAACTGTTGTGGATAATGTTCTCCTCAGTGTAATCGGATCACTGGATTCGATGATGCTGTCCACCTGATTACTTCGCTGAGTATGTGCAAAAAGAAGAACGACTGGAAGCGTCACGTGATTCTTGCTGATGTATGCACCGGTTGAGGTCACCACCATGTGATCGATTTGGCGGGAAAGTACTTCTTTCTCCATCATAACGGCATACGGGCTGTCAAGGGACCCTGACCTAGACAGGTTATCAACCAAAGTCTTTGTCTCAAAAGCCCCGAACACAAAACAGCCGTGCTGTGCATAAAACTACCAGAATATTCTACATTTTGTCAGACAAATGGCCACATATGCTCCAAACTGCAACGTTTTTGTGTTTGTCAGACCTCCGTCCAATGACCAACCTCCGGTACGACTCATTGCGTTGATCAAATACACAGTCCAGGCCACGACCAGGTTTAGACCCTTCGAGAGAGTAAAACGTATTTCGAGGTCGGATTCCATGTTTACGTACAATGTGTACTATGTACTACGTATGCGTGCTATCTTTATGTACTAACTATATACTCTGGGACAAGTTGCGTTACACGATCCCACAGGTGCGGATCGATTTTGTCAGTATTCACCGGAAAATTCACTAAGTTCGTTCGTCTGCTCTACGCAGAACTTGAGACGATATGAGAAAAACTCTCATGTGGACTCGCGAGAACTCTCAGTCATCAGTCATGATGAACCCGGTTCAGTAATTTTTGGGGAGACAAAACATTTTGCCTTTGTCCTTTTCAACAACAGATTTAACAATGTTTTCAAAATTGCTACAAAACACCGGCGACAGAGCTCTTAGGACATCAGAATAGTCCATGACTTGCCGAAACGCCTACGAAACGAATCAGTATGACACCAAATAGCCGATCTGGGTTGCGACTGTTTGCTTTACAGAAAATCCCTTCGGGAACTCAAGTGGAAAACGATCAGCATGTCCACATGCTCCGTAAAACTCGACCGCTTTCATCCATCCCTCTTCTTGTGGGGAAAACTTACAATTTAGCAACTTTATGACAGTGTACAAATTCGTATAACTCTCTCGTTTATTTGTTTCGACCGTAACACCCTTTCGGTGTCTAGCTGTTAAGCCGCCCGAAGGAAGCACGAGAGCTGGGATATTCCCAAGACCTGGACGGAAGTAATCGGGATACCGCGGTGGGTTCGAACCACAGCCAATAAGCTCTTGTCTTAACCATTGGGATGAACAGAATGGAATACCTGTATTTTGGTTGCTTAACGGAACACAACAATAATCGCGGATTTTCTTGCCGACTCAACATGTCAGTCACCCTCGGCAGGAGAAAAACAATCGGCGTCATAAAATAGGAAAAAGGATCAGCCTTCAGGAGGCCATCCGATTGGTCAAAATGCTTCCATCGCCAAGATAAGTTCCCTTGCTGTTCTGGTCGGAATTTTGGCTGAAAACACGGTCAGCGATTGTTCAAAAACATGATTAATCATCATACTAAGGCGATACCATAGAGGATCTCGAGATAGCTAAGGAATTAAGCCGCGAACCTACTGACCGGAAGGTCCGTGGTTCGAACCCAACGTCAGCACCTAGACTGCTCCTGTCTAGGCTTGGGAAACCTGGCAGTAGCTTAGCCATCGTGTTTCCTTCGAGTGGTATGGCAGTTAGGCACTGAAAGGGTGTTACAGCTGAACGATTTTTGATTGTGTAATGCGATAGAGGGATTATATATCCGGCCAACAAACGAAAACTCGTACTTTAAAACAGTAGGATTATCCAAACTCATGCACTCTGTGCAACACACACTAGAGTCGTTTCTGTCTGACAAATGACGACACAACGAATGCCTCACTTTGTGGTCAAATGCATGGTCAATGAGACGACGGTCGTTCAGCTGTAGCAACCTAACCGTCATGCACGAACTGCCACGTGGTCTGTCGCTGGTTATATGCCTTCGGTCACGTGAAATCAGAGAAGACGGCAACCAGCGGCAGGCAAACGCGGACTTTTCCGTGGATATTTCGTCGTGTCAATGAAGGCAATCTATGCTGAGGAGCCGAGAACCACCGTAGAGTTGTTACATCCTATCAGGAAGGTCAGATTCCTGAAAGCGACTACTGAATGCCCGAGATCCACTGAGACCCTCAGCTCTGTAGATGTTGACCAGACAGACAACGCCCCCTCAATATACAGCGCCTCACAGCTTTCTATCAAACCCAGACAGCGCGTGTCAGCGCTGCTCAAGGTCAGACAACGCCCCCGCAGTATGCAGCGAGTCGCAGCCTATACCAAGACCAGACCGCGTGCGTCAGCATTGGACCAAGTTAGACAGTGTCCCACCAATGACTAGCTTGAGTTGTATTCTCGCACTCGCACGTACTCACACTCTCGCGCTCGCTTGTTCGGAATATAGCGATTGTGTTCCCTTCTCTGAGTCTTTTTCCCCGGCATTAGGCACTGGAGCGGGTCAGCAGTCAGATACAGCAGATTAGCGAATCAGCAGACATAACACATCCTTAAGGAGAATCATCAGAAGGGGGAATCTCACGAAACTCCACCAGAGGGTTTCGAACCCATGATCTTTAGGCGACTGGTGGTATACCCTGTCTAAGGTGAGAGCTAATCACACTGCTGATCAGCCGCTCGTGGTCATACGGTTAAGTATGCAACCGCTGACTGGAAGGTCGCGGGTTCAAAACTCTATAAGGTCCAGGAGATGCGCACTGCTGATAACTCACAGTACGGACGAAACAGTCATACGGGAGGAAACCTCCATGACAAAATCTCCTCCCATCCCCATAAATGCGGATTTGTCAGGTGCGGACAGCCACGTGCTCTTGAAATATACAACGTGGTACACCACGGTAAACGCGAGGTTTTTACAGACTGAGCGCACTCAGCGGGCGGTCAAGTTGCCAGCTGTTTAGAAAATGCGATAAGTAACTTTAACGGACCGCTTCTCTTGGATTTCGTAATCAATGGCAATGAAGAGCGGTTCAACTGTCATCATCATCATCAGCTGTAGGAAACCGTGTACTTGTCGTACAATGGTTGTAGCTGCTACAGTTTCGTCCGCCGATGATTTGGGGAGGTGAGGTAGGTAGCTGCGCATTGGAGGCGCAAGCTGCGTAAATACACCACTGTCAATGGACTTTTAAGTGGGGGGTTGGGAATGGAGCTATGCATTGAAGGCAATAGCTTGATGAGCGCCGTTGAGGGCGCGACTGGGCCATGTCTGACAATGTCTCTAACCATTGATGTGGCCCGTCTCGGGGTCCCCATCCATGGAGATGACGACGACCAAAGCAGCTGAGTTTGCCGATAATGGCTTTGATACTTCGTTGCCAAGTCATTGTTTGACCGCCTCTGGCTCGTTTCCACCCTTCACGTGGTTGCGCGGAAAGAACCCTTCGAGGAAGTCGGTCGACTGGCATGCGCAGCACGTGGCCAAACCAGCGCAACCTATGCAGTGTGATCAGTTCATCTATCGAGGGTGAGTTATTTCTTCCGAATACCATTCGACGTACTTCAGCATTGCTGATACGGTGTTCTCACCAGACTCGGGCAATGCTCCGAAGACATCGGTGGTCAAACACTGAAAGTCGTTTGACATCCTCGGCGCGCAGCGGCCAGGTTTCTGATCCGTATAGTAATACGGAGCGCACCGCAGCATTGTGAACTCGACCCTTGACGGATAAGCTGATAAGCTGGTTCAATTGTGCTGCACCGTCGTCAGGCATGAGGCTTCAAGATATGCTCGCTTACATTATCTAACGACACCTCAACGCTACTTGCAGCTGAAACACGGAGTAGTCTTTACGCAACACGTTTAATTGAAAGATATCATAAAAAAAGGTCAGCTGGGTCTCTCGTCGACCAAATTAATTTGCAAATGAGTATTGATGTGACCTTCAAACTGCCACGTTTTGTCTGGTCGACTGACCTATCTGACTCACAATCACGTGATAAACTGTGCTTTGAAAGGTATCATATTTCCGGTCGTTCGTCTTGGTACTGATGAGGAAGTACGGATCGAACTACAAATGCCAGTTCCGAGTATTCTCACTGTGTTATTCAAAACTACACAGGGAAACAACCCTTCTAAAATATTTTCTTTATTCTGCAGTGCCCAACAGGTGATCTTGAGTTTCCCAAGACTGCTTCATCGGACAGTCTATTGGCCACTGGTAATGTTCCTTTTGAAGAAAAAAGCCCAAGGAAACGTGTTTTTCTGCCACAGTTATTTTGAGCCTAATTGTCAGTACACAGTGCGTTGAACAGGTTTATCGGGATGTTTGCTCTATACATTCAGGGCACTTCGTAGCAAGCGGAAGTACAAGACATGAAAGGGAATGCGTAAAAGTATCGCATATCACAGAGGATTCAATCAACCGGCCCCACTACGAGCGATGGACCACCAACTCAATGGTAGCTCAGCGTTGGCCATCAGACCACAGGACCAGAAACGGGACATACTGTGGGGGTGAACGAACAACAGTCTCGGCGGGAAGAGCGGAGAAGTGAAGTCTACCGGAGCACCCACCAATCAGAGGACAGGTCAACCAGCAGGCCAATAGGAGTGCTCACCCAAACGATCAATAATACGTCAAGGTAAACCTGGGTAAACAAATCCTACATCAATGGATTCGCGCGCAACAGCCACGCCTTCCAAAACCCAACACACTGATGATGCCACCTCGACTAGGGAGGAAGCGTTTGCAACCAAAATGTCCAGCTCGGGGAACAAACCGACGGCCACCTCACATACAATTTGCATCTCTAGTTCGAGCAAGTCTTGCGCCATGTGCCAAGCAGCGCATCAGGTTACTTAGAGGAGAAGAACTGTGGAAAAGAGTGACCCACTGCCGGCTCACCACTTCTTGGACTCTGACTTGCTCCTCAGAGACATGGATGCTCTCTGCTGAGCTTGTCGAGAATCCCCTGCGTAGCTCTGTCAGTTACCCACACACCCCAAACTTATCGTCCGCATACAGTCGTCCGTTAGGATCCGAATCGATGATTCAGCCCCGCACGCAAGCTAGTAAACGCACCTGGTACGAAGTGAACAGGATATCTGCTATGCACGCTAGCAATAACGATTCAAGGGGCGAGACGGATCGGTGGTTAGAGAGCAAATTTACTGTCCGGAAGGTCCGTGGTTCGAACCCGACCTCTGCATCTCGACTGCTCCTATTTGACTTGGGCAACCTGACAGTATCCCAGCCCTCGTGCTTCCTTCGGGTGGCATGGCGGCTAGGCGTCGAAAAGGTGTTACAACTGAACTTATTTATAGACCCACTAACAACAGTGAGCAGTTTTTGCGAGTTAAAAAAAGCCCAAAACATTAAGCGAAAACGTCTCTGTATCTTGTGAGCTAAGACCCTCTATCCAACCGACGGAATCGGGCATCTACTCCTCCAAGTGTGTTGCAAAAGTCCTGTTCGTACTGGTTGGAGTTCACCTGTCAGCCGTTGGGTCATGCGGACGCAGTGATGCCTTTACGCACCATGAGTCATACAATCACGGTGTCGAATGAGCTGACGCCCAATTTTGTTTGACCGCTTCAGTACGCGTAGTGTCGTTGCCACAAACAAAATACGATTTGTTCTGAGCCAAAGCAAAATAACTGCCGTATAACCTGTCAGAAAAGTGCCGCTCGTTCCTCGTCTTTGATAGGCAGGCGTGTCCCGTGTGTGTTTTTCGTCACAGTAAAACGAATCCGCACAATTTTGTCTGCTTCCGACACGCAAAAACACATGCCAAAAACACAGAAGACGAAAATCAACGACAGACAAACCCAGTGATGATGACAGCCGTGCGTTCTCTAGATGTACGGTAGGTTTGCACAGCAGGAGGTCAAGCATTCGGATTGCCAGCAGTTCAGCCCTTGATCATAACCGTCGTTTGGTAAACCCAGACGCGACACAAAAGATTCAACAGACAGATTCCTCTGAGATCCGCTGAGTGCCTACGGTGGAAATTAGTCTGGTTGCACCGTAGAGGAGCCGTTTCTGAACGCACTGGGGCATATTCTCTGACAGCCGACGCAGCTCAGTTGTCGGAAGAAAATATTCTTCTATATACGTAATACACTACTCATAAGGTTGTTGAAAATTCTTCGACAGCCCATGACCGGTTTCTTCCTCTTTGGGGCTCATCAGGTAGACGCACTTTCCGAGTTTCCGTCAACCTTATGTTCTACTTGAACCCAAATTGCACTGTTTTCGAGAAATACACTGCTGCGTTTTAGGTGAGTCTCCCGCACAAGCAAA
Organism: Clonorchis sinensis; assembly: GCA_003604175.2. Classification (NCBI taxonomy): domain Eukaryota; kingdom Metazoa; phylum Platyhelminthes; class Trematoda; order Opisthorchiida; family Opisthorchiidae; genus Clonorchis; species Clonorchis sinensis. The sequence continues at coordinate 220,770,857 of CM030369.1, read as the reverse complement.
TATGTTTGCAACTGAGTGTATTCGCTAATTTCGTGCAATTTGGGTTCAGGTAGAACACAAGGTTGACGGAAACTCGGGGACTGCGCCTACCTGATGAGCCCCAAGAAGGGCGAAACCGGTCGTGGGCTATTGAAGAATTTTCAGCAACCTTATGAGTAGTGCATTACGTATATACATGTATCGCGATATCTCGAATATCTTAGCAACTGGAACATGAGGCGGCCTGGTGCAGCACATTCAGTTGCCTGGAAACATAAAAAACGGGAGATTCAGGTGGGTTGCAGGTGAGTCTCTCGCAAAACCAAATCGATTTGCAAATTAGTGTATTTCCCGAAAATATTCTTCTTTTTCAAGGGTTCTCAGCAACTTTGTGAGTAGTTTCCTTTTTGAAAATATACTGCGATACCTCGAATATCTTTGTGCAACACATTTAGCGGAAGAACATCATAAACGAGAGATTCACTTGAGTCTCCCGTGAAAACCAAATCGATTTGCAAACGAGCGTATTTGTCGAAGTCAGTCCAATTTGGGTTCAAGTAGAACATAAGGTTGACGGAAACTCGGGGCTGCGCCTACATGATGAGCCCCAAGAAGGGCAAAACCGGTCGTGAGCGGCCGAAGAGTCTTCAGCGACCTTGTGAGCAGTTTCCCTTATGAACGAAGCCTTCTTTTTGTGGCACCTTCGGTTGTGAGAAGGTGACCAATGTTCACTGTCGTTAACCGTGTTTTCAAGTTGCCTTTTTCCATCTGCATTTTTATATGCCTATTCTCGCATCTTTATGTTTCCTGTCAAACCTGAAACCTGCTCGAGCCTTGTGAGCAGTATGCAGTATGGAAATACACTTCGGTATCTCGAATATCGTAGCAACTGAAACATGAGGCGAGCTGTGTGCGCAGCACATTCAGTTGAAGAATATCATAAACGAGAGATTCGGCTGAGTCTCCGTGAAAACCAGATTGATTTGCAAACGAGTGTATTTGTCGAACTGCTTCGAGTTGCTTTTGTACTCGGATATTTGTGTTTACCCAAAAAATCCCAAGATTTAGCAGTTCCGGGCCAAATTCGGCTTGAATACTATTTAAAAAATTGAGGCCATGTGGTGTATAATACGCAGCGCAGTGGAATATAATTCGGGATATCTTATCCCACTAAGCGATGTTCTGAGTTGAGAACTTCCATAAAATCCTAAGATGTCCGGTGCCAAACTCCGAAGACAGGATAGACTGTTCAACCGGTTGTTCTGGACTTTCAAACGGTATTTTTACGGCTCTTCGGTGGTGCTTTGCGTTGGGCAGACGGAACCATGGCTCAACTGATAGTACATCAACCACAGCGCAGTTCTGAATAATCAATAACCTACCACTCTGAATTCGACGACTTATGGGGAAAAAAGTCCCAAAAATGGTTCTGAACTACGAAAGAAGCGGGGAAGACGTCAGCTTTGTTTCACCTTGTTCCAGAGCTAATGACCTCTTGGAGATAGCAAAATCGTTACTCCCATGCAGGACATTAGGTTCCGATATGAATGTTTTCGAAGCAAACAAAGCGCGACTTATTGAAGGGGATCGCGCGTTTGTCGTGGGGCGACAGCCAAAATAAAGGTCCTCTGCAGCATCGATTGCACGCTAGTCGGCTCTTTCAGGAGAGTAACACGACCGGGATTGCTCACAGACGGAACTAAGAACCGGATAAACGTTGGTTGGGAGGTTCTACTGCCAATGTGCATCGGTAGATGAAGGACCTACGACTGCACCCGACGGTCGGCTGGTGAAGACCATACCTGCGGCAATGGCCGTTAACATAACAAGTGAAACTTCCGCATGCATTTAAGCCGGTGTCGACCGCCTGTTTGGCCAGTCACAATAAACAACTAATCCGACCGGAAGACCTTTCGTTACTTTGGGGAGGAGGGGGTCGATTCCGAAGTCCGTCCCCGTGGCCACTCTCGGTCCTAATGGCCGAAATTCCTTCCCCAACTGGAACCAGACGGTAGCACTCAGAAACCAAATTCTCTAGTGTTTTGGCACCGATCTGTCGTCGTCCGTACTCCAAGCAATTTCGCTTCCAAAGCAACAAATTCATGACCACTAAATGCAAGGAAATGCGCTACTGCGCATGCTAAAGTAGTTAAATCAACCGGCCCAGATCATCCTTTGTTCAGTCGAGAGAACATTATCGGCCTTAGCATGCACGACTGACCCAGCATGATATTCATAATCGACTTTTGTAAAACTGTCGGTAATTTACCTTAAAAAAATGCGCCCGTATGCTCTTGGTCCTGGGACCATTCAGACGGCATCCAAGACCCTTATAGATAGCTTGTAGTTAAGGCGCCAGCTTGGGTGACCTTCCAATATCCCAGCCTTCGCGCCCCGCTCCGTTGGCATGGCAGCCAGGCACCGAACAGGTACTGCAGCTGAACGATTTGGATTTTTACAAATCGAGGTTTGCTAGAGAACAATTCGCCTAGATGCGTTTCTTCATCCGCACCGATGGATCGAAACCGTCTTAACAACAGGTCCGCTGTCAGTCCGTTTAACCTAGCCCGACCAGTCGTATGTGGTGATCCTACAACTAGGTGTGTACTACTCAAGGAGCCTGTTCATCAAGTTGATCCACTGCCAGACCGTTGTACCTCCAGCTGTTTGCAGCGTCACAATCGTAAGCCTACAGAGATGTTCATGGAATCAATCTTTCCCATAGAGGCATGTCGAGATAGCGAAATTACTGACCGTCCATGGTTCGAACCCAACCTCGGCATCTCAACTGCTCCTGTCTGGGCTACCTGGCAGTAGACCAGCCTTCACGCTTCCTATGGGTGGTATGGCGGCCAGACAGCGTAGTATGGCGGAACGATTAACATGTTAATTATAGAGAACTGGGAACACCTACTAGGTATTTATGGCGAAGAACTTGGTAACGTGGAGAATTGTTCATCCCAAGGGAGAGATAAATGGCTCGACTTCGAAGGGAGCTACAATATTGACACGACAACCCCAACAAAAGTGAACAACCACCCTATCACCGCAGCGATGGAATAAAAAGTCGAGAGGAGGTCATCAAACGGAAACCAATGAACACAAGTGGCAGAGCGAAACCTCCTGAGTGGCGGAGCAGAGGTGGGATAGACGGGGCGGTTAGGAAGCACATCAACTAGATTGTTCACCAGGGATTTTAATGCAAAGACGAGATTTTTTCTCCACCTAAAAAACTAGCTACAAAAGAGGCGCCATAATTCGATTCTGCGACCAGGATAAAAACGGTGCAACAGCACAGCCTGACCGCCCTTGGATCGATCGATAGAGTTGAGTCCGACTGACTGACAGTTGGTTTGCCCCCAAAAATCGCGGAGAAAAGCCACAACGAGGTGGAATCTCTTGGGGGACAGGCAAAATACAACGGTAGAGCAAAAGTAAGGTTGATCGGTGACTAGCGAATATGTACAAAGAGGGTAATTTTGGCATACACAGCTCTCAGTGCTACCACGTGAACAAGGTTGATTGACTACTGAAACACAAATCCACTCTTTGTAGTGGTGGCTCCACTGCCCCCGCCACCTGCCGATCCAGGAGACCCGGTAGTGGTGTCCGACGAGTTGGAGGAAGTTGAACCGAACAGATTGAAGACACCGAAACCGCCGCCAGTACCACCCGGACCACCTTGACCACCGTCTTTCGAGCCCGCACTATCAGGGTGTTCCTCCGGAGGAGGTTCTGAAAGCCGGAAGGAAAAATGGGTGAATATGAGTGAGCATTTTGTAGACACTTCACCTAGGGGAGTGTACAACCATAATTGCAGTAAATAGTCCACGAGAGATGCATTTGATAGTTGTTTGGATCCCGGCCCACACCAAGGTGTGATGCAAATGAGTTATGAACTGGATACATTTGCCTTGATCGTCGACACAATAATTTTGATATTGCAATTTGAACCCGCATCTGGAGCTCCAGACCAACTTAATAAATCGGCGACCACTGTGGAACTCGTGGGTGACGACAACTGCGTGATAAGTTTCGATCCATGATAGACTGTCGAGAGAGAAACGAAGTTTTTCTTATTTGGCATTTGCCAGTCAAAGCGACGGTTCCGGAGAAGGGAGGTGGGCGTGCATATACCGGAATTTACAAACGACACGGTTCAAAAATCCGCTCCCCAAAAACCGAAGACAGTAGAACAGAAAAACATAACAGCCTCGGAAGACAATACACGTGTACATCACATAGGACAAAGGCCCGTCATCATTCAACGCGCGTGCGCCAGCGAACCGTGAATGTTACTCCCATACATGTAAATTGGTGAACAACCACCTTTTTTGGGGGGAGGGGAAGACAAAAAGACACGTCGCCGCTCCGGTTACATGCGCACCGAATACAATCTAGCGCCACAATCTTCGAGTGCGCCAGCGGTATTCATCCACTCCACACACACACACACACACACACTCGCATGTGCATGACCGGAATTCCCGTGCACGACCTTGTCCTAATGCGCATTGCATAACCGTACACACACGCGTGCACCGCAGAGCAGCACTCTTTGTTCCCATTGTGGAAACGAACCCTCATCGGGTTAGTAATTGTCCACGGTTACATTGTACCTGTCACAGTTGCTACCCTAACCATCTAACGCCGATGATGGTGGGCGAGAGGGAGGGAGGTGGTAACATGAGGAGACGTGGTTACAAATGAGCGGTGGACAACAAATGAGTGGCGATGGAGACGCCAAACCAGGATGATTAGGACGGCAGTGACAACAACAACTAGGACCGAAATGTCCGCCGCGAGCGAAACACAGACCTTGGGGGAATAGCACAAACGATGACTGAGAATAACAGTAACCGGGATTTGTTTTGGACACGACTTGTGCCACACCAGGGTTAATAATTGCCAAAAGAGGGATCGGATGGTCCCCCCACGTTTTGAAAGCAATCCTTTCAAGAGGATTATACAAGTTGTATGCTAGAAAGCTGGGTGAACGAAAGAGAGATCCCGGTTAGAAAACCGGGGGAAAGGCGACAGACTTAGAGCTTCGCTGTTTTGCTCCATCGGCACGAAGTTTGCTCACCGACCGGCAGCAGTGTACTAGTCGTCAGTAAGTGTTAACAAGCGCTTTGTTGTCGACGCTGAACGCAAATGCGAAGGGCAAGAGAGTGGAACCAAGATACTATGTTGCTCGTAGGCACTCCGTGGACATTCACATTCCCGGCTTCATCACAGGAGCGTTCCCAGTCGGCCAAAGTCCCCCCCCCCAGCCCGAGACGATCCCTCCGGTGAAATTTGGCGCAGTTCAGTTCTCAAGGCGAGGCTTACTTCTAACGGACCCAATAATGGACAGTACGTAATCCAAATAGTTTGCTTACAACTGGAGGATAAACGTCTAGTGTGTTTTTATAGTATGGGGGTGAGATGGCTCAAGTGGTTAGAGCGCGAATTTACTGAACGGAAGGTCCGTCGGGTTCGAACCCGACTTTGGCCTGTCGACTTGCCCTGTCTAGGCTTGGGCTACCTGGAAGTATCCCAGCCCTCATGCAACCTCCTTGGGTGGCGTGGCAGCTAGGCACCGACAGGGTGCTACAGCTGAACGATTATTATTATTATTATAGTATGGGGAAGGGTTGTGACAATTTAGTGTTCTACCACTAGCTCCGCAGATTTGTGAGACGCACAGAGCTGATGTTCTTCAATGAAGATGAAACAGTTGTACGGTGGTCCTGGACTTTTCAGCATAGACTGGCTCCACCTAAATCTCAGTTGCCAATTCAAAGATCTCCTCAGACTATCAACAATCCGTAAGCAGCTCAGGAGGAAGAAGAGTTCACACGATCAGTAAAACTTCCGTCTGAGTATTCGTCGCTCGAGCTGGCAATCAACACGTGGTACGGATTTCGTGTGAGTGGCGCTAAGTCTTGACTGAGTGCGATTTAACGACAGGGCCACGCGCGGCCGAACGACAGTCTTTAACTACAAGTAATGAGGTCACGAGTTCGAACCCACCCCACCCCCACCGGAGATTCTTGATGCGTACTGTTGACGATTTCTAATCAGGATGCGAAACAGCTGTACACCGCTTCTCAGTATATAGATTGATTTCACTTACAAGATCAAACCTCGGTTGAAAAATGTGTAGCATGTCACTCGGAAATTGTCCTATTGTGGGTACTACGTAATCATAGATTCTGGACGAAAATAGCATAGGAACTCCCTAGTATCTCGATGATTATTGCGAGAAATAGGGTGTTTTTTGTCGAAAACATCATTAAGTGAATCCCTGAAATAATAAGAAGTTAGAAACGGAGTCTTTTACCGATATCGTCAACCGTGAGTGTGAAAAATTCCAACTGCAGTCACTTAGAGGATCAGTTCAAGTATCTGACTTTCGTTGCTGGTCTTCAGTCTCCACAGGAATCAGATATTCGCACTCGATTGTTTTCCAAGCTTGAGCATGAGAAGGATACTACCGTGAAAGTACTCATCACCAAATGCCAACGTTTGCGTAATCTTAAACACGATACTGCAACGGTATAGCAGACGTCACGACCTACTAATCCCAGTGGTGTCATGGCATTGAAACGAACCCCTGTTACACATGGAAAAAAAACCGCCAACATCGTGTTGGTCCTGTGTCGAGTGGCATTATGCACGTTTCTGTCCATTCAAGAAGCACCAGTGCCAGACGTGTCATCGGTGGGACCAAAAAGAGGGTTACTGCCGTACCCAAAAACCAAGAGAGCTTCAACAGTCCAATCAGCAACACAGTCAAAAAGCAGCCGTACAAGAAACGTCCGAGTCCACATCTGTGTTTGCGACATTCCAAGTTGAATTTGAATCCCGAAGAAAATACCTTACAGTTTCCATCAACAAAGTTTCAATCCGTCTGCAGCTCGACATAGCTTCAGATATCACAATGATCTCACGTTCGAGTTGGGAGTTGATAGGAAAACCTGTTGTATCATTCACGAACCATCGGGCCCAAAATGCATCCGGCAATGACCTACTACTGACTGGCAAGCTAGCCTGTAAAGTATCACGCAACAATCTACAGTTCTCAGGAACTTGATATCTCACTGATTGTCCTAATTTGAACATTCTTGGACTTGAGTGGATTGAGAAACCTGATCTTTTCAGCGTACCTTTATCATCTGTGTGCAGTGTTCTAAAATTTTCATCCTCCTCAGACATTGCAGAACACTTTACTAAAACACTGAAGACAAAATTCAACGATGTCTTCCAAGGTGGTCTTGAACGCTGTACCAAAACCAAGGCAAGTCTCAAACTCCAACCCGATTCCAGACCAATTTTCAGACCGAAGCGTCCCGTACCATTTGCCGCTCTCGCAACTGTGGAGAATGAACTTTTTCGTCTTGTCTCCAGCAATCCGGAGTTATACAGCCAGTAAACTATTCATCATGGGCAGACCCTATCGTTGTCATCGAGCCTCATGGTGGCAAATGTTTCGCAAAACTGGATCTCGCTGATGCTCACCTTCAAATAGAAGTTTCTGATGACTCCAAAGAACTTCAGACAACACACATCGCGGTTTGTTTCAATTTAACCGTCTGCCATTTGGAGTAAAATCTACACCAGCAGTATTTCAACAAATAATGGATGTCATGCTAAACGGTTTATCAAGAGTTGCCGCTTATATGGATGACACCATTCTCACAGGTTCTAGTCAAGAACTTTTGCATCGTTTACATTGTGTACTCGAACGAATTCAACAATACGTGACGAACATGGTCGTCATCCAGACCCAGAGAATATTTCTGTCATACAACAAGTGTCTACGCCGACGGATTTAGCAACCTTGCGCTCCTTCCTCGGTTTGCTAAACCATTACAGAGATGCATCATATCTGTGAACCATCAAATCGCCTTTTAAAAAAGAATATTCCTTGGAACTAATCACATGAGTGTGAGTCCATTTTTAACAAAGTGAAGTCACTTCTCAGCTCTGATCTGCTACTCACACATTACAGTCCAGCCCTGAACACTACTGTTGTTTCAGACGCATCCAACTATGGTAGTTGAGCTGTCGTCTCTCACGTTTTTCCTGATGAAGACGAAAAAATTATGATCGAAAAAGAAGCCTAGCGCTAGTCTTCGCCATTAAGAAGTTCCATAAAGTGTTTTCTTTGGACGTCATTTTACGCTCACCACTGACCATAAGCCGATTATCGGCGTTTTCGGATCAAAGAAAGGCATCCCTGTTTACACAGTAAACCGTTTGCAACGTTGGGCTACGACCCCTCCATCAAGTACCAATCTACTGATGCTATTATCCAAGCGGATACACTATCAAGACTCATGGGTTCTCAACGTCAACACCCCGAGGATGCTGTTGTCGCCGCAATAACGGTGGAACCAGAAGTTCCATATCACGGAACGATCAGCTTGTCTGCAGTGTAACTTCTTCGAAGTTGTTTGACTTCTCGAGTTCCGATGAACTGACGAGTCTGACAGACACATCACAAGGGTATGTAACAGAAACCCGCCGTTGACTTGGTCGATGTACCGGCTTATTTACTTGTAAATCGAGGCGACGTCACCATCGTCAGTATGCCCAGCAATAAGCCACTGAAATGCCACACAACAATGTGTAAGCAACGTCCCAATGGGAGTACAGACAAACGGAAAGGGTCGTGATTGAGCGCTTCTAGGAAAACAATCTACCAAAAGACTTCAACACCTTCGAGTGGTGTTGACGATGATGACGATGAGATACTACAGCGGGACTTACCCAGCACACAATGCGAACCTTGCCCAACGTAAGTCTTGGTGCAGAACGATAAACCTCAACTAGACAGTCCAGCTAGGACCAACCGGATGGTACACTCTCTTTCGATGATGGATAGTGCTGAAACAAATCTGCCCCGCGGTCATTACTCGGATTTATCGGGCTATTCGTACCGTCCCACAATCTAACAAGATTGTTCAAGAAAACCAACGGGTACCGTTTGTTCCTGGGAATGATGAATATTTCGAATAAGAAACGAAGAAACTATGCAGCAGACAAATATCCGAAGACACACATGGTCGTCGGCTTAGCAACCCAGTGGCATCAAAGGCTTGGCTCTGACAAGTACGAACTCGGAAACATTAGGCGAATTAGATCGTAGCCCGGACTGCCGTGCACAACCAGACAGTAGCTAGAAAGAGGGTCGTTACACAGAGGCTCCCGCATGGCAGAGTACAAAAATTCCCACCGAGACCACATTTCAAAAGGTTACTGACCATTGGCCCTGAGAAGCAGGTGTGCAAGACTGTCTAGATTCAGGGACATCGGATCACACATGTCAACAGTTGGATTATTGTGTAGCCAGTACGTCAAGAGACCGACTGTCACGTATCAGTGAACGATAATCTGGAATCCGCTCATCCAATCAGTGCTCTACTCATACTAAAAAAAGCAATATTTATACGCAATGTAATCAAGTTAAAAAATAAAAAAACTTACGCATCAACATAGGTGCAAATCGATTCATCATGATACCAAGTCCTTCAATGATGGCCAAGATCACACCACCTATTACTGCCTGACCAACCATGGCCGCTGGTCCGTGGCGGACAGCCAGAACAGCTCCTGTTATCGCACCAGAAGTGATGGAGTTCCATGGATCTTCCTTCTGACGAGCGAACACGAGCGTACAGTCGACAGCAGTAAACATCCCGCCCCAAATGGCAAAGGCACCGCCCAACAGTGGAGCACGTTGTCTTGCGTTGGAGAGGGCGCTGGCAACTTTGCGTATGTAACCGGAAGGCGCGTTTCTGTAGCCCTTGTAGGAGTGAATTACACCACCGCCTATGGACCCCATGGCGAACGCTGCGCCACAATCGCTGACGATGCGGAAAGGACTGAAAAAAGGTGAAAACAAGCGATAGTTGGTTGGTGGGTGGGTGGGGACTAACAAAATGCCCACCAAAGACACACGCTTGATACGGTTCGCGTAATAAAGTGTACCTATTATCAAACATGATTGGTAGCATTCTGTATCTCAATTAGCGTGATAGTTCGGTTGGTGTAGCACTCGTCCGGCAACCGACAGTTCGCGGATTCAAGATAGTCGTTCAGCTGTAACACCCCTTACCGTGCCTAGCTGCCATGCTACCCGAAGGTAGCACGAGGGCTGGGATACTGCCAGGTTGCCCAAACCTAGATAAAAAATAAAATAAAATCGTTCAGCTGTAGTACCCTTTCGGTGCCTAGCTGCCATGCCACCCGAGGGTTGCACGAGGGCTGGGATACTGTCAGGTTGCCCAAGCCTAGACAGGGGAAGTCAAGATACAGAGCGGGTCGAGTTCCACCCACCGACCTTCCGGGCAGTAGATTCGCGCTCATCTCACCCTGGTGTCTCCTCATGTGCGGATAAATCTTTCGCGGGTTCCAGAACCGTCCAGTGGTGAAGGACTACCTGTTATCAGGCAACTGACGCTATCACCCGAGTATGTACGACTGCCCTACGTGGCTTGTCACTGAAGAAACACATTGGATTGTATGGCGCGTATTCAAACATACATGAATACCATGCGTTGAGCAGCAGGTGGACGAAGAAGCATTTTTCGGCGATCTTTTGACATTGCTTAGGATCCCTCTGAGTTTTAGGTACGCTCTATACTGTACTTCCAAGCTCGTGTAGCATAAAAAGCGACCGCGACTGTAGCGATCAGTACTCTCGTGCATTCGCTCAGCAGTCAACAGGTGAGATCATTGCAACGATAAGTAGTCAGCCCAAAATGACTAGTCCTGAAACGAGCCCAGATTATCTGCATCCAATAGACTAAACATCAGCGTGACGCCGATGTTAAAGGTAACATAGACCGACAAAAAACGGAAAAAACGACTCAGGAAAAAGTTCGGGAGACTGCAAATAACGAGATTTTTTAGTGCAATACATATCACGCTCCCATTGGACGTACAAAATAGCTCAGAATATTTAATGCGTTAGCTGGAGGCTTCAGTTGAAAGGCATGTTGCTTGGCCTACACAGAGTACGTGAAAAAATATTGCGAGAGTGATAGTGACAAAGGCATGAATTTTTTACAACCTTTTACAATCTAGATCGCCCAGTGGATGATAAATAGACTAAATTCAAATTAATGCAACTATTCGTACACTTGATAGTGACAAAGGCACTGATTTTTTACAGCCTTTTACAGCCAAGATCGTCCAGCGGATAACAAATAGACTAAACGCAAATTAATGCAACTATTCGTACATTGGCCAGAGCCAGTATGCTTCACTTCATTAATACTCAGTACCGGAAAGACGGCAGGGGCAGAACATCAAACAGCGACCCACAGTGTGCATGAGCCTGAAGTCTGCTGTGGGTTGCCTAACGATATTCTACCGAGTTAACCTAGCATCCCTTCAAACAGTCCAACTCATTCAAGTACGACCACAGTGGAAATGTGAACAAGCTGTAACCTATCCCAGTTTTCAGGGAGAAATTAAGCTACGCCAGGACCAGGGGAGATCCCATTTCCGTGAAAGCATGTCAAATAATGAAGATTGATGTGGAGGGGGGAGGGTATCGCTTCAGGCTCCGCAGAGTGTATGTAGAATGCCAGCTAGGTTGAAATCGTCATGGAAACTTATAGACCTCCGAAATTAATTCATCTGACAGAAATCTAGTTTTATGACCGACCATCCGGAGTCAACACACTGAAGGGGCTACATGAATTTCCTCCCTCCCACCATAAACTGAATAGGTAAACAAAATATAACTTCACTGTAGTTGAAACCGGGATAATAAGACGAACCCATCAGAATCTGTACGGGAAACATACGCCAATCAAGGAGATATTCGCGTGGACTGACCTTCACGATAATGACGGATAGAGTAGAGACCGACAGGGAAAGTGAGCAGCCAAACATAAACGCCTTTTGACAGTCAATTCACCCTAATAGAGACTGACTCCAAGAACTGACCAGTTTCCCTATGGACATACATGGTACTAGAATAGCTACATAGGAAAACTACAACACAGCTGTAACTGGATAGGGTCTGTCGGGATTGCGAGCAAAAGCAGTGGCTCATACTTGAACTACTGATTACGATATCAGTAGCGTATATAAAGAAAGCCTCCGAGTGCGCGCAAGCTGTACAACAGATGGATAGAGCAGTCAGTATTTGGACTGGCCTTTCATATCACGGTATTGTGTCTCCAGGCTTACCTATTAGAAACGTTCACAACACGGTAGCAACACACTTAATAGCAGTATGTGCCTTGTTAGGAGGATGCTGCAGAATCCTCCGAGCGCTTCTATGCTCAATCTAAACTTGAGAAAACAGATCTGAGAGAAGACAGAAGAGAGTACATCCATTCCCCCCTCATTTTACCTCAAGCTCTGATCCTGTTCAGAACTTCAGTATCGTATAGAGAAGCATGTTCACCGCTTTAACATCCACACTTCAACGCATTACTGCTTCACAGGGCATTTTGGGATAGGGGTCTCTGATTCCGACAGCAGAACGCAGTACAACCCGCCACTAAATAACACCCACCCAAGACCTCATTTGGAAACCCACTTTTCAACTCCAAATCCCATCGTTTTATGGCTTAATGGAGTAAATTCGCACCTGTGACAATAGCGCCAGTTGCAGGATGAATTCCAATGTCGATGCTCAACGATATCCACAAGTTCTAATTAACCGATCATCATCATCATCATTGACAGCAAAACCAGAGAACACTGGTGCCTAACTGCCCTACAACCATGTCAATTTATTTTAGTAAAGCCATATACTTGAAATAAGAAGTGGGAGGAAGAGGAGGACATAGCCTAACGCAGAAAACCGAGTAGCCGCCATATCGTTCAGTGCCTCCAGTCAAGCACAGATAGGGTCACGTGGACCCCCATCTCGGAAGGTGAATAGCACCAATGGCACCCAGGCTTTCCGTCACACCCTTCATTCCCGTCTGTCAAACTGCAGTTGTCCGCCAAATCGAATTGGGCACGGAAAACAGCGCTTGTTTGGAGCGGCGGTGACGCGGCGATAATCGACGCGTAAACACGGGAGTGTTAGTGGACTTTCATTCGAAAGATCGGGAAGGGAGTGATGCATTGAAGGCAATACCTTGGATGTGCGAGCGCCATCGAGGCATCGAGGGCGTGACTAGGTCATGTCCAAAAATGTCCCTAAACATCGATATAACCCGTCTCGAGGTCCCCATCCAGGGAGACAGCAATGACCGGCGCAGCTGAGTTCTCCAGTGAATACTTTCATACTTCGCTCCCAAGTCGCTGTATGACCCCCCTGCCTCTTTCCCACCCTTCGCGTGGTTGTGCAAAAAGGGCACTCTGAGGAAGTCTGTCGTCTGACATACGGAGGACATGACCAAGACAGCTCAACCGAAGGAGCGTGGTCAGTTCATCTATCATATAGCTCGAGATAGCTTGGAGGATAAGGCGCGAACCTACTGGCCACAAGGCCCGTGGTTCGAGCCCGAACTCTGCATCTTGACTGCTCCTGTCTAGGCTTGGGGAACCTGGAAGTATCTCCGCCTTTGTGCTTCCTTCAGGTGGCATATCAGCTAGGCACAGCTAGGTATTACATTCAATTCAATTCAATTTCAATTTATCAGCTATAAACCGTGTACCATAGGCACATTGGTTCCAGCTGCTACAGTTTCGATCACCGGAAATGTGGAACGTAAAAAGAAGCCTTGGAGGCGAAGGTATGCTCGGAAATTGAGTAGCTACGCATTGAAGGCTATAGCTTTGATGCACGAGCGCCACTGACTGCGCGATTGGGCCATTTCTGCCAGTGTCGTTAACCACTGGTGATTTGAGTCCCGGAACCTTTAGGAACTGAGTTCCAGCCAGTATAGCCCGAAGGATCATTGCAGCACAGAAGCCCGACCACCACGACAAGGTGACAGCTTTTGGTCGGGAGGTATTACATCTAGGTGTTACCCGTCGTAGGCGAGTTATTTTCTCTAAAAACCATTCGACGTATTATAGCATTACTGATTCGGTATTCCACCAGACTCGAGCAATACTACGAAGACATCGATGGTCAAATACTGAAAGGCTTCTGGCGTCCTCAGCGCGCAGCGGCCAGATTTCTGACCCGTATAATAAGATGGAGCGCACCGCAGTATTGTAAACTCGACCCTTGACGAATAAGCTGTCGGGCCTACGCCACAGATAGAGCAGGTTAACGAAGGCTGCTGTAGCGTTCCCAATCCGGACGGAAGTATCATCTTTGACGTGACCACCGGGACTGATTCAGCTGCCAAGGTAGACAAATTTGTTTACACCAATAGACCTCTCAGCATGAAGTTAGATTTCGAGCCGGATGGTTCCGTGGTTAGAGTGTGAATTTACTGACTGGAAGGTCCGTGGTTCGAGCCCGACCTCTGCATCTTGACTTCCTCTGTCTAGGCTTGGGCAACCTGACAGTATCCCAGCCCCCTTGCTTCCTTCAGGTGGCATGGCAACCAAGCGCAGAGACCCATCCTGGAAGGTGCACTGCGTCAACAACACACAAACTCATTGTACTCTCTTTCACACCCTTTTGCCGAGCCATACGTCGTCAACCTCGCGGCTTCCGCCATTTCGAAGGAGGCACAGAAAACAACACTTGTCTTTGGTAGACGCTGTTTCGACATGCGTAGTACACGGCCGAGCCACCGTAGTTGATGGTGATGAAGGTTTTCCGCGACTGAAGTGCCTGCTGTACAACCAAGTACATGTTTTTAAGCACCTCGTTACGAAATCGTTGAAGGCATCAGATGCCAGCAACACTTCTGAGGCATCGTTGGCCAAAAACCTGAAGACGCCTCACATCATCTGTCCGCAGAGGCCACGTCTCGCACCCAAACAACAACACAGCCTTTACTGTAGCTTGGTAACCGCAACCCTTGAGACCCAGTGATATGCCGTTCTGATATCACAAGTGACGCAAATTAGCAAACGTGATTCGGGCATTTCAGATTCGTGTACTGACTTTATTAGACACATTCCCGTCAGAGCTAACATAAGTACTGAGGTATGTAAAACTCCACACATCCGCCGGTGATTCTCCTTCAAGTGTATGGGGTATGTTCAGAGACTGCACGTTCTGAAGCATGACTTTGCACTTTGAAGGTACTAGGCGCATGTGAAAAGACGGTGTGATGGTGGTTAGTTTATTCAACAGGGCTTGTGCTTCGCTTTGGGCTTCAAAGCTTAGGGCGATTTCGGCTGCGTATTCCAGATCGACGCGGCTCTCACCAGCAGCAATTTAAACACCGGGTTTTTGAAGGCCATCCAGCGTGCGCCTCATTACTTCATCAATGACAAAGTTTTACCAGAACGAAGAGAGTGGACATCCTTGTCGGACACTACGTTTTCTAGGGAAGTAAAGCCCACCACCATACACTCTCACACGCCCAGATGTATGTGAATATAGGGACCGGATCATGTTCACAAGCTTCTGGGGCACACCCTGTTGAGAAAGTGTGGTCAAAAGCACCGACCGATCGACAGAATCGAACGCACCCTTGAAGTCAAGGAATATCAATAATGTGAATCGTCTGTATGGGACGAGATGGTTCAAGTAGTTAGAGTGCGAATTTACTGACCGGAAGGTCCGTGGTTCGAACCCGACCTCTGACTCTCGACTTCAACTGTCTAGGCTTGAGCAACCTGGCAGTATCCCAGCCCTCGGGCTTCCTTCGGGTAGCACAGTAGCTAGGCACCGAAAGGATGTTACAGTTGAACGAATCGTCTGTACATAAAACGTTGCTCCAACTGCTGACGGAGTGTGAAGATGTGGTCAACGCAGCCTCTACTCAGTCGAAATCCCGCTTGGTTCACACGAATCAAGGATTAGCATGCCACCATAAGGCATGAAGAATCAGTGACGCCAGAAGCTGTTACAACAGGAGCGACCATATTCATGTGACCATATTCACTGCAAGTACCCTTTTTGAAAATGGGCACTACTATCGATTCATCCGTTGTCTGGGACGGTCTCTTTCTCCCAGACAGACCCAAATAGGCTAAACAGGCACTGGCTGAAAAACGCACCAGCATCCTCAACAGAGCAGCTGAAAGGTCATCAGGACCGGCAGCACGATGACGCTTGAGTAGAGATATACACTCGGGCACTCGTGATGCTAAGGGTGTTTCACTTTAGCAGTCCACCTATTCGTTAATGGTCGGGATTCCGGAGGTAGCAGGTGGCCAACCAAATTGCTGCTCGACGTACTCCGCCCAGCGGTCCAAGCGTCCTTCTTTGTTGGATATCAGAGAGCCATTTCGGTTCACGATAATTTCCCTGACAAGAGGTTTAGGAGTGCCAGTCAAACGAATCAAGTAAAACAGCTTGCGGAAGTTTAAACCAATTTTCAATCTTCCATTTCTTCGGAAGTCCGGTTCCACCAAACTTCTCGATCTGCAGGGACACCCAGTTCTACCTAGCGTCGTATGATGCATCGGGTGGTTGTGGCTGCGGCTAAGAGCAATCTGTCACCAGATCTTCAGCAAAGTCAAGGTCCTATCAGAGATCCAATGCTTGAACTAGGTTGATTGGGTTGTACCGCAAACCGAGTTCCGGCTATGAGCAGCACTGTGGATATCTGTTACCAGTGTCCCTTAATTTCCGACAAAAGACCGTCCGGCAGACTTCCCCGGGGCCGCTTTTGAAGGTTTCGTTTGGTTTCTGGGTCCGCTAGCTTCTCAATGACTAAGCGAGGTGCGCGCATTTTGCATAGAGCTGAAAAGGTCAATGGAAAGCAGCAGCGTGAAAGTACATGGTCGGAGTCCAACGCTGGTGCTCCAGAGGAGCGGCAGGCAATGACCGACCCTCGCCACCGTTAAGTGATGGCGACAGGTCTATTTGAATTCGGGGCTGGTTCGTTGGTGGGCACCACGTTTCCAAGCGATTCCCGTTACTCCGGAAATTGGTACTGCAAAGGAACAGTTTTGATCCGTGCACATTTAAAGTGGGCGATCTCTGTATTTAGTGCGTCTCGAGTCCAACTCAAGAAGACCATACAATCGGGTCTCAGCAGCGCTTAGTCTACCTACATGGGCGTTCATTTCATCAGAAACCGCTGTGAAAGAGCACCTAGAGCGTCATAGAAACTATCTTTGACAGATTCAGAGCTACAGTCAGTTGGGGCGTAAGCAGACTAGCTCTCGACTTCCCCTGTCTGGGCTTGGACAACCTCGCAGTATCCCAACCCTCGTGCTTCCTTCGGGTGGCATGGCAGCTAGGCCCCGAAAGGACGTTACAGCTGGACAACTATCTAGACACAATAAACAGGGTGTGATTGATCTCACTTTCTCTCAATTTTATCACAGATGTTGCCAGATGAAGTGTTAAACGCGTCTTTCCAGGGAACATTTTTGCTAATGAATAATGAGTCGCAGTTTTCACATATCGTTTCATGGACTGTTGCTTTCTCATAACCAGTCGATCATATTAATTGATATGAGGCACAGATGTTTCAGAGAGAGAAGGCCTTCTCCATCTCCTGAGCTTTCGAAGTCCACCAACGCTTTCGGTCTTTTCTTAGATTCTTCCTAGAGAGCTCTCCCGAAGCTTGCGTACATAAAGCATTGCCCGCGAGGATTGCCCACTTTCTCCATTCTCCCAGACAACTAGAAAGAGTCGGTGATAGTGCCCATTTTCGGAAAAGGTTCTAGTAGTGATTCCCTGTGGTAACCACAGGGGGATCAGCTTGACCCTGGTTGTAACGAGACTGTTGGCATCACTTGTGATTCGCCACCTTACGTAAAACACTGACTCGTGAGCAACAAGCGGGGTTTCCGACTACTACGGGTTGCGTTAACCAAATATTAAGACTCCGTCGGGTGCTGGAACGCCATAAGTACAAACGCCCACAATTTCAGTATTCCTGGATTTCCAAGCCATATTCGACTCGGTTGATCGGTCTGTTCTCATTGACACGTTTGCTCATCAAGGAATGTCCCGGAAATTTGTGAACCTAATACTTTCTTTACATTTTCAAACTTTCGGATGTGCGAGTATACGGGGAGCTCTCCAAAAGCTTCTGTACATAATGAGGTGTCCGTCAAGGGTGCCCACTCTCTCCATTCCCATTTAACCTCATGATAAACGAAATGATGAGGCGAACGGTGGAAGGGCTTCACATAGCTGCGGACGAAAACCTTGTCGGTCTTGGATAAGCAGTAGACATCTTACTCGTCTTAGAAGAGGAGATAGCGCATGTGTTTTTGGATGAACTGATTAAAGCCATACCGTCCATGGTGTGCAATTTGCACCCACAAGTTGTAAGGTTGTGCTCCTGGACATTAAGTCACTGAACACGCCACTTACAATCCAGGGAGTGGCACTCGAAGTTGTGGAGCGTTGTACGTATCTTGGAAATTTTATTAGTTCTGATTGTAATGTGACAGGTGAAGTAAATGCATGAATCTGCAAGGCTCAGATCATGTTTACTAATTTGAGACACCTATGGCGTTGAAGCGGTAAATCCCTTAATCCCAGGAGACATGTGAATCAGGCTACAGTACGGGCTGTTTTGTCGTACAGCTGCGTATGGGCAGTGGTTCCAAAGTGGGTACAAGCGAGCGAGCGGAAACGATTGCAGTCCGTCTGGTGTGTGTGACTTCATTGCATTGGCCTACCTCTGGATTAGGTTTAATTCTCATTCCGCGAACTGCAAACCCCGCACTCCCATGTTTGATCAGTGGAACACAACGTCTACCCACCACAGGATAGGAACTTATGGCGGTATAGCAGTTTGTATGTTCATAACTCAGTTATTTTCAGGAGTCACTCTAACGCCCATACTTTTTCATTCCAGGTTGTTTAGTGGGTAGAGGCCTGAAAAACCTCCCAGTCCTCAAGGTTGACGGTTGAAACATGAACGGCGATTCGTCCCCCGGAAACCTGCACACCAATGATAGTACGTCGGCAACTGCCGGGTGTCCGGCAGTCAGGCTTTTCAGGCAAATACTTAGGTTGAGAGCTCTAGTCGTCATTCTACCTAGGCGTGGGCGTTGTGACACTATCCCAGCCAGCTCCATCTTGCACTATGCGCTGTCATTGGCCGCCAGAGCCACCACACATGATTCATGGTTGTCGAAATCAGCTGAACTGATCCCAGCCCGCTTATAACTATGAATTCGCAAGCGAAACTAGGCCCATCACCTTGTTGCAACCAACAAGGTGCGTAAGCGAAAACAGGAAAGTGCTGACGTCCTTCCTTGCACTCGCAAGTAAATCGTCTCCACTGTCCTATACACTTGTGGGTCCAGGCACAAATACTGACATTTCTGCACATCTTGCATCATCCTGAGCAGTAAAAAACGTTCAACCGTATCACCCTTTCGGCGCTCAACTGCCACGCCACCCGGAGGAAGCACGAAGGCTGGGATACTGCCAGGTTGCCCAAACCTAGACAGGGGAAGTCGAGATGCAGAGGTCGGGTTCGAACCACGGACCGTCCGGTCATCTGGGCCATCTCCCCCTTTAGTGGTAACTTCTGCGTGTCCGCCTCCACCAGTAGCTTTTAACATCTGCAAATCAATTTTAAACCCAAAAAGATGCTCCTTCTAGCTTCTTTAGTGCCTGCACTCTGAGGCAAACAGGAGAAGCCACCCATGCTAAGATGTTGGATTACCTCCACATGTAGGTGGTCCATCGAACACAAACCCAAAATGAAATTTCTATCATTGAATCGCCTGTCGGTCGCCCTCTTCCCGCTCCCGGCTGCGCAACTCTGATAGTGCGGAGGTCCCTGCAGCTGGACACGTCAGGTTAAGTGTTGTGTTGAGTCAATGAACACAAACGTATTTACTTGATTGGTGCCAGTTGATAATCACAACTGTGCGGTTGATTTGGCAAACTCCATGAAAGAATCTCGAGGGGTCCATCACTTCGTGGTTAAGATCTGTGCCAAAGAAGGTTGCAAGGATGCCCTAGGTGTCCTTTCGCAAGGGGCTAAAAGCCAATACATCGATATGGTCGCAGATGGTATTGAAGAGTAGGTAGGTAAACTAGATACTGTTGAGGATCTGTTTGATGATCGTCTTGGACTGGACACGAGATGCACGGCCGATGAAACAGGCCTGCTGTGGCCCTGACATTCCGATACTTCCGTGGGCGAGTGTATGGTAGCTCTCCAAATGTTCACTTACATGTGGGTCAAAGATTAACCACTGCCTACTTGCGCCATTCAGTTGTCTCAGTCAATCAAACGTTTTGAGCTCACGATAACTCTGTAAGATATTTTCAATGAAATTTATTCTATTAAAGGATAAAAAGTGTCGACTGGTGTCCAATCTGTGCATTTTCATTCAGGTTCACTAACGATGAAATAATGGAGCTAAATATGGAGGGCCTTCCAAACCTGTTTTTAAATCGTTCCCGGTGAGAAGCCTGTCGATCGGGAGTATGCAGACCTCAAGATGACTTGTGGGCCCTCCTAAATATGTAGAATTATACTCGGGTGCGCGGCAACGTCTTTGTCCATCCTGGTTATCCTTAGGCTCTCCTTATAGACTTCCTTGAGGGGTCAAGTGGTCAGAGCGTGAATCTACTGACAGGAAGGTCCGTGGTTCGAACCCGACCACTGCCTCTCGACTTGCCCTGTCTAGGCTTGGGTAGCCTGGCAGAATCCCAGCCCTCGTGCAACCTTCGGGTAGCATGGCAGTTAGGCACCGAAAGGGTGCTACAGATGAATGATTATTATTACTTATTTAGACTTCCTTGCACGGTGGCAAGATATTTTGTCTGCTACTTCGTGCACCGACCAAAAGACCGTCCGCTTCAAACTACAGTGAGTTCAATAAACTACCCCAAATGCTTTGAGTGTGCGAAGCTGCTAAATTGAGTACTCCAGGACACCACGAAGCGCGCGTGTTAATAATAAGGTGGTCTCATAAAATAACCTCAAACGCTTTCAAGGAAACATACCATGGATCGCGGACGAATTCATCCATTGCAAGCAGGCCACCACGCGCCCGACCTGGGTCAGTGAGAGGTGGAGCAGAAAAACAAAACAAACGCTTCTAGTTCAGACCCAGAATCAGCTCAGTGCTTTTATTATATGCGGTCAGTGACCATTTGGTTCATTCCCCGCGGAGTATTTGTGATGTGTAAATATATTTACTGACCTTTTATCCGTGAGTTCTATTGCCATTATCTGGGACGCACGAAAGACTTAATCCTCATTGAGCGTGTCCAGCGAGCTGCTACGAAAATGGTTGCCGGTCTCAAGTCCATGGACTACGAAACGCGTCTCGCGGGGCTTGACCTCTTCCCCTTGGAGAATCGTCGCCTCCGAGGGGACTTAATTCTTACTTACGCCCTGTTTGAACAAGGCTTGGCCAACAGGTTTTTCACCGTTGACCCAGCAAACACACGGCGGGGACACGGTAAGAAGATTTTTAAGCTCAGAGCGCACACCTTCATCAGGCAAACTTTTTTCTCATTTCGGGTAGTTGCTGCGTGGAATAACCTTCCTGAGACGGTTGTCCACGCTCCCTCTAGAACTCAGTTCAAAACACTATTAGACACTTATTTACGCGAGTCCTCAGGCTGGCAAGCATACTGCCCCGCGCTGAGAACTTAAAGAGCAGTGCTACACCCTTTTTCACTTGTGCCTTTCAGGTGAACGACAGCCGCTGAACGACAAGAACAAAACCGATCCGGGAAACTTATGCGAAAGCCTTGATCCTGTGTATCAATCCGTGAATCAGTGAATCGTTATCCAGGGTTCACGAAATGATGCGCTGGGTCGGATCATTCAGCGGCTTCGGACGGCCTGAGAGCTATTAGCAAAAAGACTGCAACGCTGCTCCCAAATTTTCCACCATTGTACATTGGGCTTGCAGGCGTTAAGACCCACGTAAATGAGTATCCAAAAAGGGACTGGAACTCAGTCCCAGATGCGGCGCGGATAACTGCAGGCGGAATATCATTCCCCGCATCCAGTACTCGAAATGAGAAACGTTGTCCAATTGAAGTGTGCGCAATAAGCTTGAAAACTTCTTGGCATGTCCTCGTCTTACGTTAAAGTCAGCTTCAAAGCCTTGCTGGCCAAAACTTGCTCGAACGGCGTGCAATAGATTGCAGGCTCGTTCTGAGGTGACTATAATCTGCGACCGTTTAGTAAAGAAGACGGTTCGCAAAAAATATCTTTCATAAGCTATACAAGTTTATCAAAGGAAAAGCCTTTTGGGAATTTATGGAGAATGAAATTAGTAACTTTGTCATGCTCGCTTGTCCGGAGCTTCCGAAGTAGCAGTCGGGATTTCCAACCATCGCCCAAATCCACCAATTCCGTCCGAAAATGTCTTCGTATCTTCGGAACCATGATTTGCAAGTAGAATTGGTTTCTGCCTCGCAGTAAAACTCAACTATACTGTTTTAAACAGCGCCAACAGAGGATTTCTTCGTTTCAGCTGTGGCTTGGCTCTGAATTTCCAATTTGTGAAGTATTTCTTCGACTAAACTCAACTGAGACTCTTCGGATTTTACCTGCTGCTGTTGCACAATCAAAATCAGTCCTTCATGTAAAAGTGGCATTATTGGAGGTTGATTTTTTAGCGCTTTCGTCGCCAACTTGTTATGGACCACAGTTTTCCTAAGGCTTTTTTAAACCATGAACCCGAGTGTGGATAGCCGCTTGCTAGTCAAACCAGAAAAGCCAATGAACCTGAAAATCAGCTGATCTAGTGAACACTGACCCGTACTGACGTGCCCTGTGCAGAGGAAAACGGGCTGTTCATAAAGCTCACGTGGAAAATTCTAGGCGGGATAAAAAGTGCTACTAAAAATAGAACCCATCTGTCAAGGGCAATTGAAGGGCAACCACTTAAATCTGTCTCAACGAAAACGGCTATTCCATTAGCAGTTGTGCAGTCCAGTTACTTTGGGAGCTGGTTCTCCTATTAGAAGCTTTTTGAAAGACCGCTTCACGAAAGTGCGTTCGGTTTGCTGCCTTCAGCAGCATTTACAAGATTGTATGTGTCACCAATTGGACTCACTAGAACACCACTGGTTTCTCGAGGCACAATCCCAATCAAATACTTCTACCCGATCAAAAATACGAGTGACGAAGGCAAAGCCTAAGGACGTACAGAAGCTCGCGTGTCATAGGGGATCCGTGTATTTTAGTCATGGACATTGCCAAAATTAACTACAAGAGTGTCCCCTCACATACTTCTTCTCAACGAATGTAATGTAGGCTGCAGCATGTTTCTCAATTATAGTAACCACAGAAATACTTGCAACATTTGTCCATTTTAAGCGATTTGCGTCTCCCGGCAGTTGGAATATTGCATTTTGTAAGGCACGGTTATCCAATTTGATGCACTTGCTGAACTTGAAAATTTACTCACTTTAACAAATCAACCATCCAAAGAATCTGCACAAATTGCACTGGACGTAGACATTTTAACCATAAAATGGTGACTCCAAAAACGTTGTAGTTTCCAAGCAATCATCTCTATTCGCCGTAAACCCAACCATAAAATGGTGGCTCCAAAAACGTAGTTCCCAAGCAATCATCTCTATTCGCCGTAAACCAATCGGCATGAATAGATATACTTTAAGCGTATACTGCTACTTCTCGGCGTAGGTAGTTTGTTCAGGTGGACAACCTCTGAAGGAAAACAACTACCCTGAATAAGGAAACGGTGCTTAATAAAATAAAAAACAACTTCACGAAATGTGACTATCTTAAAACGGAAGTGTGTCGCAGATATTCCTGAAGCTAGAATACTGTACAGACACTGTGCTGGACTACAAAAAATCGTTGACACAAAATACGCAGAATGCCTATTACAATACATAAACATTTGTTTAATTTTCTTCTATCCAAATAGACGAACGAAGAAGTCTGTGTCGTTGCACCCTGAGAGGTGTCATTAACGAAGCACTATTCCTAGACAAACTGGACTAGGGACCAGATGCTTTGCTTATTGTTCACCGTTAAGAAACATATTTGAATCTCCAGTTTCGTCTGGTTTCCCAACTCTGGCTTGGTTTCTTTTGTCGCGACCGCCTATTACGCGTTGCCAGTTGGTTTTGCTGCGCGCTCAAACAACCTGTGATTAAACTTCTAGTAGTCCTTTGGTGCCCTTCCAAAAGTCGCGAAAACGGTTGGAAAACCATTTTTCTAACAAGGCATCTCTAGAGTTAACCCAACAAGGTGCCAAGTCACGACGGGGGCCAAGCACCTTTACCATTAAAATCCGCATCGAAGATGAATTTAAGCAAAGTCTGATCAAAGTAATATCGATGACAGGTTTCTTAGTCTCAAATAATGTGCTGAGAATGGTTGGGTATTAACGCAACCGTTTTCTTTCTAAGCACAATGGTTTTGGAGAAATTGTATACGCCGGGCATTGGCCTGTTGCGACCCGTCTGGTGTTCCGGACGGTGGTTTTGGCAGGACCTCAATGTAATACAGCAAAAATAAAACTGGCCTTTCTCTCTTACTAAAAACCTCAGGTACACTATGCACCACGATCATTCACATAGTCAGCCGTGCAAAAAGGTCTTCTGACTATTCTCCAGGCCTCAGGAAATTTGTAGTTGCAACTGTGTTGGCGGTCTAATTGCGCCCACCTAAATTCGGGGCCCCAAAAATCAACACAACATGTTTAGTCGTTTAGCCTTTACATCATATAAACTAATTTAATGTTGCGATGCGCAACAGGTATGCAAGATGTCTCCTAGGACACCTGCACTGAGCTCAGCTGGATATCGACACCGTCACGGTCCGTCACGGGGCGGTGCAGAAACTGAAGTACCTCAGCTCAATGACAGCAAGCCAACGCCATACCCAGTTTGATAGCATACCCAGAAGTGTTCACCTCCTACTTTGAATGCTCCCTCTAGCCCACACGTTCCCCTACCTGCAACCACAATCAAAGTCTTCATCTGCCCCATCCGCCTCCGGGAGTCGTTCATTCCAACCTGCTGAACCTTCCGCTGGATCTAAATATCCCGGTGTCTTTCACTTTGTACTCCTCACCGAGTCAGTCATTTCCCGTGCAGTTCGCGTTCCTTCTTGTGCGTTTGCGTGAACTCCCTCCCCCAAAGAAATTTTACACCTGGCCCCGCTCAAGCAGCAACACCAGTGCATCTCTCCAGTTTCGCCGCACATTGTGATTCTGACTCCTACTGCCATTTATCCGCACTGCATATTCCCCTACTTCATCATCACACTTACGCTTTTCCGTGACCCTAACCACAACGCAAAGGCCCAAGGCCACTAAGCATCAGTGGTGGTTTTAGGCTTTAGTTCAAATTGGTTGATCAGATCGGTCGCCCACTGGAAGCACATCCAAATTATTTTCGCCGAAACTATAGGGTGTTTGAAGTTGAGACTTGTATGGTGAGTTAGTCTAATCCAGTTGCACTTGTAGGTTATATGTTGCTCATAGCATTTTGTTTAAGTGAGCGAAATTTCAGGGTCACGGAATATCACCGATTAGCCTTTTCTTACCGGTTTAGGAGAGATAAAACACGAAATTGCAATTTACCATGTTTTGGCGTTCTTTGAGAATTAAAATAACATCTACAGATCATCCAATCCAAATTCCGCCCAGGAAAATCGGCCGCTGACGTTTGTTTGCTTTTTACTCCCCAGATTTAACAAACGAAATAATCTGTTCGGCGAACTTCGTCACAGCACATTTTCTTATGGAGCTCAGCTTCCATTAAGTACTACATTGTCAGAAACCAGCGGGAAATGTGCAGTGGAGATGCGCGTGCCATCTCTGTGGATGATTGTCTTTCCCAGCTATGCATAACTAGCCTGTGGACAATACAGCGTCAGGAATTAACCTTAGGTAAATTACCAACACAGCGGTATTATTTCTATTAGGAAATATGACTCACCATATGCGGAATAAGTCATAAAGCGGCAATCATGGTAACGATAGCCATTGTCACTCGCCTCGGCTACTTATCGTAATTGTTAGGCCTGTGTCTATGTGCAACGCCAAATATGAGACATAAATAAGCTCAGCAGCCTAACCTGAGGGCCAACGACGGCCCGTCACGCTTATAATCGTACTCGACGCCGCCTACCGTGGCCACTTCTAGTAAGTGATTAATGCCCCAACTATATATAATAGCCTAATCCAACGACAAACGGCGGTCCTTCGTGTCCATACGTGTCATCCGTCTGCCAACCAAATGGCTAAAAATACACAACCGTCTTTATAAAACCATCTTTCTATTTATTGGTTGCATCTGTACAAACGTAAGGTGTGGTCAATCCGGTTCTCAGTTTTAGGAAGCCGCTTTTGCTCGACAGGGTTTCTGAAAGAAAAAGTATAATCAATTATGACTCGTACACGTCTTCCGCGATGTCATTAAAAAACACAATTAAACGAAGTTGTAGTCACTAACTCACCAAGTGCATCATAAATCCTTTGTCCACAATTCCAAATCGGTGTCCACTCACAGGATGGATTCTTACCGTTATAAAAGTAAACTCACTACTTGCTCAATTAGTCCTGCTACCGATAATGAGGAAGCCGTGTGTACATCGATTATTCAATAGCGGGATTCGGCAACCATGTCCATCATTGGGCGCAGTGGAGTTGAAGCCAAAGAGAGGTGTATATTTGTCAGTCGTAAGATCAAGTGGTATGGACTTGAGCCCTGGGATCCCAGGACCGCGTGCTTTGTCATACGTGCACCCATGGCTGCAGCGTAACGAAGACCTAGTGAGTGGGCGGGTACTTGGTGTCAAGCCTGCCCAGTTAGAGCACTAAACCCCAACTTCACTCCACTTCTGCTTCCCGATACCGATACAACATGGCTTAATAGAGTCGACTCGTAGCCATCCTATACTCAGCCGCAGTAGCGGTCTCGTCAGCTAGTGGCTACTTTCTGATAAACCAATAAGCTAGCGTGTTTGCGTCTGTAATTTCCAGCATCCAATTTTATATAAATAAGCTTCCACACCTCAAGCACGTACGTTGAAAGCTGGCCGCTGGTTCAGGATATTCTGAGGTTCCATTCAATGCCTGTCAGGAAGGTTTCGGCCACATTCAAATAATCGTTCGTGCTGAAGTATTGTAATCCATCTTCACTTCCAAAATCACCTCTACATATCACAGAGCTACGGTTGAGACAACGGTTGTCAAACGCCCAAAGACGTCTTAGTTCCGCTGCTCGGACAGGCCAAGCCTCACAGCCACACAACAAAACAGCCCGTAGTGCAGTGTGCTACACACGTTTCTTGATATTAAGGGATATGCCCATTTATGCTACAGATGTTTCAAATTAGCAAACGCGACCCGAGCCTTGCAGATTCGTGCAGCGACCTCATCTGTCACAATACAATCAGAACTATTACAATTTCGAATGTACATATAACGCTTCACAAATTCGTAGGCTTCTCCTTGGACTGTACGTAGCGTGTTCAATTTCTAGTAAGTACAACCCCGTGTGAAGCTCACGGCTAGCATCAACGTGCAAGGGGTTGCCACCTTCGTCTCAGTTGGGTTGCACCACCCAAGGTCCACTCCATCATCCACATACAACACACACGTTCTTCAATTTTGTTCTTCAAAGCAATCATATACACATAAAAAGTAAATTCCTCGTTATTTCCTGACTACCAGCAACCATAGCATCTAATGACTGTTTTTGTCATGCACCATTCCTTTCTTGGAGCTGACGGCAGTGACTCGGTGACTGGTGAACCATACTCTTACCTTCCTGTCGAATTGACGCAGTAGACTCCAATTAACTTACGGTTCTTATCCAGTATCTCTAAAGCTGTGCCCAACCGCCTATTATTTGTCCGCTGTCCCTGTTAACATTAACGCCCCCTATGTACAACTGTGACCCTATGACTGGATTTTTTGCTGAGCTAAAAACTACCACCATGTAATCTCACCATGTGATTGCCTGTCCCAACTAGTCCAACGGATATCCTCCCCGCCTCGGCGGCTGAATCCATACCTTCCCAAAAGTAAGCACCTACTCTGGCCCAACTAGTACCCGATTTCCAGATTAGCCAAAAATACCCACCTCTTCCTGGGCTCATTTAGCTTGCTGTCATCCCCTTTTGGATTTTTCTATCGGGTGCTCCCGGCACTCACCAGATGCCGCGTGCAATTCTTTCAATCTGGCCTGTCCCAGGTCTACACCCACATGGTATTGCAACTTCGTATATCTTTAAAAATTGCCTCCCATCTTTAATGACTACCTTCCCGATTAACAATTTGAATGGACCGCCTTTTTGGTTTGGTGTAATTGAACCTTATTTCAGTTTGACAAGACATGTATATTTACCGTTTTCCTTGCCGCGCAACTCGTTTTTACCGCTTCTGTTGTGCTATTTTTGTACCAAAACCCTGGTCAGCGATAAATTTGTTTGAATGCATGAGTTTGCGACCCGGTTTCGATCACGCGTTGACTGTCGATCCATATCGGCTTTGCTTGCTTTTGGAGTACCTCACCGTTTGTCGAAAACCGTTGAGGTTTGTAATTTTGTATTCCGTGTAGCTGCTTTCATTTTTATAGTACAGCACATTTGCGTAACCATTCGTTCGGAGTTTTGCCGGTTTGGTTGCTAACCTTGGTGCTCGTTGCTCAAGAAATCGAAACGGTCGTTACACATTGTCCTCCTGCTGATTAGAAATTTTCCGTGCCTCTGCATCTACCTGACTCTATCTGTGTCAATCTTCTCGTCTAACCCAGATCCAGCTGCCATGGAAATGCGCACCGCCTGCCCGATTGCGGTAACCCTGACGACCGTTACGGGGCCACCCAGAAACCGCATTATGTCAGTGCAATTATGGCATGACACTACCACACCAGTCTGATGGCAATCCCGCAACTATTTTCTTTAGAATCTCGACCGCAACTCCTGCCCACTTGAGCCTGTAATCGCAACGACAAACAAGAATTTTTCGCCTGGCCCCAACCGCGTCTTTCGAAATCGCTGAACCTATCGTTCGGAGTTAACAAAACTAGTCTCCTACCGCAAGTTCGGGTTTCCTCTTTTACAAGTTCAATTCCCTTTACGGTGTTCGTTTGGCCCTAAACATTGGCGCTATCTCCCCATTAAAACTATCCTTTACACGTGACTTCCCCATAAAGGTGAGACCAGTGAGTCTACTCGATTTCAATTTAAACCATACTCATTTGTCTCCAGATCAAATTCTTCAGTCTCCATCCCCATTTTTGTTTTTGTGAACCTAGCCATTCACTCGACCTCTCAAGGGTCACATTTGAACTAGTCGTACCACATGCCCACTGTCCTCGTTCTTTTTGGTTCCAACAACTGCGGTGACACTTCACATAATAAGCATGCCTCTGGTTGTAACTTCCTCTCCATTGTGTATTTGCCTGCCGCGTTCAAGCTGTAATGACCCTATGATGCCTCAATCGGCAGGCTCCCTACAGTTTGTGAATTAACCCTGTTATTATTATTATTGTTATTATAAACTCCTGCTAATTTTGTTTCATTTACCATGCCGGTTTAGGTATGACGAAGCCTATTGCCCACTGTTTACGGTTGTCCTCTTTTTCGCGCAGTCCCCAGTACCCTGTCTCATTTAGTCCCTTGTTGTCACCACCCTGATTGTGGTGAACTTCCAGTTTTTCCTTGTATTAATGCACTTTATACTACCAGACATCTTCTTAAACTTGTAGCTATCCCTTCACCCACGTACTTGACTGCTCAGCTCACAGTAGCTTACTGGATCAAGAGACTCGTTTTTTGCACTCACAAACCACATCACACAAAGGTGACCCATCTAACATTGACTGTCTCTACCGTCTAGTAAGCGTAGCAACAATTTATGTGCTCACACCCAGGTACAAGCAATAGCACCTATATATAGGAAGGCCGAGCACACCCGGCACACACCCGCGCGCGCACAGGGAGCAGGAAGCCAACCATTCTCCACAAGTCCACAGACAATTATGGAATACGTGTAGCGGCTACACTGCGGGGTAACCACGTTACCTCCGTCCGGACTTTCACCAAGGGACTCTCACAACCGATAAGCTCCCCTTCTGTCTTGCTCCACATTCCGCAGTAGATTTATTTTTATACGTGTTGCAACTCACCACCGTCAACCAAAGCAAAGACTGTTATTAGTGCACATACACCTTCTGAATTATATTATGGCTATCATAACCTGTGCACCAATAAACTCACCAGCCTTTACCGACCTCATCTCATTCCCTCGTATTTCCAAGCTTCGAACTTCGGCAATACCCGGTCCGACGTCCCTTTTGTTGTTATCCAGTCCACCTGGTCAGTGATTAACACCCCCGGAGATGCCCAAACGGACCGGCAAAATACCTGCGATCTTACAATGGCTTCGTCCTACCTCTGCAAATTCTCCCGGCCAACTCAAAAACCCCGCTGCTCACAGAATTGCACGTCCCAGCCCAATCGCCACGTCCGTTACGGGGCTGTCCAGAAACCGAAGTAAGTCAGAGCAGTGATGGTACGGCACTGCCGTACCCAGTTTGCCAGCACACCCGCAACTAATCCCCGCCTACTCTTGACTGTACATTCTCGCCCACTCGGTCTATCACCTGCGACTACGACTAAACGCATGCTTTAGTCTGCATATAATCTCATGATCATGCCTGCCTGATCACGCTACCCACCATTTGTGAATACACATTATTATTACCTCACTTTGTGAGTGCAGGGTACATAGCAAAGGGCTTTGGTCAGTTCACTCAAAAACACCTGCGCCTTCTCCTCTTTGAAGATGAGAATGACGTCTGCATACTCCATATCGACAAGGTTTTGTCAGATATTTGAAAACCGGGGTCCAGAAGACATTAGTTAGTTAGGAATTGTGACGACTTTTGGCTTTGTTATTTCGGACCACAGTCCAACTCACGTAGTGATTTCTAGTGGACCTTCTGAGACTCTTCCTATTTTGAGTCCCAAATTTAGGCAAGCCTCTTCTGAATGAAACGCCCACAATGGACATAAGAATATCCTTGGTCCATGCTGGTCTTAATTTGGGACGATGTTCATCTATGGGGCTGTCCACGGACCCAAGTAGGGCGTCGCGTTGACGGTACCATTAGTACCATACCCAGTCTGACGGGTTGCCCGTAGTTCGCCATATTCATAATATTTGCCGGATGAGGGTGTTACTTGCACCCACAAGACTGCCTCAATTCGTTAAATTTGCGCCAGGACTTCAGAGCACTGGCCACTTTATTGTGCTGTCTGCTTGTTCTGCCCATAAACACATTAATTCTCCCAACGTCATAATCGATGTTTCGGCAAAGCCTTGCATCCGATATGGCGTTTGGTGAGCATCACAAAAAAACAACTTACTAGCGATGACGAATTCCTCGGCTTGGTTTGGCAGGAAACCAGCCACAACGATAGGAGACTTTTTCATATACAGGTCGTGAAAGGTTGCTCAACTTTGAGTTTGCGTAAACATAGAGGGCGCGATTATTGTTCGTGTGGTTTCGAGATTATTTCCAAATGCAATACAAGAGAAAACACGTGGAGAAAGCACAAATTTCGCACCGCCATCAGGGAGACATCACGCGAAGCCATTGGCAACCATTACAATATCAAGCCTGCGCCCATGATGGACCCCGAGTACGTTTAAACAACTTTCAACAAAACTGAGGCCTCATGGGGAGGTCTTAAGGGACCGAATAAATACCATCAAATGCTGAAACTTAATGCTGAAGTTTTTTTCCGAACTGTGGTTTTAGAGAAATTTTGGGTGTGCATCTAAGGCTCGGCGTCAGATTGTGGCAGTTCTGCTGCCTCTCCGGATCCGTTATTCTGGTTCCAACGTTTCTGAAGTTTGAATTTTTTCATCAAGTACCATGCAGGGAGCTTCTGGCTATGCCCTCTCTCGTATTGTTTTTGCCCGCCACTTTCAAATTTTAACGATCGTACCCTGTCTCATCTGATATGTTCCCCGTAAGAAAGGAAGAGCCCCTGTAATTTTGGTTCCCTACCCATGCCGCTTCAGGCATGACCAACTTTATTTCGGATAATGCCCATTGTTTACGTAACCGTCCCTCTTCTACGAAATTCCCAGTACCCACAAACCCCACTGGTAATTCTCTTATTATGATTGTACCATTATTATCATGCCTGAAGGTATGCCACCCACTAGTTGAGAATTAATATCATTATTATTAGTGGCAAGTACAGTGACATAACTAACGAATAATTCTTGAGAAGCGAGTATAAAGTGACCATCGTTGTTTTGACATGACAGGCTCGTGGAACCGAAGGATGCTTATTGTCTTTTATTCAGGGGGGCTAGTTTATCAACCTCATTGATGTGTCATCGTATCCTGGTGGATTGCGCGTCCAGCGTCAAGCTTGTCGTCGCTTACTAGTTATCGCAAACGATTTGCCAGCCGGTATCCCCACATCAGGGTCGATCCTCTCGAGTAAGCCACGCTCTGGGAGTCGCTGGCAGAAAAGGTAAGGCCCTTATTGGAACTGTACTCTGCCGCATGGAAGTGTAGGCCATCGTTTTCTATGAGCAACGGATGGGTAACATTTATTCTTTGGAGTCCACCACCATCGTCAGGATCCCTTGGGATTGGATCATTTATATAGAAAACACCTTAACGTTGCAAAACTATATATGTAAATCCTGTCTTAAAATTTTCAAGCAAACCGAACTGGACATATTTAGTACTCGTGTAACCCACAGACCACACAGAAATAACAGCGTCTCGTTTGCCTGAGGTTAAGTCGGTCGTCTGAATTAGACGATGCGGTTACTAATGCAATAGAGGTGCAAGTTTTTAGGACAATCTTTAAGTGAAAACAAACCTATGGTGACCTTTCAGTAAACATTTCAAACACACTCTGTAAGACCAGGTCGAAAGTTTCTTCGTGGGTTTCTTGTCGACATAAGTTCACACGTAGATAGAGAGACATATCAGACGGTAAACCTTGATCATGAAAAATAGCAACCAGCAGTTGAAGCTTCACCAAGCGCACGAAAATCCCTCACAAACAAGGTAAGTTGAGGCTTCTCGGAGAGGAAAAACGATTCCATCTTGCTAACTTTGCGGAAGCAGGAACTGCCACCCTAAACAGCACAGCAGTGATATTTTCGTCCCGGTAGTTGCCATTATCATCCACACCCAAAACCCAACTCACCAGACGTTCCTAATGTCCAACTACGATACGTCAGACTTCTCGATGGCCAGGATGCGAGAATGTGACGACTAGAGTCGCTATCGGTGGCAAAGTTTCTCTTATCCGTTTAGCTGCATAGAGCCATGAATGTGAAATATCTACGATACCTTTAAGCGTCCATGCATGTACAGGAACAGTTTCAGCCAAAAAGCGCATCTCAAACGTCTCTCGAGTAAAAACAGCGGTCACATTACAAACGGCGCTCTGAATATAGCAAGCGGACCTTGATTTTTGGTAGTGGAGCCCTTTTGCACTTTATGTGGGGTCTCACTCCGTATATGACGTCAATCCGTACCGAATAGTCGAGTAGCACCTCACACTCGCCAGAGCGCCCCAGCTCAAACAGTATCTTTTTTGACTATCAACCGAAAAATGGCGGTTTCGAATCTCTCTGGAGGTTCATTGCCAATAAATCCCACTTGGGATGAAACAGCCGTAGGAGTTTCCTCAGCTTTTTTCATATTGACTGATTTCACCTGTGGGATAACGTTTCCTCCGACAAAGACTGTGTGCAAGCTGTTTACTTAATTATATGGTTCAAAATGTTACTGACTAAGACGAACCGTGACTAGGCAAGAGGGCTCAGTCCCTCTTCTTGGCCTTCAGAATACACCCCGTCATATCATTCTTGGATGCAGCAGCATTCCAAATGAAGTCCAAACGTACATACCATGCGAAGTAGCTATACCACACCACGAGTACACCATACGACTGGTGGAAAGCTTAAGGGAGAGCACACAAACACGTTTTTTCTGCGCAGACAGCAGCGAGTGAAGGGTAGGGATTTTCCAGATAGGGATCAGTCCACAGGCGTCTAGGCTCATAGCTTATGCTTCAAGTTCTGCTTGCAAGGTGCGTAGTAAGTTCTGGGATCGAAGAACTTATTATCTGTCCGTTTTATTGGACTTCTTCATTGGAAACTTTGACGGACCGAACCACAGTACCCCTTGGTCTGCTGACACTTGTTGCACCCGCGTAGTTATTCGAGACAAGATTATTACCAAAGCGGCTAATAAAACAAAAGCAGACAAACAACATTATGTTTTGTCATAAGCACCGAACAGACTGTCTCACCGACATGCGCACGCACCAAATCCAAAGGGGTTTGGTCAACTACTCGGCCCCTCATTTTGGCTACCAAAAGCTGCGGATTCTTCAGAATTCATCCATTTTTCGTGTTTAGACGTTCACGCGTCACCGCCCAAATCGGTGAAGCCCAAACGTGGAGGTGACATGCCGGACCGACCCTAAATACCCAAATTGTAGATAATGATATATGTTGACTTTCGGCATCTTGCTGAACTGACAGTTTTCTTTTCATAAAGTTTCCTGAGTCCCGGGAAGAGATGGCTATCCACTTCAGAAAAAGTGAGTTGCCGCCTGTGTTCTCTTTCATTTTTAAACGTTGCATCTTCTGAAGCAAAAGACACTTCTTAACCTTGATTTTGCGATTCACTATCAACCTTCTGGTCCACGCCCCATGCCTTGCTACTAACCTCAAGTTTTTCCTGGCATCGACACTTGGTGGGATGTAACTTAAGGGATCCTTGTTGCACTCAACAGCAAAGCGCGCAGGAACATTCGACAAGGTCCCGGTAACCGATGTCCGGTGCAAGGTTCCCCGGACATTCTGTCCTAATCGCTCAAACAAAAATATAAGTAACTTCATAACGGAGACTAATCAAGGAAAATATCAACGTTTTGATTCTGTGCTGATGGTGCAGTGCTTCGATCCAAAGCGTCGTATTGAACAAGCCAAGGTGCTTGTCATGATGTCGCACGAATGTCGTCTACACTGTAGCAGCCAACTAAGGTCACACGGCAGTCGACAGTTTTACGTTTCATGCTATGCATGACGTTCCTCCTGTATCCTAGTTTTTATTCAAAGTTGGCGCCATTTCTTTGTATTATGCCTTGGTGTGCAATTTTGCGTGTTTCTTCGTCCTACCCGAGTATACGATTACACGTTCTTTTTCTCTCGATTCCCTTCAACACCATCGACCTCCGTCAGTAGCTGCCCAGATCCTCAAATTCTTCCCAAGAAGGTCCACCGGTCAGTTGTGTTTCTTTGCTACATTAACCTTCCATCAAACTTCCCTTGTCTAGAACCGTCCCCCATTACTGAGGCAGTCAAATATATTTATCTTGGTTCGTTCCAATCGAGTTATTTTTATCTGATTGTCCCGTCACTATCGAGTACTACAATAGAAAAAGGCCCTCAGCGGATATACACAACCAATACAATGGAAGAAAACAACTACAGAAAAAGACCCTCAGCGGATATGCACAACCAATACAATGGAAGAAAACAACTAGAAATAGATGTTAGGAAAACCAAACAGATGAAAGGAAGGCTGACCACAACGTGACACAGGTCACTAGCTGACCAATGAACTCACGAGGAAGCTGTCACCCAAGTGGCCAATCATGGTAGGTGGTACAACATACTCATCAGAGTTATATAGAGACGAGTAGACAAAGAGGATGTACCTACGCAACTGCGCGCCCACAGTATCTCCTCACGTGGTGACGAAACCTTTCCACGCTGACCGCGAAACTGGGCGAGCATATCAAGAGCCACCTAACCTACAACCTATATATATATATATATTCACTATATACTTGGTGTTTTGTCAGGTGCCCCCCCCATACTGCCATTGAAGCCCATAACGTAGGTCACACGAATAACAGGAACACCTACGAGGCGCCCACCAGGTCATAGGTTAAAATGTCCGGATGTGACAGATTGGTAACACAGATTGATAAGGCACGAATTGGCGGAATAAGAAATTAACGGCCTCATGTATACGTTTGCCTTCAGCTTTCTCGGGGTCTATTACAGCGGCCAATCTTATGGAGGCATAGAAGTATTTGGTAAATACAGAGAGAAATACTGACCCAAACAAGCTGTGCATAGTGCAGGGCAAACGAACGCAACAGCTTTTGTTATCATTTTACTTTTACTACTAAGAAGTGGTACAGTAGTACGAATTTGAGAAAGTATCATCCTACCAAGTTGAACCGTGTGGTCGTGGGATAACAAGACACTAAATCGGATAAATTGTGCTCATGGTGAAAAGGTGGTACATTATTTCTGCCCAAGATGATTACGCAGCAGTGAAATGAAAGGTGTGTTTAGTGGGATGTTGGTGTGCATGGGTTGTGACTGCAAGCTGGTCAACAAAGGAAAAGACTGACAAAAAACAGTGAAGATACTCGGTCGTCCATGCATTACACATGGCTCCGTACAAAGCAAAAACTTAACGTTTATGTTGATAGCATAACCAGTTCGCTAATAAATCAGGTTAGCAAATTCAAGGTATATACACTTCTAACAGGAACGACCATGCTCATCAACCAATCAAATAGGGTAGTATTAAATATCGATTCCGGGTGAGAATGAGGACCTCGATCAATACAATCAGGCTGTTCATCATGAGTTGGTCAGTAGACCATTACTTCACAAAGAAGGGCCGAAAATTCTTGGGACCATCTTCCACGAACTCCTCTAGCTTCAACGTACACGAACCGTCCTAGCAGGGGTTGTCTGCAAGGTATATGCAGCCTTGGATTGAATATTGCGTCGTTAAGTCGAGTGACAAATCCGCAAAGGTTCGATGTGCTGGTACTGGATAAAGCGGTCCCGGTGCCAGATCTTGGCTCGGATTCCACATATACCGAGAGACGCTCCAGATTTTCTGAAGTAGCTTTAAGCTTGTCGTCCGTGTCCGCTCGGGGCCAATGACTGCTTTGGGACGCTGCTTGGATAACAAAGAGGAATTTTTGCTGATCAATACCTGTCCTTTGCACCATTAATTATCCCCTTAGCGCAAAAAGTAAAAACTGCATATCGATAAATACACTCATTTGCAAATCAATTTGGTTTTGAGAGATACTCACCCCGACAGCCAACTGAATCTCCCGTTTGTGATGTTTCCAGGCAACTGAATGTACTGAACCAGGCAGCCTCATGTTCCAGTTGCTACGATATTCGAGATATCGTGATAGATGTATATACGTAATGCGCTACTCATAAGGTTGCTGGAAATTCTTCGACAGCCCGCGACCGGTTTCGCTCTTCTTGGGGCTCATCAGGTAGGCGCAGTCCCCGAGTTTCCGTCAACCCTATTGTTTTCAATAAATACACTCATTTGCAAATCAATGTGGTTTTTGCGAGAGACTCACCTGGAACCCGGAAACTCGGTGACTGCGCTTACCTGATGAGCCCCAAGAAGGGCGAAACTGGTCGTGGGCTGTCGAAGAATTTTCAGCAACCTTATGAGTAGCGCATTACGTAAAAACTGCATACTTTCCATAGTAGAATGTTGAAGCCCTAGTTGTTCCGTCACTTCTTAGTCACTTCATGGATTTCCAGGCATGTGGCGTTGTAGCGGTCACTCAGTAGATCACGCGTTACAAACATTCAAACCACGTGACAATTCCTGTCCCACTTGCAACCATAGCCGACAGGCTGTGCACTACAACTTCCCATCCATTTCTGTTCATGCGGCTACCACCTGCATCATGCGCCAGGCTTACGAACTTCAACACATCAGGTCACGTTGTGTTCATGTTCGTGCAAGCATCAAACACGAAGGGACAGTCCTCTCTTCACACTGCACACAATAAATAGGCATACAACTCGGCCCAACACATACACACAGGTGCGCGCGCACACACAGGGCAGGAAGTCAACCGAGCTCCATAAGTCTCCACGGATAACTACGGAACACTTGTAGCACGGCTACACTGCAGAGGAGACACGTCCCGCGTCTGGACTTTCACTCAGGAGCTCTCAACAAGTGTCCTCACACGATAGGTCGCTTTTGGCTTATTCCACTTTTGCATTGTATCTATTTTTACCAAAGTACACCTAACTATTGTTTCATCATCATCCTAGTAAATGCAGACATTTTTAGTGCTTGTCACCTTCTGATAATCAACTTAATTACGTTACAACCAGAGCACAAACAGCATACTTATTGGACAAATGCAAACGAATTCCACTGTTTAGACGTAACACGCTGCTCATAAGGTTGCTGAAATTTCTCCGACAGCCCACGACCGGTTTTGCCCTTCTTGGGGTTCATCAGGTAGGCGCAGTCCCAAATTGCACGAACTTAGCGACATACACTCATTTGCAAACAAATTTGGTTTTACGAGAGATTCAGCTGGGTTCCATGTGAATTTCGCGAATCCCCCGCTCATTCAGGGAAGCATTACGATTGATTATGTACTGCCCGCAACTTTCTTTTCAAGATCTTCTCTAGACTAATCATCAAACATTCTCATCCGTTTCCTCGTGGCTTCTCCCGTCTGGTCTCAAGATTGTAACAGTTTACTACCAGAAACTTCCAGCAGTTCACATTCTGATGAATCGATTGGTCGTGGGGTCAGTTCCATTTAATACAAGGCCAAGAAGTAGGACACGACTTACCGAGCTTCCGGAGGGTCTGGGCTTGCAATCACAGTATTCTCCATGTAAACAACTCAAGCTGCATCGAACACATCCACCTGTATTCTATATAGAGGCCAAAAGTAACGCGGGAAGCATCTCACTTGATTGGAAGTGAATTTAGAACCCATCCTTGCATAAGTTTTGTACTAGGGTGGTCCTTATCAAACTTAAAACGCTTCCAGCACCTTAAATTTGTTTCGTGTGGTGTAAATCCCATGACCCAGGGCTACATCGCCAGGAAGTTTTCTTCGAAAGACAAACTACTTATATCCATAAGAGTAACCAAATAATACGCGATTGTTCCAAGACCCACCGAAAACTTAATCTAGTATAAGACACATTTAAAGGGAAGGCCGCGAGATATAGGAAAAGTTCGTGTGGTGGACGGAAAATGACACCTCGAATGCCATTTCAAATGAAACACGAGACGGCCTTTGTGCAGAAAACAAACGTAAACAATAGATTTAGTTGGGATTTGCATTGGAACGTAGATCGAACGAGTAGTTGGAGAGACGTCAAGCTGACCATTTTAAACTCTCCTCAAGTCCACCTATCCAATCGATTGCATGAGAATTTTCCCCCGCTTTTAAAACTGACTTCCTTGAGCACATCAATAAGATAGGTTGATTGCGACCTTGTACAGGATCTTACCACTTCTATCTGCTCAGTAAAACACATTTGACACTACTCACGAGTTTTCAGTACTATGACGTAAAAACGCATTTCCTTTTCCAAATACTAATCTCCGAGTGCTAATCATCTCCGAATACGAATCTCCGAATGCGCACCCACAAATGTGCTTGAGATATCAAGAAATTTCATAAAGGAAGCTACTCACAAGGTTGCTGAAAACTCTTCGACAACCCACAACCGGTCTCGTCCTTCTCGGGGCTCATCAGGTAGGCACAGTCTCCAAGTTTCCCCACCTGAACCCCAAATACAAGAAACTTGACAAATGCACGCATTTGCATGCCAGTTTGGTTTCCACGGGCGACTCACGCGAAACCAAGCTGAACCTCTATCTTATGATATTCTTCGGTCGATTAGTCCACCGTGGAAACCAAAGTGGAATGCAAATGAGTGCATTTGTCGAACATTAGAAAACCATTTGGTGTATGAACATAGTGCCTCACAAAGTGTCCCTCTCTCTCTGTTCCCGGAGCACTAGAACTTTCATGGTGGACCAACAGTAACTTCGATGTTCAACTCTACATGAAGGGTGAATTGAATTGTGACCGAACCTTTTAGACAACTGGAGAAAAATTCAACCGGAAAATTGCCAAACCAACCTCTTCCATGACCAGCTGTATAGATCACCACTCCACTGACTTCCGTCTGCTCACGTAGGTCTACATACCACGATGGTAGTTCAACAAAGGGCCACCGGTACTCCAACACTGTGCAAGAATGTCTCGCCGCGCCGCCTGCCAA
Source organism: Clonorchis sinensis (assembly GCA_003604175.2). Classification (NCBI taxonomy): domain Eukaryota; kingdom Metazoa; phylum Platyhelminthes; class Trematoda; order Opisthorchiida; family Opisthorchiidae; genus Clonorchis; species Clonorchis sinensis. Next base: position 220,730,837 of record CM030369.1, on the reverse strand, counting down.
ACCTCGTTCCACATTTGCATGTTTGTCAACTGAGGAGGTGGGGTTAGGATCATCGCTCATCACACCTTCAGAAGACCTCAGAGTCAACGTGGAGTTGCGCGTGAATAATTCCTCTCCAGTCCACCCATCCACAGCCAACGAGGCCATAGGATCCCCGGTGTCTCCCGATAACGATGAAGACCGAATGCCATTCGCTGACCAGAACTGAAGCATGGACTTGGATGACGAAGTTTGCGTCTCCCCGATTCTGTGATTCGCAAGCATAGGGGCTCGTCTTTCTTGACGATGAGCTGGACCACGAACGACCGTGGAGGATTCTTCCGGGGACGCTGCATCTTTTTGGTAGTTATGATTGATATTGGACAATGCTGTGGGCAGATTACGCTTTTGAGGATTCGAAGAGTCTGGATTGAGCCAGGCTGACTTTTTGTAAGCAAGATTAGCGACTAAAACGAAAATGAGAACTATTCTGAAATATTCTGAGACAAGTTGAAGTACACGTATAACCGGGGAGGCGGTTAAACACTGAGATAAATACCGGCCACTTGGTCTACGAAGTCATGTATCACGTCTCACTGGTTGGCCTCACGAGTACAGTGTCCATGTGGTGTATCGATCAACTTTCTGTATAGCGTACATTCAGAACCACACCGGGTACGTAGACAAAATCACCGCGTACGAGTGCTGTCCCGCGTACCAGATGGCTGACAGCCCCGTGCAACTTACAACAGGTGTGGTCACGGGCCTGTTCCCGGTGGACCACCGATGGAAGGTTTATCGAATTACATCAATAAAAATGCGCTTCCCAAACATTTTAACCAGCTGCGCCGAGTTCCGTTCAAATGCAGATTGACACTGTCATGAGCAGTGTTGAAGGTGCTCTACGGAGCGAAAACGCAATATATCTGATAGACGTAGTGTACGATCCTGTGCTGTGATCTCAAGGCAAGAAAATTGGTTAACTAGTCTAAACGCACGACCTAGGTGTCCTATCTGACGGGTAACGTGTGTGGTCCAATTCAACGACGGACAGTCAGTAATAATTGCGGCGAAACCGAATTCTACGAACTTCACCTGAGTTTGTTCGGTAGTCGAAATAGGGCAGCAAACAATATATTGACTTAGACGTGGGCAGACAGTGCGGACAGGTAGACCGTGGTTCTATGAGAAATTAACGGTAAATAATGAGCAGAATTGAAGGAAAGCTTACGGCTAGATTGGACCTTGGGTAGTTAGCAACACAGGGTGGCACAGAAAGGGCAGCGTGCTATCGGACAAATTAAGCGGAAAAAACGTTGTGCAGCTCAACAACAAACCCGGAAATGAATGTGAATAAATCGAGTCATAAAAACAGTTAATATAGAATCGACTTTGTATAAAACAGAATAGTTCAGTCTTAAAACTTGGGCAGTCACCGGAAGGGTAATGAATTAGTCTAGGCAATAGGGAAACATAAATAATTACGTCCGGACCGGTAGAACACTCTGTAAGTCAGAACACATATTGGCTTCTTGGAAGCAAAATTTCTCAGCATTGCTAAACAGCCCGCCTAAACTAGACTTGGAAAACCTTGCACAGTTATTCCAAGCCCCCGTGAAAATGGATCTTTCCAAAGAAACCAAAAAGGATGAACTTTAAAGGACTACAAAATGGGCATGCGATCTGAAGAGGCAGATTATCTGCCGAAATATTCAAACTAACTAGACCAATGATGAAAAACGACGTTTTTCACATGATTTCAACAATCTGAAAGAGTGGAAATGTACCACAAGAGTTCAAGGATGCCACAATCTTACCATCGTTCAACGGAAGGGGAAGTAGACGGAAAACAGACGAATATCGAGGAACCAGTCTTCTCTGAACCGCCGGCAAAATCTTGACATACGTTGTACTCAACCGTCTGAAAGTTACTATTCTGGAAGAATGCGTCCTTGAAGAACAATGTGGATTCTCAGGCGGAATCTGCTAAAACTACCAAAGCCATTCGGTCCCGTAAAAGAGCCTGAGTGCCTAGATTTGAGGCCGTCTCAAGACGTGGGGAGCAAGGTTGTGTTCTGGCCTGAAATTTGTTTATCCTGTAGCCGGTTACGATTTTCGCAGAAGGGTGTCGCAGTTTTTTCGAAAATCGTGTACCAATCCAGTTTCTTTCATATGGTCATCTTTTCAACTCGAGACACTTCACGATTAAAAGTAGACCACACCATTCTGGGTGCCGTATACCATACATACATACGTACATCGTTCAGCTGTAGCATCCTTTCGGTGCCTAACTGCCATGCCACCCGAAGTTGCACGAGGGCTGGGATGCTGCCAGGTTGCCAAAGCCTAGACACTCGTGGTCAGACAAACTTGCACATTTAACCAACGAATTCAGCCATGAACCTAACTAAGTTGGGAACCTTGGAAGTTGGTGAGGGTGATACGAAGGTGTGTTCATAGTTGATGGCGGTAAACGGAAAAATGCGTCGCTGGTTTTCATTCCACTTGGTGTGGTCGGTCCAAGTGACTGAATCCTTCATAGCAGATGCCGGGACTTCGCATTGAGTCAAACAGAAGAACAGTTGCTGAGGGCTATTGAACTACACTCATTTTCAAGTTAAACTGGTGTTAGCGAAAGGCTCACCCGAAACTCAGCTAAACCTCTCCTTTCGGATAATCTTCAACTGAAAGCGCTGCGAAAAAGCCACCTCTTGTTTCGAGATATAGCACAACGTTGTTGAAGTCCCTTTGCTGAAGTCGACGACCGGTTTCGCCCTTCTCGGGGCTCATCAGGTAGATGCAGTCCCCAGATTGTACGGTCTACTCTCATTTGCACACCAATTTGGTTTCAACGGGAGACACGCCTGAATCCCAGCCGAAGCTCTCGTTTATGATCTTTAACTGATATGCTGCACAAAAGGCATCTCACGTTTCAATTGGTATCACATTCGTCCCCAAGTTGTTCTGTGTCCGTGTAGAATTCACGTATTGGTAGATCCTAGATGGATCTAAAACAACTGAATTTTGAAGTGACCGAAGCATTGAGCGAGTCTGGTGCGAAACATCACGTGTAACTACTTGGTGGAGTCAGAAAGCTCGAATCCAAGATGCATCCATGAATGCATTCTATCCCGTCTCACAGTGTTTGTCACTTAAGATGCACAGTTTGTTTCAAAATGTGAAAAGCTCGACTAAGGACGACATAGGTCAGCTCGCGCCAGGTGTTTATAGTTGCAAACTCCTTGGGGTTCGCAACAACCTCATCCCCGACCACGCACTGACGGTGTGTCCTCGATTAGTGATGAAGGGTCAAGCGAATTGCCAAGCTCGGCGAACAGATCGACAACTACCCCACCCCGCTTGGAGGACCTGAGCACTCGCCTTAATATCATGCTACCGAAAGACAACGAGGGGGTCCATATCAAAGCCAGGCACTGCACTCAAGTTTCAGTCTTCTTAGAACTCATTGACAGTACATATCCTTGGTTGTGTCGGAAATTGAAGACGTGAGAGGCGAACATGTTGGCACCACCCACGGATGGGGTTGAGTTATCAAGTCTGAACAGGCGAACGTGTTCACTCACGCCCCAGGTGACGCCACTGATCCATTACACTTATGTAAAAAGGTGATTGGTGATTCAAAATGGGTCCGGTGTTACAGATGGCAAAAGCACTTGTATTCAAACAACAAAAGCATAATATTTTCACCGTCTGAATTGGGAAATGGACTACGCCACAGCACACGTTGCCCGAATAACCACTGTAATCCTTAAAAACAGGTTTAGAAATCTTAACGAATAAGCGTTTATCTCACCATCTAGACATGGAATTAACGTCCCTGTTGCTCGATCGATTTGCGCCGTCACGTGATACTTTGAAACCAATCTCAGCTGACCGTTCCGAGCATTTCACAAATCCTCCCCAAATGCTGCATGGTCATTTTGACTACTGCTAATAAAGCTCACCGATTCACATAAAAAAAATCTCAGGCTAAATGTCGGTCCGTGGAATTTTCACTCGATGTGTGAATTAATTTTTCCTCTGAGCTATCCAGAGAGAGTTGATAGAACCAGATTTGAAAATCACTCAACTGAGGTCTCGACTTGTAAGTGAAACCAATCTATTCTGGAAAGTGGAGAAGCACTGTACAGCTGCCTCATCCTTATAGGGGCATCAGCAGTTCGCATCTCGCGAAACTCCAGTTTCCCGAGTTTCGAACCTGCAACCTTCCGGTCGGTAGACTGAACACTTAACCATCCGACCGCAGGTGGATGATCACCATTCCACTTAACTCACACTTGGACGAGTGGCTTCATTTGCAGGACAAATTTCATCTGAGAAGTTGTCACTCGAGGAGCCTGTCAATACGTGACCACATGATTTGGTTTCCATGAGTGCAAAGTGGTGAACACTGTATCCCGTCCAATTCCGAGGTAATCGCATTGCTGCTCAGCTGGTCGTGACCGACGGTCAAACGACTGACCGGGGAAGGTCGAGGTTACAAAACTCCATGGATTTGCGTGAGGTGCCTACTGTTGATGATTCCCAATAAGGACGGAACAACTGTACAGTGCTGCTTGGCCGTTCATGCATGTCTTACAAGATTCTGAAAGATACCGAAGGTTTTTAAAGTTTGTAATCGTTCAACTATGGCACCCTTTCAGTGCCTAACTACCATGCCACCCGAAGGAAGCACGACGGTTGAGATACTGGCAATTTGCCCAACCCTAGACAGAGGAAGTCGAGAGGCAGGGCTCGGGTTCGAAGCACGAACCTTCCGGTCAGTAAACTCGCGCTCTAACCACTTGGGCCATCTCACCCCTAGAATCTGTAACACCGTGTGCATTTGCATTCATTTCAATAAAACAAGCCACTGTTCGATAAATCAACTTTGGCGGGAACATATTATTTAAATTAATAGATTGTAAATGATTAAGCAACCTAACAGAACACCAGATATGAGATCTTCCTCACTGGAAGCCGATTAATTGCCTATTCGCACGGTACATGGTCCGCGCTAACAACACAAGGGAAGCATTTGTCGCTAGTGACGTGGAGGGTGCGGACGTGTAAAATGCACCCATATCTTAGACTCCCCTCCTCCCCATTTTCGAGGTACACTCCAGACCAGGTAGCATGTATCGGGATATTTATTGCCGAAAGTTCATTAAACAGCATGTACAAAGTGCTACCACCTATTTTACACTACACCTGTACCTCTCCGGAGGAATGTGTCCTTTTCGGACAAACGTATGGTAGCAGGGAATTAGCCTGGACGTCACACCGGAACAAGGCAGTAAACGCCCGAAAAATACGGAAAAAAGAGGCAATTGCTGCAAATCTTGGGTAACCAACATTAACTGTCGAAATAAAATGAGTTTCGTTTGGGTTTATCCATCCAAAAACGTAAGTAGACCAACGAAGCCCTTCCATATAACAGTTAGTTAGACCGGTATGTTGGGGGACCGCCCTCAAGACGTAGTTTGGTATTTGTTCATATCTGTGCTTGCAATGGTCGGTATAGAATCCATTCAAAATCAGGTCAGCGATACGATTTAGTGTCGTATTCCCTGTGACACTGAACAAGTCGCGCTGTGGTGCGTGTTATCCCCGTATTATGATATGTTGACTGAAGTGAGACACAGATCGCAGCATGGAGGCCACGTGAACTCTTATCTCCACGCAAAACTTTGTTCAAGAGCTTAAAGTCCACTGGTAGGACGTAACAGAGAGGATTAAAATCGATGGCTGGCATTGGTTTGTCCGCTGAGCACATGTTTCATCAGCGTCGTTAGGGGGGCGGAACGGAGCGTAGTCCAGACCGTGCGTCAGTGGTTATACCTCCTTGAGGTTACATCATCAAAGAAGATCACAGCGTGGAACCCAGAGAGACAGGACTCACTCAAGCACCGATTAATGGAAGACAGCAGGGGAGCACAAGCTCAAAAGTCACGTGGTCACCGATCAACCAATAGAATCGGTCGATAAAACAACCCATCCTGATAGGTCACCTCCAGTTAGCAACATTTATCTTGACATACACTCACCACTGCTCAACGTTCATTTCAGCTTATCAGCTATAAACCATGGGTACGTTGCTTCCCGCTGTTACCGCCTCGGTCGCCGGAAAATGAGAGAGCGTGGGAAATATTGTCAAACATTGGAGGCGATCAGTTATCTCGTGTGGAAACTGTGCAGCTTTACGCTGTAGACGACTGCTTGGATGCACGGGCGCCACAGACTGCGTGATGGAGCCGTACCTGCCAGTGTAAGTAACCATTAGTGAGTTGAGTTCCGTGGTCGCCATCAAAGGAGACAGCGGTTTTTGACCCGAATGGAGTTTTCATACTTCGCTGCCGTGTCATAGACTGCCCGTCTCTCGGTTACCTCCACTGAGCACAACACTGGGCGAAAGGTGCTCTGAAAGGTAGACGATTCTCTGGCCCGCATAGTACGCGTTCTAACCAATGTAACCTATGAAGTGTGAATAAGTTATCCATCCTGGGAAAGCTCTTGTTTCCTAAAACTCTAAGGCATACCTCAAAATTGATAACCCGATGTTCGCACCAGACCTGACCAATGCTTCGGAGACACCGATGGCCAAACACTGACATCTTTCGGATGTCCTCTGCACCTACAGGCCACGTCTCTGATCCATAAAGCAGTATGGATCGCACTGCCGCATTGTAAATTCCGCCCTTGACAGACACACTGACTTAAGCCGGCGCCATAGGTGTCGGAGGTTGAAAAAATCTGTCCTGGCCTTCCCGATTCGAGGAATAATCTCATCTCCAGCTAGTCCACCGGGAATTATACAGCTGCCCAGGTAAACAAATTTATCTACCACATCGACTGGCTCGTCTGCAACCATGAGGTTTGGGTCTGATCCAAGCCCTAGTCACAGAAAGGTTAGTGTTTGCTAGTACGGGCTAAACGTGATGTTAGGCTAAGCGCACGACCTCAATCAGCCACCCGTCCTTTTGTGCAACCACTGTTTTGCGGCCGGAAGCCGCCCTAAAACACTTGATCTAAACTGACCAGAAGAAGAGATCACATGAAAGTTTGCCAGCATGTGACTTGGATGTCACAACACCTCTCGTGCAAAGGGATGTTCCGTTCACACGGCTGTCACATCAGTGATTCTGAGCTTGTATCTGCCGCGATCAGTCACCAACTTCCTAAAGACTTCGTTTTCCAATACTCCAAGACTGCCTTAACTATGTACGTTCTTTCCAGTCGATCATGCCAACTTTTGGCACAAAATTACGCTTGCATATCTTGGATATGGATACGCTTGGATATCTGTAGGTGGGTGTTCTCACTCATCTGACCTAGATTAGGGGTACGGTTGGCTGCCTCAGACCATCCTTTATTCGTGTAGACTACCGCACAGAGTTCGTTCATCAACCAAGAACGGAATAAAATGGTGATAACTCCAGATAGTTCAGAGGTTAGGGCACGAACTTACTGCCTGGAAGATCGGTGGCCGGAACCCAACCTCTGCATCTCGACTGCTCCTGTCTGGACTTGGGCACCTTGGCAGTATCTCGGCCCTGGTGCTACCTTTGGTTGGCAATAGAGTTTGGAGACAGCTGGTACAGGTGGACGGTTAATTTTATTATTTTTTTATTGGTTTACACTGATTAGATCGACTGCGCCAAGAACAACAGGCGAGAGTATTAGGCGCGTGGGCAACAGAGTTCCTGATAGGATGTCAACTTTACAAAATTAAGTAAACGAAATCGGGATCCTTGAAATCCACCAAAATGCCTAAGAAATTCATCGACGTTCCTGTCTAGGGACTGCTGAAACAATGTGTTCTTGAGGCTACACTTTAACTTAGATCATTTCGTCACAAACGTATTGGCCGCACATTTGTGTTTTTACGTCTCAGCGGACTGAACTCAGAAACAGAACTTCCGAACCCTTCAATGAGTACATTGTTGACCAAAGTACACCTACAAATCGAACATACACACGGGGGTGGTCTCCAAATTCCTATGGGTTGATCATATCATTTGGCGAGATGGCTCAAGTAGTTAGAGCGCGAATTTGCTGATCGGAAGGTCCGTGGTTCGAACCCGACCTCTGCCTCTCGACTTCCCCTGTCTAGGCTTGGGCAAGCCGGCAGTATCTCAGCCCTCGTGCTTCCTTCTGGCGGCATGGCAGCTAGGCACCGAAAAGGTGTTACAGCTGAACGATTTTTTTTACCTTGTCACGCCAAACGAATTGCAGTTCTAAATAACGGACCCTAAAACACACCAACTAGGTTCCACATATCCTTTTATTGATCGTTCCTATTCACTGTACGCTTTCTAGACTCGACACGTCATTGTACATTTTGCCATGTACCGTTATACCGCAACTGGGTCCGAAACGAAAGCAATGCAGTTCCAGTTGCAGTCACCCATATTATCGATTACCCGCCGGTTCGAAGGTTCAGCTTGCTGCCAAAAGTAACTGATGGCCATTGAATGTGATCGTAGACAGTAGTTTGCTGGTCACACAGGTCTCAGTGAGCGAAAGCTCACCTGGAAGCGCTAGACCAGGAAAAAGCGGCAGGATCTAACTCAGATCTGACTGACTACACTCTACGTCGTCCGGTAAGCCCCCAATATTGAGGTTATCGTGTTCTACTAACGAGAAACTTTAGTTAGGTCTAGCAATTGTGCACAACGAACTAATGAGGACAAAATAGTCCTTCTCGTGACCTACGAAAATTGCGGTACACCTGGCAGTTACAAGAGTGTCACCGGAACCCGTCAGATGAAGATCGTCTGCTCATCAATCTGCCTAAAGGGGGCCATTTGCGCCAAATGCCCATCGACCTGGTTCTTTCCAACCCATGTTGTAATGTCCTCGAACCGACAGACTTTTATCCCGCTCTACAGTGACGCTCAGTTATAACATTTTCGTCCGAGAAATAGTGTGACAGAAAACGAACCACACTACTGTCGCATTTTTACTGAAGTCAGCCAGTTCCGCCACAAAAGAAAAGCACCGCTGACCGGCGATCTAGACTTGTCCAAAAATGCCCTTGTGAATACAACTTCGTCGTTGCTTGGAGTTTTTTTTAATTATAAGGTCAAAACACAGCGTAGTGGAATAGGCTGTTGTAATCTGACGTTTCGGTTGCCGTGGGCGATCTTTCTCAAGGATTTCTACAATCAATTGAATACGAGTCAAATTGCAGGGACATTTGGGTCTTCTGATTGGTGCGTCCCTGTGATCAGTTGGCAGTCCGATTGGGTCAGCGTGCGTGGGTGTGTGTGTGTGTGTGTGCACTCTGATTAGAGTGTGCTTCCGCTTGTTGTTATGCGGGTTGTGATGCTTCATTTTTGAGATCCTTGCTTAACATCTGGTTACTATGCCTGCTAAGGTGTGTAGTAAGTCCAATCCAGATGGACGGGAAGCTGGCGCCATCACTCCGGTTGATGCAGTTCGACTGTGTGCTGATCTCTAGGGCCTCAGCGCACGTCCGCTCCACATGCGACTTGAATCCTGACTGTATTATACGTGTACCATCGAAATTGATTTGATGGTTTTGACTCAAGTGCATGGGGTGCAATGGCTGAGTCGCGTTCTATTTTTTCAACTCTATTGGGTTTCTTGGAGGAAAACGCACATTTCGTTTGTGCTCCGTGATCCGTACATGGAGTTGCCTAGCTGTCTGGCCTATGTATTTTGCTGGACATTCTGCACAGGGAATCTGGTAGACGTAGTTTGTAGGGTGCTTCAGTTCGACTGGGTCCTTAGCTCACACAAGGTGTCGTTGTAACGTGTTGTCAATTCGGAAAAAAGTTTTACTATTATAATCCCGAAGTATGGCATCGTATGGCGTCTGAGGTGCCAACTCTGTAGGCTATTGCCACGGTGACTATCGGGTTTTTGTCTTCCTGTCTCACCGATCCGAGTAACGTTCTTCCCATTTGTTGGGCAATGAGCGGTATTCATTTTGTTGTAATACCTTACTGAGTCGCGTCAGTTCCTCTGCTCGTATGGATTCGTCCGAGCAAAGCTTCTTGATGCGATTCGAGATTCGTCAGCAATCCGCCGACTGCGCGTTTGACGTAGTGTGAATGCGAAGATTCATGGTGCAAATACCTGTCTGAATGTGTAGGTTTTCTGTGGATTCCCACGGAGAATCCATGATTAGCGTTAACTGAGTGCTTGCAGTCCAGGAAACAGATGGTCCTCTGCTCGTTCTCAGTTTCAATCGTGCTGCATTGTTCATTCAGACAGTTTAGAAAAGCTTGCCGCTATGTGGCTGATATGACCGTAAATATGTCGTCAACATATATCTCAGCCAGGTGCGTGGTGGATGGGCGAATTCACGTAAGGCCTTAGTTTCAATATGGTGTAACAAGAGATTAGTCACTAAGTGTGATACTGGGGAGCCCATAGCGACACCGTCAGTTAGCCTGTGTTTTGACCTTATGATTAAAAAACTCCATAATTTACATCAAATGGCGCTGAATTTTTTAACACTGATTTCGGCTGATTTCGGCCCGGAATTAGTCGTTTTTTCTTTGAGGATGTTGTAATGACCCCATGTGCAATTGCTTGGAGCAAGTAACGCCTCGTGAATACGTTGAAGCATTGCTTGCGTTCATTTTATCAACGACTTCCACTCGCGTAGGTTCGACCGATTGTAGTTCAAGGTCATCAACAACTTGTGACACGCGATTTGGCGTCAGTACAACCAGACAAAACTCCAGCTCATGAAAGGTGTCGAGAAAAATCTATTCAATCAGGCGGACAGCCGAAACTTTTTGAATTAGAGGACAGTGAGCAGCTGGGTTGAAGATTATCGGTTGCCCAAGCCGTTCCATCGCGGACTCTTCTTGATGCATCTTAGAAAGCCTGACAGTTGAAAGTCTCAGCAAGTTGCTACGCCAAGCAGAAAGCGCGAACCAAGAGGATGATACCGAAGAAATGAATATCTGATGTGAACTGTACGCTACAACGTTATATAATTTGTAGTATCTTTTTTGTGGGATATTTTTAGAGCCCTGCGTTTCAGAACGAGACCAAAAGACTTCAACGCTGTGACTAACTGTCAGGCTAACAAAACCAGATAAAGGTAAGAAATGAATTTTATCACACTGGGTATCAGTGTTCTAGGTAAACTTTCAGCTGTTGAAGTCAGGGATTGGCTATCTCGTATGCCCTGCAACTACGCCCCGAACAGGATGAAACCGGTAGTAGACTGTCTTGCGACGTTAAGCATACCAGTTATATCAGACCAAAAGTACTTTATGGAATACCTTAGCAGAGTAAACTTGAGAGAGCCTGTGTATTGTACTCTATGCAGAATAATATCAAAAAATTATTGACTAAGAAATACTCCTTCGATTTTTCAATTCTCGGTAATTTTATCAGTATTTGAAAGTTTGCCATAACTGTTAAAACAATCACTCTGCTCCATTGAATGACGCTCAGAAGGGTAACGAAATTGGCTGTGTATTGCCTTTACTAACTAAGGTCTTTGAACACGTGTTTTTGAAAGCACACTGAACAGAAGTTGACTTTGTTTTGGGTTGTACACTGCTTCCGAATGGAAAGGTTCCAACCTAGAACACTAAAAAATACCATAAACTATTCGCCCAATAAGCACGGTAATGCGACAAAGTGTCCGACTGATCAACTTCTCTGTAAATCAGTACACCATAAATCCATGTGTCTGCTATGAAGACAACCATAGGAATCTAATGATAATCTGACATTTTGGTTTGTTTCCACCACCGTATATCCATGTAGTCTTGACAAGATAGCACACCTGGGTCGCACGTTTGAGCTCGGGATCACCGGAGTGCCCTAAGTGGCTGAATATTGTTTGAACAATAGCGGCTTGAAAGGTGTCAGACGTCGTCAGTGGGGCTTAACCATACATCCTTAGGAGCTTAGGGAACAACCAATGAAAACTTTCAGCATAACCTTTTCTGTGAAACGTTTCTTCCGTTTCGATTGGTCAGCATGACTTGACCTTGAAATGGCAAGGTCAAATGCGATTGTACACCAATCCGGAATCGGACTTACCGCATGAGCTCTCGTTATTGATGCGGAAAAATCCTGTGGTACAAGGGCCTTTTTGTCGACATCCAAGCAGACCAACACGCATTGCAATTCGATTCCTCCAATTTATTGGATGCACACGGACGTAGCGAGCGATAAACGGTGATGTGAGGTAGTGTATTCGTTCTGGGACCAGTTCATTGTTTCCTTCGAATAACTTGTTAGGGTAGATGAAAAGATGGATGCGCATTCAGCTCAGCATTTATCACACATCACAAGCATGCCCTTGTTGAAAAGGCTATTGCCATGCAACGACCGGTCATGATATGCAACATGGACAGGTAGAAAGGAGAACACTCACTGCCAGCAATCAGTGTGAGAAACTAAAAGTTTAAACTCAAGTGGGTTTGTCACGTGGATACATGCAGCAAGCTCGTATTCTCTGTAAATCAAAACACCGGCTGGGATGTTGCAGATGGTTGGTGCATCACCCTGACACTTTTGACAGTCGGGCTAAAGAAAAATCGATAATTTCGTGAGTTTCGTCAGATGAGCATCGCTAATGATTGTCAACCGGGATGAAACAGCTGTACAGTGCTTCTCGGCTTTTCAGTCTTGATTGACACCAATGACAGGACGAAAACTCAAGTGAAAGGAATTTTGTTGCCCCTCAGTTTGTTTGGGTAGCTAGCGGACTAAGTGGTTAGGTGCTACCCGATCTATAAACTTGGCAACCAGCTTTTCAAACATTCTACGCTTTAGTGGTGCCTTTTCTTGCATTTGTCTGTCCACACTTAAATGACATGGTATTGAGCAGCCCCGGACAGTCTGTTATAGCCATTTTACTAGGGGAATGTCAGTACACTGCCGCTAGTTGAGGCCACTGAGAGACGGCGCCAGTGCCGTGATTCAGAGGAGGTAATGCTCATTCTTGAAGGAAACTACTCGTAAGGTTTCTGAAAACTCTTCGACAGCTCACTGTCATTCCATCTTACTCAAGCTGCTTCCGCGCTAATCAAATTCCTTCGAGGTTGCATTTGAATCAGCGGCTTTTACGTGCCACCCCATCGGCTCAGCCGCAGTTTCCTTCCGCATTCGAACAAACTATCTGTACTTCGTCCTGGTTACAGCCCCACTCCTGGTTCTTAAAAAAATCTGACGACATTCGTGGACGACGCCATAGAAGGGCTAGTCTTTGACGATGCCCACATCAAATAGCACAAAAAAACCTAATGATTGTGTTGAACTAATTCACGGAAATGAGATTCTTCTATCTAATCTACCCAACCGTGAGCCAAATCGTCCTCCCAGTAGCGTTTGTCATCAATATCACAGACCTGGCCAGCACAACGTCTCCAAATAAGTCCCTCTTGAAGCGACTTTCGGAAACATCACAAACGAGAGATTCAGCTGGGTTCCAGATGAGTCTCACGCAAAAACAAATTTGTTTGCAAATGAGTGTATTTCGCTACTTTCAGATTTCTTCATGGAACATACTACCCATAAGATTGCTGAAACCTCTTTAGGTTCCTTTTTGTCCATCAGAAACGACAACAGCAAATGTCAGGGAGTTAACTGTCCTCTCTTATACTCGTTCGTGATGGTTTGCTGCCCCCGGAGTCCTCCTCGTTGTTGTCCCACGCTCCTGTTGGTTTTAGAAAAACTTGCTTTAGCGGTGAGCGTTGACCCGTAACAATTTTCGGATCAGTGCAGCTAGCCTGAATGGCATCCACAGACCGAAATAAACACTATATTTGACTCCACTTACCAGCTACGCACCTGCAATGGTTTACAGGATGCTTGGATCAGTGACGAGCCGGTATGACCTTGGTCGCACGCACAAGACTAGTTTCCCCTGAAGAAGTACACTCATTTTCCAAGTAATTTGATTTCAACAGACAAATCTCTCTGGTTTTTGCAACCAAAAAAGCTGCTCAAAGTATTTTGGTTTGAACGATACTCGAGATTCACAAATTGGTTGAGAACTCTTCGAAAGTCCACAGATGATTTTGTCCTTCGTAAGACGCGTCCGAGGACGTAGTCCCCGAGTTTCCCTCGACTTTATTTTTCATTAAACGGCACACATGTACTTTGCAAGTGAGTGCATTTCGCCAGTTGCGAACACTCTAGTGTCCGGGTAGAACATAGGATTGACGGAAACCATGGAACTGCCACTGCCCAATGATCCCGAAGGAGGCTCAAATCGGTCTTGAGCTACCCCAGAGTTTTCAGCAAACTTATGAGGGGTGTGTTCCATCTAGCCAATATACTGCGGTATTTCGAATATCGTATCAGCTGAAACATGAGGAACTACATGTGTGCAGCACATTCGGTCGAAGAATATCATACCTGAAAGACTCAGCTGCAATTCAGCTAAGCTTGACAGTAAAGCCAAACTAGATTTCCAATGACAGATTTGACAAAGTGCCTAAACTTTGAGTTCAAGCGGAGCCTAAGTTTGACGGATGATCGGGGGAAGTCTCTTCCTAACGAGCCTGGAGGAGGGTAGAATATGAAGTGGGCCATTGCAGGGCTTTCAGCAGCCTTATGAGTAGTATATTACGTCTTCTCGTATCAGGCGATTTCATCTTCTTCCAGTGTAACATCCTCAAACTTAATCTCGCGATCAACTCAGCCCACTAGTTCTTGTTGTCAACCACAACATCTATCTTCACTCCGAGGGCAACCTTAGCCGTGTTATTGGTACGTGCCGTGAGGAATTCCTTCTCATTTGCTCTCTTGACGCGCCCACTTTATCGGCAACGCGATAAGATCCAAGCGGAGTAGACTTCACCATTGGCATATTGCTGAATCCTGATGAAGTTATGTCGCGGTTCGACGCAGCTCGAATGTAGAGTCTGCGCGGGTTACGAGAGTGCTCTTCTCTCCAAGAGGTGTATCGGTGACTGTTTTATGATTCGGCAGCTGACCAATGACATCCCGTTGAAGAAAAACGGAAACTGTGTGTGAAAATCAGCTATACACTTTGTGTGTGCGTGTACGCAACCCCCAAACCAGCAGTGCGCTGCATGTTGGAACGATCAGACTAGCAATCGACTTGGAATTTCTCTCGGGTTCGGCACGAAGAATTAAACTGAAGATAACCACAAATGAGGCCAACTTTCTGGGTTTCCAGGGCTTCTGACACACTACTACTACGAAAGTTGGAAGTTATTTCATACACCTGGATTTTCCTCTGGATGTTCTCGTTGATCCATGCAAACACGCATCCTCAGCGTGGCACTGTCGCGTGCCACCCAAAGGTGCGTGCACTCCATACTAAGAACTGGTGGTCTACGAAATGCCCGTGTCTCAACACCGCCATCCAAATCTGGATTTAAAGTCCTACTTTTTCAACTGCCTTTGTATGTCCATCCCCTTCCACATGATGAACCCATTCATAGGACCATACGGTCGACTGTATTAGCGAGAACATAATAATCAATAATAGTTGAACATAAAAAGCACAAAACAAAAAGTAGAGAACGAAAGTGGGATGGACAAATGAAACGAAAATTCATGCAAATGAAACGGAACAGAGGCATGTGTTAGCAACAAGTTAGGAGATGACCTTGAACGATGTGAAATTTGAATAAAACACATTAAGCGTCAGGGCACAGAATCTGTTTGGTTTGACCACGACGTATAAGTGAAATAGGAACTGGCGTAACATACTACTCGTAAGGTTGCTGAAAACTCTTTGGCAGCATAAACGAGAGATTAAGCCGAGTTCCAGGTGAGTCTCCCGTCAAACTTAAATCAGTATGTAAATGAGTGTATTTCGCAGTACTGGAATTCCTAAACTGATAGCTTATTCATTCTCACGCGACTGCACTATGCGTCGAAAAATGCAAAGTGGTCGCCCGACTAGCAACAGGCACCTAAAGGCTGGTTAATAACAATACTACTAATAGTTATAATAATGATGATAATTCAGTTGTAACACCCTTTCGGTCCCGAGTTGCTATGCCATCTGAAGGAAGCACGAGGACTGAGATAAATTCCAGGTTGCCCAAACCTAGGTTGGAGCAGTCTAACCACAGACCTTCTGGTCAGTAATTTCTCACCCTAACCACTGAGTTATCTCCAGCTCTGAAGGTGGATTAGCTGCCCAGAAAGTGATTCAACTAATAGCTAACTATGAACGGAGTGCAACTTTGCCTGCCACAACTTTATCACGTCTAACGATCATGGCCTTTGATGCACCCCAGGACAAGTTACAAACGATAGACCCAAACTGCCTTCAGACCGTGCTGCCCACCTTCATTTTCCATGTGAAGTCATTTGAAAAACCCATACAATGTATAAAAATTGAAGCCATCCTCTGAAGACTGCCAACTCGGCTCCCGAACCAACACGATTGGTCTTGCATGCTGTGTTTGCCTAAAGGTCATCTCACACATGTCTTCCGTTCCAAGGTTGTCGTCCATCCTCACTCGTCTTAAAGTCCACCATCATATTTTTGAATGCATGGAACTTTCGTCGATCAATAACTGTGCTTGTTACACGCTGCTAGCTTGACAGTAGTTTCGTGCCCTTGGAACAAGTATGCACTATTCAAGGGATAATCGAACTGGGTGGAATTATACGCTGAATGCATGTCTATAATGTGGCAAAGCTAAGTCTCGTCATCAAGGACACCTTTAGACGTTTTGCTGGTCACCTGACTGACATTTCAAAGGGGTGCTTGCCCATAATTGCCTTGAACTCACCAACGTTTACACGCTTGGCACGTTAGTCTGTTGCCAGGGCGGTGAAACCTCAATGTCCGAACACTGACCTCATGTTGTCGAGGATGTTAATGATGAGATGACAATTTACGTGGCCGACGGTTTGTTTGCAAACGTTTCACCACAAACGAAGGCATCAACACCATGCGCGTTTGCGAAGCGGAATTTGAGGAGACAGATGCTATACCATGACAAGCTAAGCAGTGTGGACCCAAAGCGCCCCGACATTTCGTCTTCTCGTAAGGGGGCAGGACAACCCAGTATCACAATGTACGTATCAGAGTCTCAGCGAATGGAAAAGCGTCTTTAGGAGGGGAATTGATCCCCGACCAACGCGAATCAAGTGGTTACAAGCTATCACACAAGAAAGTAAAAACGTAATTTGCACGGGGTTCTTGAAAAGTCCCCTTGAACTTTCCTGGATGCTGTTTGAATAGTAAGAAATAGTGGGCAAATTTTGCAAAGCGATTAAATAATCTTCACACCAACATTCCATCAGATACAGAGACGGCACCTCAGACCACTCAATCACATGCTACTCACAAGCTTCATCAGTAGTATGCACCACTACACTGACAAATATTCTCGGTTTCCACAATCCACAGGCCGAAAAGATGTCTTGAACCAGTACTTCTTGTCTGAAGCTGATGCGTTCTGAAGTGGGCTCTGACCCGGTAAACATCCGTGCATCCGATTTATCCAAAGAGATTTCCTTTCATGGTGACTTCTGACACCAGTTGATAGGAGATTCGGTTCACGAGTCTAGAATCGAACCCGTACAATCCCTTCGGCCAGTAAATCATTCGAAGTATCATCTTTTTGTTTGTTCCAGGGTGTAAATTAACGGAGATGAACAAATAAGCAGTTTATCTCACCTGTTCTTCCCACAGACTAAAAACTTTCATCAGTTCAAACACTGTCCAGTATGTGTTTCCTCTACTGCGCCATGTCGTCTGCAGAACAGCCTTGAGTCAACTTTGAATTTAGAGGTTAGAAGGCATCCGATAATGTGACCAATCTACTACTGACGCATACGCAGTAGTCTCCCCTTCCTTCCAAGGAGTCGGTAAACAAGCAGCTTATCTAACGAGTGCTCAGGAATAGAGGTAACATTGAAAAACATACACTGAATGCTGTTCACAGTCCCCTCTGAGGCCAGACACAAAACGGACTCCATTATGTTTGAAAAAGCTACGCTTAAATTCTGTTGAGTACAACTCACCCGGGGATCCAGTGGAGTCGCGTCTTTGTAAAAGTACCACAGACGAGTATCGTTGCTGTAGGATAGCTTGAATCGTGTCACATACTGTGGACGCTTGTAGTCTCCACGACCCTTCAAAATCACCCCTGTGATTTGCGTGGGCGGGCCGACATCAATTTGAAGCCATTGTTGAACTTGAAAATGGAACAGAAATGTAAGGTGAAAAGAGCGATTTCCGATCATGTGGAGGGTGTGATTTTAGGATATCCTGTTCAGGTAAAACAGGGCTTGCCTGTTGAAGATTTGTCCTCACCCTTATGAGTAGTGTTTCGTCGGTGTTTGCCCTCTTTGACCAAACATGTCTACGCTAGTGATTAGTTGCTCCCTACAGAGCAAACCATCACAATGTAATTTCCCATCCTCTGACCACATTGCCCACCGTTATAAAATCTCCCGCGTTTATCATCGGGTCATACGCAAAATTCCTAAACTTTACAATGCATGACAAGTTGACTTTCCGAGTTTCGCAAATCCACAAACCCAGGGGATCCAGGGTTAAATTGTGCGAAATTCATCAGTTCACAGAACACAGGATTAGGCGCCATCCACAGTCCAAATTCATCCAATATCGTGGAAAAACTGTTCCACTGTCTGGGCGTCGCGCAATAGTGGGTGAGAAAACGCCTCAACTTTACGAGAAAAAAACGTCACCGCATTTTACACAAACCCGTTGGTGGTTTCTGGTAGGAAAAAACAACCTGAGGTCTCCGAAAACATCGTGGAATCTATTTCGCATTTCCTTTTTTGCCGAAAGAAATCAGCAGGTCTCAGGACTCACTTCAACTGACGGTAAATCTGGTGCAGGTTTCTGGCGTCTGGAATGTACAAAACTTCGCAAAAAGTCACTGGTTTAGCACAGAGTTAACCAGAAGACTGATTCATGTAGCTCCCCACTGTCTGTGTCTTTCTCGGTCTTTCTCGGTGTTGTCAGAGACATCATGAACTGCAGCTGTGTGCGGTTCCGGAACATCTTTCCCGAGCAGTTTGAACACAACCGTTCGGCCATGAGCGGCTGGTCAGCAGTTTGATTAATTCGCACCTAAATAGGATATAACCCTGCTGATCCTTCAATCAGGGAATTCGCATCACGTTATCACGTGTTGGCTGGCCAGAGGTTCACAATTTAGTACGGTCTGAAGAGTACTCAATGAATTGTTAATTGATGGGCAGGATGATGACTGTGCCGTCCCAAACTTGAATCCGATGAAATAAATTACGCTCTCGCGAGGTCTTTCTCAATCATTTTAGCTAAAATTAGACTTGACATTTTGAGTACCTGCTAGGATGCCTAGTCATGCCCTCGTGTAAGTTCAAGAAACATCCAACCACCTTATTCGGTCTGACTTCAGTCAACTCTCGTTATACAGGCAATCTTTTCAACCGTATTTCTGTCAATCTACGCACGGCGGCTTCCACTGCAATCCCAGCCTATGCGTCGGTGGGTTTTCCGGCCGGAGAGATCGCAGCACATCCGTCATGACGAACAATTGTCGATATGTCTCCACGATCCAAATCGATTTGCGTATCGATACTCCAACGTTGGGTGCGCTGGTTTGGAGCTACCAGTCACTACAATAAACGTGAGCGTAACCAGAACGAATACGCATTTCGCAAGTCATGAGGTATCACTTCTAGAATGCTTTTTATTGAATATAACCTAAATGTAACACCTCCACTTCAAATAAGTAGTATCTACCACCACTCTAATACTAATATTTCTAAAGTCACGTGAGTTGTTTTGTTCGTGACAATCTGCGTTACTAGGCTTTGTGGGGCTCACCTGGTTCTGTAAACCTGTATGGGGCAATTGAAGTGCAACGGACGGCGTTGTCTTCGTTATTCCATGGGGTGTCGATTTCCATCCGGCTGATGATCTTGTGGGTTTCATCATGCTCAAGTGTGGCAGTTGCATCTTAGTGGTTCACAAAGGGTTGACTAGTGTTTTTGTATTGATTAAGAGACTGTGAGGTTATCTACCTAAGATGGGGCTGGTTAAGCACTCACAGCTTCAGCACGCACGAAAAACGGAAGTAAATCACCGAAATCATTCCATAAAGATTGAAATGGCATTGCCAGAGTGGTTGAAAGAACCTGCGTCACTTATGGAACGAGGCGATGAGCATCTACAACCGAGACGACTTGCAAATATCCTAGGCCATCGAGCACAGTTTCTATCCCTGTCTTTCAGCATAATGTATGCACATCTCTCTTCTGGCAGTGAGGTTTTTCATGCCAAGAACTCCTTACAGCTATATGCAAAGTTGAACTCATTGGTTTGCATTCCTCCAGCTACGAGCATCTAGACTGCCTCATTTAATGTTGAGACATGAGTCACACTTTTCGAATTATCGAACTGTAGTGAGTATAGCTCACTCACTTGATTTCTTACGGATGCTGAAAACTGAAAGGAAGATCATCACTCTAGCATAAATCTATATCGATTTTGCATCGATTTTATAGCGTTTCGGTTTGAAGTGTCTTAACAGACGCACCATGCGGTTCCACTTGTCAGCATATCAAACTCCACTATCCCGGGTACATAGTGCCTAAGAAACTCTGAAAAACAGGACGTTTCCTACAACATTTCACCAACTAAACCCCTATATCTCTGGCAAATTAGTTTGGTTTTATCGACAGACTGAACTGCTTCTCAGCCGAATCTCTATTTTGTCCTACTCTTCAACTGAATAAGCTGCACAAAGGCTGCCTCGTGTTTCAGTTTGCATACTATTCGAGATATTGCAGTATATTTTCATAAAAGAACAGTCTCAAAAGGTTGCTATTGAAGAGTTTTCAGCGACCTTGTGAGTAGTGTTCCTTTACTAAAATAAACGTGTTTTCCGGTCTCCTGTTTCTAAGTCCGATACTCGACCGAGCACACCAGTCGAACTTACAGCTCCTTTGCTATGGAGGTGATACACACGCACACACACAATATGTGTACCCCCGGAATCAACAAGGTTTGACAATCCGTTTCAAACTTCCGTGTTTTTTACAACACTCCTAGGACAGATCTGCATGTTCTTCATCGTGCTTACCACTTCAACGTCTTTTTTGATTGTATATTAGTTTGCATCATAGGGTATTTCATTGGTACACTTATGGATGGTCGTTTAGATGAATCGCTGTGCCCTGACTCAAACAATTATCCGCGTTGTTTACTGTCCCCCACTTGTTCGGCCCTTGATTCATCCTCAGGGCAAACACATGAACTGCGGCCTGAGGTAATATTGGTTGGTCGAAAAAACGTTTTCCGACTTCAACAGGGCAACTGGTCCGCGACCAATGCCCGAGTTACTTACTTACTGACTTAGCATATTGTGTGAGGTGGTAGGTGTGGGCCGAGAAACCTTGGGAAATACCTTTTAGTCAGACCAGTGTAATGGAACAAACAGAAAATGTTTACTGGCAGATTTGCTGTTGATGTGTTTTGGAAACAAACCTACAAAATGGAAAAATAAGGTTTTCTTGAAAGCAGTCTTCACAGGAAGTAAGCAGGTGTACTTCCGAACGGACGTGTGAAACTGAAGGTGTTTGGCTTGGTAACTGCGGACAGTAAACTGGGGCGCGAAAAGGATAAAACCGCCCTTGCGCTGAGAACAGATACATTTGCCATAATTGGATGCCATCTGATAGAGCTACGGTGGTTATATACAGACTGAATTCTCTGAAATTCAAGTGATTGGCAACTGCGACATCAATATCCTGAGTTTGAATCATACTTACTTGACCTGGCCCAATCAGTTTCGCATATGTGGTCTGTGTAAATCGGTGTCAACCCTCTGCCTGTCCCGTCCTCAACCCGAGGGAACCCCATTTCTCCTGGCTGTACGGTTTAACAATGCTACATAAGGTTGGCCTCCTATGGCCAATACTATGCGTGATCAACGCACCACAATCTAACAGGACCAAGAGGCACGTGGGTATACTCGAGCCAAGTAGACAACACCCTTCACGATTGACACAAAACAGCACTTTCCATCTTGTGCACGTGATAACACATGTGTGCACGGTGTAAGTGCTTAGTTTTTTTCGAGTTCAAATGCTTTTTACGGCTGTCCCTTTTAAAGAGACCGCTGAGCTGATATTCAGACAGTTCAAGCCAACACCTCATTCTAGGGATGTGCAGCTTCTACTGGACCCGCGGTTGTGCCATGAGTAGTCTCCTCGATATTGGTGCATCATGTCCCGAGGATTGGGCGCGGAACGACGTAGACGAGATGTAACATTTGAGGCACTAGGCGGATGACATTTGCCGTCTAAAACGCCCAATGTCTACAGCATTCAACGAGGCAATCAGACGCAAGAGAATAAGACCATCATTTGATTCAGACCCTATATTAACTAATCAGTTTGGGCGGTATTAGATACTGTCCAGAACTGAAGGAGTTATCCGCCCAACGCTACGTGGATGAAGTCTATTTGACTGGTGGCGAAACGTTTTCATTCCAACTTCCAGGCTCGACGAACAGTCCACCAACCAGGTACAATCACATCCGCACCGAAGTTGGCAGAATGAGGTCAGACGGGCCGCGCAAAGACCACTGCAGGTTTCAGTCGGCACGACATTCGAGATGTTACACTACTTATGAGTTTTCCAGTAGATTTTCAACAGTCCTAATACCAACGCGCCAAGATTCGCTCCGCTATTCACATTGGGCATTCCCAGGACGAGGAGTCATGGCAGGGAGGACAAATTAAAACCTCTTTCACGTTATTCTGTGTGATACTGCAAGTGCATGCCCCCTACCGATGCAAAACTGGCCCATATGGCCTTTGGTAAAAAAACTGAGTAATCGTTGGATTGCTTAATTAATTACGTGTCCGCGAATTGAAGATGTACACCTGATTTTCTTATTACTCTTACCTCGAAAAACGACGAATTTACTGCTTTATGCACGTTTTACACCCGCTTCCACCAACTTATTCAGTCAAACCACCGTTTACAAAACATCTCCTGCCCTCTATCCTGTAAAAAAATGATTCAGCCATACTCTGAGGTCAGCCATTTCATTCACACGATGTACGCTGTCTCGTGAACAGCTGTCGTTCGCATTGAAATGCTGCAAGAGGCGGAAGTCGTTTTTCAACCCACACACTCCACTTGACTCCGGATGAAACAAAACAGACTCGCGAACAATGTTTTTTCTACGTAATGCATTACCCATAAGGTTGCTGAAAATTCTTCGACAGCCCACGACCGGTTTCGCCCTTCCAATTTGGGCTCGTCAGGTAGGCGCAGTCCCCGAGTTTCCGTCAACCTTATGTTCCAGCTGAACCCAAATTGGACTGATTTCGACAAATACACTCATTTGCAAATAAATTTGGTTTTTGCGAGAGACTCACCTGGAACCAAGCTGAATCTCTCGTTTGTGATGTTTCCAGGCAACTGAATGTGCTGCACCAGGCCGCCTCATGTTTCAGTTGCTACGATATTCGAGATATCGTGATACATGTATAGGCGTAATGCACTACTCATAATGTTTTTTTTCTAATTGTAACCCCGTTTCGTTGAAGGTGGTTCGTTGGACCCGTCAAGAGGTAAACCATGCGCAATAACTCATTGCCTCCAAGCTCCGTATGAAACCATCACAAACACTTCCGTCATTGCAGGCTTCCAAATGCACATCAACCTTAGTTTGTGGTTAAACACAGTTGCGCAGAAACAGAGTTTGTGGCCGAAAATAATACCGGGCCAACTGTAGTTCACATTCTTTAACTACTCAAAGTTCACATTATTGTAGGTTTTTTATCGATTGAGTTATTTGTGCTTTTGATCACGGACAATGGTTAGCCACCTCAAGAAAGATGACATTGGCTCCGGCTGTAATCAAGCTCTTTTTGGAAGCTTCCGCTTGTGGAACTTTTCACAGGTGTCGACCTCACAGTCAAGGGGACCTCATCAGTTCTCGAGGATACTCAGCCAGAATACGTGCGCAAGAACACGAGGTGCACCGCTGGACGAGAGTGAGATGAATACAAATTCTACAGGTCTACAGAGAACTAATCAGAAAATTGTCGAGCAGATTCCATGCCCCCTTAGCACTGCCTGACTTGGAAATCCTGGCAGACAGACTGATTGATCGACACAACTTAATGGTCGTTCGAGTAGTCGGGCTAGCCATCGTCCATCGGGCGAACCAATCACATCATCTAAGCGTGAACGTATTCATCTTTTCAGAAGTCCTAAGTCAGGCGCGTCCGATATGCACCAGTGAAGTAGCAGCAACACGCTCATCTATCAAGCCAGATGTTCCGGAATCGAATTCCGGCACGGTCAAGGCTGATTCGGTCCAACAAGAGCCGAAATCGAGTCCCGTGCCTCATCCGAATGATTGCGCTACAACAGGAAAAGAACTGTTCCAAATGAGAGTGATGTGACAGTCAGTGAGCCTCTAAGGTAACGTTTCTACGGGGCAGAATTCACCATCGTCGAGAAGATTCCTGTGCAACTACAGGTGGAATTTACCTTGGTGTAACCCCAGAAGTTCATATAGATACTTATGGCCCTGAAGGAGATTCGGCGCTGTAAAAAAAACTTCAGGACTTCAGGATCCTCCCTTTGAAGTTGACGAGGGTCATGGACAAATAAAAACGGAGTAGAATAACGCAAAACATTCTTTCTATCAGAGTAGCCACTCCACTTTAAAGCGTGTGTATTCTACCGTTTTTGTGACGTCACCGGGACCGGAAAAGAAAAGAGGACAGTAAAGAGTGCAAACTTTGCTGTTCCGGATGTAATTAACTATAAGAAATCAAAAATAAGGACTTCTGTTTCTAAGTGCGTTTTGCGAAGAGACCGGAATCTCAGTAGAAGAACATTTTGATACTGAGTGTTTGTCAAAAAGGAACCTAAAGGCCGTTCTTTTTTTACTGATATTAAAGACTCGTGTCTAATCAAAAAACTCTCTGCAAATGAAGCCATTCTGCGCTGGAAAGTCGAAAATCCCTGTGCATAGCTGTTTCGTCCTTATTGGGAGTCATCAGCAATGCGCATCTCACGAAGCTTCGACACTCTTCAGAGTTTTGCGAGATGCGCACTGCTGATGAGTCCCCATGAGGATGTACGATGCTGCACGATGCTTCTCGGCTTTTCAGCATAGACTGGCTTCCCTGACGGGACGAAATCCTCACAAAAACTGCCCAAATCTCCTCACACTATCAACAATCTATAAGTAGCTCAGTAGACGAGTAAACTTCCATCTGAGAAGTCGTTGTTCGAGGAGCCAGTCAACACGTGTAGCCGCGTGATATGAATCCCGTGATTGAAGGATGAGCGGCTCGATGTCTAGTCTAAGTGCGAGTTAATCATACAGCTGATCAACCGCTCGTGGTTGAACTACTAGCCAGAAGGTCACGGGTTCAAGACTTTCCGGAGTTTCGTGAGATGTGCACTGCTGATGATTCCCAATGAGGATGAGGAATTTGTACAGTGGTTTTCGGCTTTTCAACACAGATTGGCTTCACTTGCAGGACGGAATGTTTCAGCCCTGTTGGGATCATCCGTAGTGTAGATCTCAAGAATCCCTCGAGGGGTTCGAATCCATAGAACGGGATTCAGCTACTAGCTGGAAGAGTATGGGTTCGATTCTCATGAAGGATTCGTCAGGTGTGCATTGGTGACGGTTCTAGACAAAGATGTAACAGCCGTGCAACATTTTAGCACAGTTTAACTTGAAGGATGGAACGTTTATTGAGATCAAAAACCTATAAACTGGAAGCATTTGAATCGCCCGTTAAAAGCTAGAGGGGGTGCAAAAATTGTGCCCCAAAATTTCTGGGAAGGTGGATGACTTTGCGGAATTCAGTCAGTAAGTCAACTTTAGATGGCCAGCAGTTGGATTCAATCGGAACGGATTACAGCTTCGGCTAAGAACTCCGACCGGCTTCTGATTGACCTGTCTCAATGGAGTTAGGTGGTATGGGAAACTGGGTCGAGCTGAGAGAACCCCACAAACACGGTAAGAAAGTTCAGCCTTCATAAGGAGACGTGTTTTACGGTCCCAGACAACCTCCTGCGCATTAACTCAACGACTGGATGAAAAATAACCATGATGGTTTGCCACTAGGACAAGATAGGTAAACAAGTAGGTTTTCGTGAAGAAAACATAATCTGAAACCCAGATTCTCGTAGACCAGTTTGAATGAAGTAGGATAAACGAGAGAGATAATTTAGGAAGGCAAATTGGTCTGGCAATCTCACGATTTCACATCACTTGAACCGGATGCTTTTCACCAAGAGCCGTCTGGCCACTGGATGTTTGAGGGAAGCCATAAGTTCTGGAAAACAATCAGAACTGGTTTTCAGGTCTTTGTTCTGAACGGATGGTGGTCTATAACCATGCAAAGCATGACCTAGTGTGTGAACGACGTGTCCAGTGGGCCGGTAACATGATTTACCTTTAGTGGTGTGGTAAACACTCCATCGTATGTTAGACAAAAACGGCCATGTTATTAGTCACAAGCTGATCACGTTCACGTCACTCTTGTTTGAACAGCCGTCCTCCTGTCCTGGCATGAGTCCACACCAAACGGGGGAAGCACTGGACTCGAGTTTCGCTCTCATTAGAGCTCATCAGCAGTGTATATCTTTGGCCGGGCCGGGCTTTAAACTCCGGACGTCGGACATGCGAGCCAAATGTGTTACCACTACTCCACCAGCGCAAGCTGGCCGCATCTGAATTTTAACGTCTGAACGGGCGAACGTGTTCATGCTTGAGCGATGCCCGATTGGCTTGCCCGATTGCTAGAACGACGACCCAGCAACTGTCCCGGTTGTGATAGTCGGCTGATCCGCCTGTCGGGATTTCCCAGTCAGGTAGCGCCCAGACTGGTAGACAGGTGACGCAGACTGTTCCCTTGTTTTATGCAAGCGTGGGTTTTGAGCGGTCTTCATGGGCAGCACCACGCGGAGTTGCACGTGACCAATTACTGTCTGTCTTGGACGGATCTCACACAGTGCTGCGGTCACAAACCTCAACTATTCAAACAACCAGGTATGATGTAAAAAGAAACGTGAGTTCACGCAAAACATGTGTTCTACACACTTAATCGTAGCTAGGTGAGACCCCTCGTTCGGATATTGATGAACAAGTTCCGGGACAAGAGGTTTACGAAAACCAACAGTTTTGTGGAGACTGTCGCTTGTCTACGCCATTCAAACCTATGTCGTTTGTGCCAGGCTTCCTTTGTTTCCCCTCCCTACAAGACACTCTCTTACATCAGGGTCTCCTAGAGATGGACCGCGGCGATGTCTATGAAGTCAAACTCCTGATGAGATTCTACATCCCGAAACTTCCAGGGTGACCATCTACGCCGTTGTTTGTGATTTTTCCGAGAAATCCCATCCGCGTGGTGGATAACTTGGTGGTGGTAGCTGCTTCGGTGTGTTAGAGAGTTCGCGCGTGTGCGTGTCCGTTCGTCGTACCACCATCGATCTGGCGTGTGACTTGAGTGGCTGATTGGGTGCGTGTCCGATTGATTGGCTCGTGTGAGCTCTGTGGGTTGACTCGATATGTACTCAGTTGTTTTGCTGACCCGCCACGAAAGCGGACCAAGTTGGCCGCGTGTACACAATACACACGTGTCAGTACTTACGTGTTCCTCTGACTTACTGTGAACTACAATAATAACAAATGGTGAAAATTAGTATGCGAACACATGATCCTGTGGAAGACGGTCTGAACGTGAAAGCCAAAAAGCCCGTGTTTCCACCTCGATGAGCTCTAATAAAGAGGGAAGGCCTGCGTGTGGCTGAGTAGTTGCAGACTTGACCACATCTTTGTTGCTTCTGAAATCCAAAGTGTGTGCTGTTCAAATAACTGGATCGATTTGTCTGTGACCGGTAGACAGCAACTCCTGTCCATCACGTGATGCTGGATTTTGTGGAAAGATCACGCGGGAAGTGGCATTCAGCACCAATCCAGTTTTATCATCTGCTATCCAAGCAGGTAGCATTGACTGTTCTCCCACACTTCGTCGTCACCTGTAACTAGGTTGACCGTAAATCGAAGAACAAGCCCAACTTTTACTGCGAAATCCCTAAACCATGTGGGCGATGCTTCACGTGTTCAAGCCTTATCCACTGTATGTTAGAGGTCCTGTCCACCCGTTTCCCGCTCCGTAGTATCCTACTCGGTCCCTTGTCTTAAGCGTGCTCTCGTGGGAATACCGAAAGGAATCAGCCCTTATCCGAAGCTCGCCATCATGAAGGCTTCAACGACACTGTGGTCTGCTCGAATTGGCTTAGCTATATTCAATATGAATTATTCGAAATAAACTACTCGCTTAAAAGGCTGTCTTCTCTAGATTAACCTGCGAGATTGGCTGGTGACCTCCCTCCCAGAAGTGGGACCCACATTTCTAGTTTTTAACCTCTTATAAAAAGAACAGCTGTTGTACAGTTGTCGTGAATTCAGACTGTCTGAATGAGTGTTTGAGGTGTAGGCACCTCGGAATGATTGTAGGAAGCTAGCACTAAGTCCCTTCCCCCATCCACCTTTATTCTTTTCTTCACAATAAGGCTTTCAAATGAGTTATGGTTGTACGGCAGCGAAGCATCAATGGCGAACACGGATGGTATTTGTGCTCTCGATGATGATAATGATGATGACTGGCACTTTGCACCACTCAGTATGGAAATTCGAAGTCGTGGGAGTTAAAAAGTGGCAGACTCAGTGGTTAGAGCGCGAATTTACTGACCGGATGTTCCGTGGTTCGAATCCGACCTCTGCCTCTCGACTTCCCCTGTGTAGGCTTTGGCAACCTGGCACTATCCCAGCCTTCATGCTTCTCTCTGGTGACATGGCATTTAGGCACCGAAAGGGCGTTACAGCTGGATGGTTATTTTTTATTAGTAGTACAAATAACCTGTACTTGGACATGGTGGAATACCTTAATCCTTCAGTCACGTGGTTCGTACCACGTGAACTGGTGTCCATTAGCTCCTCGAGTAGTGGCTCCCCAGAAACCAAGGACTCACAGTCCTTGTGACTTTTTCCTCTCGACGCGGATCGCTTGTACCTTCCGAATCACGCCTCCGTCAACCAGGTTGAACCACTGCTAAATTTCTGTTTTCTGTGGAAGGTCCTCTGAACATGCTGCTGGTTTCTTGGAGGAAACTATTCATAAAGTCATTGAAAACGCTTCGACAACTCACGACTGGTCTCGCCCTTCTTGGGGCTGATCAGGCAGAAGCGGTCCCCCAGTTTTCGTCAACATACACGAACACAAATTGTACAAACTTCACGAACTACAGTCATTTGCATACCAAGGGCCACTTAATGTTTCAGTCGGCACGATATTCAAAATATCACAGTATACTTTCTTGAAAGAAACTTCTCATAAGGGTGAAACGGGCATTAGGCTGCCAAAAGTTCCCAGCAATTTCACGAGTACTGCTCAGTCAAGAAAATATACCATGACATCTCGAATGTCGTAAAAATTGAGACAGACCATGGTCTTTGTGTAGCTCATTCATTTGAAACGAGATTCAACCGGATTTAGCTGAGTTTTTCGTTAAAACCAAAATGGTATGCAAATGAGTGTATCTCTCAAATGCTGCCCGGTGATTTGCTCAAGCAATCATCTGATTTCCGATGAATAACCATTTGTCTAGGTGAGATACCTGACCAGTCAGATAGTAGAACATTCTGACTATCCATCGGTTGATTGTCCGAGTAAGCTCTAAACTCTCAACCAAAGGGCCACGCATCCGATCCCTATACATCGGTTGATGGTCCCGTGAGTGTGGAATAACTGCACGAAGGAGACATTCGGAATATGTATTCAGCTGACTGTCCGGATAAATCCTCAGCCAGTTCAGACCAAGTTCCTTACCAAATCACAGCAGTTTGTAGGTGGGTGGTTGTCTTAGGTACAGGACTGAATGGCGGTTCGACCAACGGACGTTGAAGATGGCAAATTCACGCACCTTCCACTTTGGTACAGACTGAGGCAGATTCACTTCCTACCGTTCTGGATTCGAGAGATCGACTATCGATTCTTCGCCCATTTCGAATCTCCTCGCCCTCACTATAAATTCAAGGAATGAGTGGGACAAATTCTGTCCGAATTGGTTCTCGAAAAGCACAATTGTTGGAGTCGCCTGACACGTTTCCCCGGTGTTTACACTTAGTGTCGTCTATTTACGACTTGTTTAGGTGTCTTCATTCCCTCAGGGTCCCAGGTTGTCCAACTTCATGAAACCACACTGGGTCGTGGCCGTCGCCGCTCCCGGCTTCCTTGTAGAACCTCGCACCCCCACCCTGCTTATAAAACCTGTGCAAGCCATGTGTCTCATCTGGAATCGTTTACACCACATCGGTAGAAGGTTGGTCCCGAAAGATTCGAGAGGGGAGGGGGGAGGGTTGTGTTTTCGGGACCGATCTACACGTGGTGTTTGTATAAGTTGTCTACGGTTAGTGGCTGTGACTGATCAGTTTTTCCCGGGCAATAAGTACTGATGATGATTGCCGAAGTGGGAAAATCACACGTAGGAAACGTGGGAAGTCGGTGTGACTGTCCACAGTCGAAATAAATCATGAAAAGATGTCGCCTTCGTAGTCACGTGACCGCACAAGGATGCACGGGCACATGCACGCAGCTGTTTGGAGTTCAATCAATCAGCTGAGTGTGTGTGCAAACGAACACAGTTTTCCTCTACGCCGGTTTAATTACGTACTGCTAAATTGCGATACTGTGGACAGGAAAACAGTGAGACGGTTCAGATTCCACGGCTATCTTTGGCTTTTTTGCAGATGATTGACAGTGGATTACGGCAACGACTGGGGCAATGAGACAAGCTGCTAACCGGTAAATTCAAGACTCCACTAGACATGTACGATGGTTCCAAATCGATTCTGCCTTACTGACTGACGCTAATTACAATATTTATACTTTGGGGACATGTGATACTCCCCCGACTGTTTACACTATATATGTAGGTGTTTATGGAAATTAAACGGAGCAATGGAAACCGAATTTCAGGAAGGTTTTTTCTCCCTACTCTTTTGCACCAAGTTTGAAACTGTAAACATCAATGCGGGGTTCGGTCTGGTAGAGAAATGAACGTGGCAGAAAAAAATGAATCACTCGATGCAATGTCCAGTCACCGAAGAACGAAACGGAAATCTCTCATTTGAATGAAATCAACATAACGTGTAATCCAGTACCCTAGTCGCCAGAACCTTGAGCAAGGGAATCAACTGTCAGTGTCTACCTCTCAGCACAATTGCTTTGGTAAGTCAATTTTTGAGGTCCATCGAAGTTGAGTGCACTGCGCACTGACGATGTCTCCTCGACTGGGGACGAAACGTTTTCAAGCCAAGTGCCAAGCTCGGCGAACTCGGCGAACTGCCATCTGATCAACCACCGTTTGAAGGTACTGCGACGGCGACGAATCCAGCGGTCAAACATCTTCAAGGTGGTCTGACACTAAGGCCTATACCACCTGGTTCAAACAAGCCGTGGATCGCATCCAGTCAATTTTGAAATCCAACCCTGAGGGTTCACTCGCTAGTGTCAGCCTTCTAGCTTTTTGCCAACGGCTACAACCAGTCCTCAGTACACCGGAGCAAGTCCTGTCGTCCCGTGACCTTTACACATCCAGAAAATTCCCACATACATGGCACTCTGTTATTCGATGCCGTCGCCAGCAAGTTTATCGTGTGCCAGTTTGTCCAACCTAAATACACCGTCGTTAAAACCTCATGGAAGAAACTTGTTAAAAAACCAGAGCTTGTGTTCGGATGCCTAACAGAACTAGATGCAGGTGTTCTGGGCTCCAAAGTATGTTGGTAGATGGCCGGGGATAGCATAGCATAGGGATAGTAAACTGACCATTGGATTCGCTCTATCTCCAGGTGTGTATAAGGTCGCAACGACGATACTTTTTCGGATCGATACCACTTGTCCGAGAGTAGCCCACCACTTTCGTGTAGCACACCAGGATCAGCCTAGCTCCAGTCCAGCTTCACCGGACCAAATTTCCCTGTCATCCACTCACAATCGGTAGAACCGAAGTCTATGAGAGTCCTCATTTCTACTTTGCAACAGTTAAATCACAATTCCACTTGCTTTGTTTCATCAACCTTCAACCTGCGCCGCTTCTAGTTCGGCGTTTGTTGACACCTCGAAGGTTACTGATTGAGACACCGTCAACCCTAGTTCGATATATTGCGCAGTCCTTTGAGAATTCTGTAGCCGTTGGCCTTCATTCGGAAGTTCACTGTTGCGAAAAAGTGAGGCAGTGAGTACTGCTCTTCCCAGTAATGATCATTGGGGTATTAGAAGAGGTGGATGGATTGTCGATGCCGCAACTGAGCTACCGGTCTCACGACACCCTAGTGGATGGTTTTGCCTTGAATGAAGATTGAGTCGTGTGTGTGCAGAAGGTTAGGCTAACCTCAAGGCGAAACTGCCAAAGTTGAGCTGATGTACACAAAAAAGACGTCATTTTGGTCTGTGGTGACAAAGAACATCAGATAACCGCGTTTTCAACCGAATTCTTTTAGTTTACACACGACGTCATTTTGGTCTGTAGTGACAAAGAACATCAGATAACCGTGTTTTCAACCGAATTCTTTTAGTTTACACAGGGAGTCATTACTTATATGCTGTTCATCGACTATCTTGATTTATTTGAATGTATCCTTTGGTTTTAGGGTGAAAGGAGACCGGAAACACAGTCGCGGAACCCGTTCATTGAGGTAACTTCTGGTCCGCCGAAGCTGCCTCATTGGACTGAGATCAATACTGAGGCTGACGCACTCGCTGGTGCTCGGCCAGGCGCGTAAGTACCGGCCAGTTATACGATTAAGTTTAGTCATGTTCACTCGCCGTATCTTTCGAAGGATACCACTGTGGGCTTCATCCGCGCGAACACATGACAAGGAGGTCTTGACATCCCTAGCGGAGAACGCAAGTATGCCAGAGCCACCTGCATTTAGGATGGTTGATTGGGACTTCAGCCTTCTGGTGTCTCCGATGGACATATTGAACACCACGGAAGACGTAAAGGCGATAGAGGCGATAGACAGCATTCATAGTCTTGGTTTACGAGAGTTGGTCGCTCCTTCGGATCGGTGGTTTGCACTTTCAGAATGCGTGTTTCTTCGTGGTGTCCCAACCCAATCCAATCTGCTTCAGACGAGAGTTAGAAATGCCCTGCGTGTACGTGGTGACCAGAAGACGGTCTGTCGTAGAACCTGCGGTCAGCCGGACAGTTTGATGTACACCCGTGGGATCACGCATACACCTTGTTGTGCTCGCCGCGAGTGGGTTGCAAGACTCCGGAAATGCCCTCGATATCCAGCTTCGGGAAGTTGAGAGTACTCGCTTTAAAATCCTTTATCTAAGCTGACCTGATGGCTGTTCGACAGTGTCGGACAAGGGAACAATCTCAGGTGAGAGGAAAATGCTTTTGCGGAGTGAGACGTGGAACGCCTTAATTGCCAGTGAGTGTAGTATTAATATTTCGGTCTATGAATCTCTGATCATTCCAATAGCGAATTATCTGCTTTCGTCTGTCTGTCAAGGCCGTTGTTGCCCAGTCCTCATCACTTTGGTTCACCACGTATGAACGAAACTTTCATACGAGGCAGCTGGCAGTGACCGCTCTTTCTTACCAGCGTTTTCCACACCTGTCCCCCTACGACGGACACTGTGCATGACACGTGAGTCTTGACTACGTCAGTCATTCCTGTATTGAATATTGGGTATTGAATATTGTCTTTTCTTCAGTAGCTGCCCCCCCCCTACACACCCCGGAAGTGATCTGACATTAAGCCAGCAATGGCACGCCTTTTTTGGACCATTTCTCATCTTTCTATGTTCTCTTTCAAACTCCTATGCTTATAGAGGAGAGTGTTGGTAGCTCAGGCAGTATAGATGGTCGCTGAGCTGGGCAATTTGACTGCAAACGTTTCATCACCAATCGAGGTGACATCATCAGTGCGTTGGTAGGGAGCGTGGTGGAGCGTAGCTATGGGTTGGGGGTTGTGCGTTGAGTAGTGTTATGTGTGTGTATGCGTGTTAATATGCATACTATTGGCCGGGGTTGACCTTCGGTCACGATTGGTTGTTCGGTCGGTCGGTTCCATTGGTTGTTCTGTTCTCCCGTGTCCTCTGTTTATCTTGTTTACCTTTCCGTGACGATCTTTATAACAGCAGGAGCACTTTTCATGAACCATCCGCTCATCCGCGCTGGATCCTCGTAATTGGACAACTCAGCAACTGGAACTGAATTTTCCTCGTCAAAACTAATCCCCGCAGATAACCACTCATACTTTCCAGTTTCCAATTGCTATCTGTCGAATTAGATGCATTAAAATCTCGCAATCTCAGAGTACTATCTACGGCGACAGTATTTTGCAGCTAAGCCGAACACGTGATTTGTGCGTTGGCCCGGTGCTCCAGCTAGCAACCGACAGTGTCGAGTTGACCGGCTTTCCGACCCATGTTTCAAAGGTCGAAAAGAAACCGCTCCACCGCCAAACTCCTATTAACGTGATTCTGGGCAGCCGCAAAGGTCGATACCCTCGACTGAACAACCGCAGTTTATTTAAACACCACCCTGTTGGTGACAGCTTGCGGAACGTATGACTCACAATTCATGTAAGCAAGGCCTGTTTGAACAAAATTTTGGAAACAAAGACATAACAAGGTGAAATAAATTTTATGAATCGGAAACATCCTATTTGGCCTCGGAAGTCTGATTAGTTTACACGGATAAGTTCGTGCTCTGGACCTGCCCAACCGACATCCCGCACAGCATTCCGATTGATTTTTGTCAGCTGACCTTATTTAATCTCGTTCGCTCATCAGTGACCAATTTGTGATTGCACCTTTGCTTCGGACCAATCATGTCTTGTCAGTTTTCCCTCCTAGACGAACAATGCTGTCTGAACAAATTTCTGTGTTCGGTCGTGACTGATGGGACCGATTGTTGATTACATGGCATGTGTGCTCAGCAAATTCACGTCACCTTTCTTGCCCATGTCGTCAAGGCAGATTTGCAGCTGGGGTTTTTTCGGTGTCTGCTATGAACAGATTATAGTAGGCTTGGAAAGAGGACCAATGAACGCGCTGCCTGAGTCACCCATCTGAAAAGCAGTCACTCGAGGAACCAGTCGAAACTTAATCACGTGATGAGTTCCGTGAATGAGGGATGAGTGAAGCTAGTTCCTGTCTAAGTGAGAGCTAATCACACTGTTCATCGGCCGATTGTGGCCGAATGGTCAAGTGTTCAGACAATTAGCCAAAAGGACGCTGGAAGCATGGAAACTCTCTAGATTTTCTTGAGCTAATGGTTACCAAAAGGTTGAAACAGTTGCGCTTGTTGGCTTTTCAGCATAGATTGGCTTCACGTACAGGAAGAAATCCCTACTGGAAAGCCGAGTGGAGTCAGAGCGATTCCGTCTGAGTTCACTTTGGTCATTTTGTCCGCGATTCCCCTTTTTGCACCTTATTGCTGCTGTTTAAGCGATGGTTATGGCGGGGGGTTGGCTCCTAGTCTCAGAGCTAATGATCCAGGAGCCACCACTTTTTTTGCTGTCTTATCATTGCAATCTGATCTGATCTTAGTGACTCGACTGAACTGAGGTAACGAAGAAAAGCGAAATCCCGAAATGATAAGCAAGAACTCGTCTGTGGTTTCTAAAACTAGCCAAGAAAAGCTAACAAAACTGACAATGATCACCTGACATTTATTCAACTTATGTCTGCTTACTACTAATGAGTAGTTTCTGTATAAGTTGGGATAGGCGAAGTAGGCCAACAGAGTAGTCATTCATTCATAATGTACTGTCTGTTCTAGGCCTAAGTAGACCAGAATCATCGAGATGTACGTTGTTTTTACACTCCAAAATCTGCCGCAAATAGACAAATAGAACAACGTAAAATATGCTGTAATACAACTTAGAATAGCTTGGCTACTTGGACGAAATTTGACAGCCCGAGTTGCAAACATCGAATTTGGATCATCCTCCGAGCTGAGCGACATCGCGCGAATAGTTCCAACAATGGAAAAGGTAGCAGCATGGGTGTGCAACGAACTGATTGCTATAAAGTGTGTCTGGTCTCTGCTCATTCCGACTGACGCTGGATTATTTAATGTCATCTCCTACCTCCTCTGAGAGTCGACGGAATAACACGTGGACCTCAGCGTTGTAGATTCCCACCCTCGCTTCTTCTGACGGGGCTTCCTGCATCTTAGGATGTTGGTCAGTTAGTCAACCCATACAAATTTAGATCATGGTTTACTGGTAACCCCGCCGAATCACAAAGGCGGTAAAACATCCCTAATAACTGCGGTGGTAGGTCGGCGCATTGGGGGCCCTGTAATTGGTTCTAACTTATCGTCTGAAATAGTCTTTGGCTCATTGCCGGTCCGGATGTTGAGTACCATGTTTTTTTCTGAAAGGCACTACCCAGTGGAGCATTGCTTAGTGGCATCGATCCAGGCCAATATCCCTTGAAGGTCTCGGTGGCATCAACATTCTGACCTTTTTGCGAAGGTCACAGACACAATGCCATTATGTCGCTGAAAAAAGAAATGACAAATCGAAGTACAGCCCGATCGCATTCACGCAACGTGGCCCAGTGTCCGCAGTGTCAGAGCCAGAAAACACTGGTTTAGTCCTCAACCCTTGCCCTGTGTACTTTGATCCTTCCAAAAGCTAACAAATGCCATTTCATGTGTTACTGTGACACACTACTCATGATCAATAGGTGTTACTTGGTGAAGTGGCAAAAATACGTCCAGAGCAGTGCGAAAATAATCCTTCGTGCTACCTTCAAAAGCATGGATATCATATAACTCGTCAGAAGCTCTGGAATGGAGGGGTTTTCATTCCGGTGTACTTTATCATTCAAAAATGGTTCAAAGTTCACTTCCATTTTTTGGCACTGGGCACTTTTGTGTTGCTCATTTTCCACAAACTTTCACAATATACCACACAGTATGAACAGTATTCTACAAACTCAGTCTCCGAAAGCTCTGAGATCCAGAAAGAAAAGCGCTTTATTAAAGGAACCAATGTCGTCCGTGCCGCAATTCCTCAACTCTGAAATAAGGTAGTCACGTGACAGCTCGGCCGAGACAGCAAGCACAGGATTGATTTCAAATCACCGATTGATTTTTCTAATGTTTTACCATCATTCACATATGAGCAGTCTTCAGATGATGATGAGTTTCCTATTTGATGCTTCTCTGGGTAGACCAACATAGCTTTGGTCATGCTCAGAAAAGTGCAACCAGTGT
Source organism: Clonorchis sinensis (assembly GCA_003604175.2). NCBI lineage: Eukaryota > Metazoa > Platyhelminthes > Trematoda > Opisthorchiida > Opisthorchiidae > Clonorchis > Clonorchis sinensis. The sequence continues at coordinate 220,693,591 of CM030369.1, read as the reverse complement.
GCAGTTTAATGACTCTGTGTGTAAAAAAGGACGCTTTTCAGCGCGCAGTCTTGCCTACACTTGGGAAACTAATGGACATGGTGAACTGATGTAGCAGTATAGCTTTCTGTTTACCTCAGGCTAGGAGATATCGCACGGGTTGTGGGCTACTAGGTTGGGTGACCGGAAAGCGAAGAAATTTTCGTCCGGACCACGTCTAATCCACATTAAACGAACCGAGAAACAGCCTGTTTTATTGCATTTTGTTTTGCATTTTACGTGTACCTCTCTGTCCATCAGTTGCGGTAACATTACATCAGTGGTTGAAGCCGAGATCCTCCGGGGTTACAGAATATCGCAACCATGCACACAAGCACACACACACACAAGGAGATTCACACACAGGAACGGATGAACGTGTACGGAAAACGTCGTAAACTGCAAAAAATTGTTATATGTGGCCCTAATTAGTCGTGTCTGTGTGAAACGACGTTGGAAACCACAAAGGTGCCTACCTAAGAAAACGATAGTTTCCTGATCAACTGAGACTTTGTAGGGTATCGGCAAGAAAATCTATGATGTGATATTTTGTCGAATGGTAAAAACAATGGCTCACTTACCATCCTGTTGCCTCGAACACCAGGCTTTGTTGCTCAGGTAATGTCCATATTCGGGCATGCAGGACCTTTGAACACGCTGACCACGAGAACTTGAGGCGGCGAACCGGGCATAGGGTGGAATACCGAGCAGTTGTTTGCATGCTGTGTACGGAATCACAAAGATAAAAAATAGACGGGTATCCTGACAAGACCACAGTTCAGAGTTAGACGAATCAAGAAGAAGGATCTCTAATAGACCTTCGAAATATTCGATATGCTTGAAGGAGGCTAGGACGCTGTGGACTCCGTTCTACACTAGGAATATGTTTGTACACCTTACTATGGTTCTGCCCTGAAAGGAATAAGTTCCCGTCTGATTCTGACACCGTGTCCTTCCTAGCCACGATGCGCTTTAAGATGATTCGCTCTGAAAAAGGAGAACGCATTCCGGTTTGAACTCATGTAGGCTGGTAAGAAATGCAAGGGTTCGAATTACAGACTGGATGAAAGAATTTCGAATAAAAAAATCCGTGTCTTCTGCACTGTTGTCCTTGGATTGCTGCGTGTCGGGAATTTTTCAACTACCCGCCTCGTTTACTAAATGCCTACACTTTTTCATCAAAAGTCAAGTTTGGCTAACAACTCATTTGAATGAGCACCGAAAATTTACCTGCAACTCACCTTCGTGCACCTAGATTCTATCGATTTTGGATGAGTACAGAAAAACTTTAAATATTGAGTAGTTTCTTGTGCAGAAAACCTAAAGGCTATGTTCAGTCAGTGGAACCCGACTGCAAAAAGTTTGGGAAACGGTCGGTACAGTTAGTGCTGAGCAACGTTTCGATTTTGACACAAAAGATTCGTCAGGTCGGGTTTGGCCGATATTTAAGACGGAGTGAGAACCAGTCAGCTAAACCAAGTTAAATCAGTGTGAGGTGTCGGCCAAGAGTTTTTTGTTAGAGTGAACCAGCAAGTATTAAGACTGATGGTCAACCGTTAACCTAACATCAATTTAGCCTGACTTAGTTGATTGGTTCTCCTTCCTCCTTAAATATTGACCAACGTCTCGACGTGATCACCTGGTCTGTGAAGCTTTTGTATCATAAGCGAAACGTTGCCCAATATCCCAGCATACATAGGTGCAAGGATTTATGCAGCGGTAGATGGCTGAGAGTAATTAGTTGAGTACGAAGTTACCAATAGGATGCCTTTTATTATCCGAAGCTTCGAGAAAAACTGTGTGCTATCGCCTAGGCCTCCACTTGGCCACCAATATCAATTGCATGTCAGAATACCCAGTCCTTGTGAATATCACTGTGCCTCTGAGATTTCAGCTACGTCGAAAAAGGCAGCTGGAAACAAGTCGCTACCCTAGCTTAGGGTAGCCATAGCTGCATATCCCCCACGCACGAAAAAACAATGTGGAGAAAGCTTGTGTCATCTGTGTTGAATGAAGGATGAATGAACTAGAAGAAACTCACGTTGACATCCGACCAGTTCAACACGAAGACTCGGATGGTTGTGCCATGTGTAGGTGTGTATCTTCACAAAACGCGCCTTGATCGGCTCGTCCAAATAGTTGTGCTTCACCATAAATGAGTCCGTGTTCCCCTCGAAAATCTAGGCGAGATAAATGCAAAGACATGAAGAAGCAATCTGATCGATTTCGGAACAAGTTGATCTCCGATTTTTCAATGATGCCGCCGTTTTGAATGAGCAAAGGCCTGGTTTTTCTTTTCAGTTAGGGCCATAGTTATCGACCTTGTGATAGTACCAACATTCCCTTACCACTGGAATTACCAGGCAAGTATTGATTCTTCGTGATAAGTCTTGACCGACAGGTAGAACTATCGAGTTTGTATCATTCGGATCAGCATAACGGAGTAAACATTACATGGCTAAGTAGCGTCAAATCAACACCATAAAGAGCACTTGTCACAACTCTGACCTAAAGTAAATCATAGGTAGCGCTATAAACATTCGGAGACCAGAATGGGTTTGGTACATCCTGAAGATAAAGGCTTAAGTAGATCTTGAATGGACGAGATAGGCCTGTGCCGAACTCCTGCTTGCTGGATATACCAAATCACGCTCGTGTATCTAACACGTCATGCTAAAGACCCTTGGTTATCTAGACCATGTCAACGTCCAGCCCCTTGTGAAAGCCAAACTAACTGTCATTCCATTAGGGAAGGTGTGATGAATCAGCTCAAATGCGTGGGCGTGACGGACAGCATTCATTTGATTGGCTGATCCTTCTGTGTTCACGTGAACCAACCAACCGTAGACAGACACATTCATCGTACATGTCCACATGAGTCCATGGTACATTGCGTTGAACATCATTCAAAGTAACCGGTGATGATAATGCTGGAATACCATTACCGTATTTTGTAAGAAATCGGCCATTGGTGACTTTAAAAAAAATGGTGTTCACTATGTACAGAACTGGTGATGGAACTACGAATCCAACAGGTTTGTTTCTTGCAGTGTCTGCAAAACCTATACTGTATTCTTGTTTTTCATTTAAGGCAGTTTTGCGACCTGAGTTGTGGTATCATTTATTTGTACATAGGACACTGTTCTCAAGATTGGTCCAAGTGTAAAATGAGGTCAGGCGACAAAACGGTGGTCAAATTTGGTCACATTCGGTCTCCTTGAGGTGTGATAGGCCTTGAAGTTTCCTGTGGACGCATGCAGTGGTTTCATCGCAAGAGGGAATTCGGCCAAAAGTCGAGACGTGGCCATGTTTTCCGACAAATTGATTGAGAGCATCCGTTTAGACAGCGTGAACTTCAGCGGTGCAGCCTCTCCCTCTTGGTTTATTTTGATCGGTTTACTTGGAGCGTTTTCAAACCGACTATCCTAATTGTCCCAGAGAAAATAAATTTTCACATGTCATAACAATGCGTGGGTTTACGCAAGAGAGAAATGATTGAAACCGTTCAGACAACGTCGGAACAAACTCAGTAAAATAACCAAACCGTTGTTTTTTGCAATGCCCTTAAAATTGTGTTAATAGTTTACGCATGATGGACGTGCAGGCAGTTAGTGGTGGTGTTGGTGGTGGTGGCGGCCAGTTTTTTTTAGAAGGATTTCGAATAAATATGGTCAGACACCATTTGGTTGGGTCAAAATCTCTGAGGCGGATTCAGACAGCCTACCTCAAGTCTGGAAATGTTACAAGCCTTGCTCCCCTCCAAAGTGATGCCTAAAGTCTTGCAGTGTGATTAACATCAGTCTTGCATCCAGGTGGTCAGTGCACTTTGATCAAAACTCTTCTGACGGAAAACAAATGGGAGCATGTGTTTGTCGCCCGGCTCGGAGTTTATCAACAGACTGTGGTCTCACACAAGCTTCACCATGAGGAAGAAATTAGCAGCAGCCATTCACAGAAGAGCAGTGCGTTTTTTCAACGTGACCATGGCAACTGCTGCCCCAACACCTGACATCACGCTACATGCTGTCTTAATCTAATAACCCCAAAGTTCCGGCTGTAAACTCGTGAGGTCTGCGAGCGGTCTTTGCATCAACAAAAGGAAGGCTATTCAACGAAGGGAACATCCAGCACACACCATGTTTATATGTTATCCTGGTGACTTTCCAACCAACCAACCAACATGTGGCACAACAGTATGCATTTGTCACGAATCCCCCAAACAAACTTGTTCAATCCACTCATTCCGTTCTCTCGCACAGCGCTGACCGGCACACAATAACCTTCCTCCTCAGTGAAATCACGGAGATTCAAAACCAAGCGCTGCAGCTGCCTGCAAACAAAATCGCGTCAGCAAGACAGTCACGTGATCAATACCAGTCGCTCGAGGCTGCGTGGATTATTGATCGACTGAGTGTCGCATGAACACACACAGGCGGTCATGCGTAAGAGGAGACACATACCATAGATGAGTCATGGGGCTAATGGTAAAAGATAAAAACTGTAAGCATTTGTTTTTTTCCAACGAACTGCAAATGAACTGCAGCATACAGAGTGCCTTGAGATCCCGTTGCGAAGATATTACACGAAGTTCATTTTGCTTCTGAGTTAAGTAGTCTGGGATGATTACTCAGAATGCGCAGAAAACGCACACCGACTTAGCCATGGTTTGGATTGGTCGATGTGGAGGTCCAAAAAGAACGAATTCACTCGTGGGCTGTCTGCGGATGTTGAGCCTCCATCCTAAGCTACTTTATTGTGAATATGCTTGTAGTGGAATCTCAAGGCGACCTGCGTGCTGCAGACTACGTGGGAGAATATCAATGTGCGTTGGCAATTGATCAGTTGGCTGTTGATCTGTTCCTTGAGTTTGGTAAATGAGTTTCAGTCAATACGCTATAGACTACGAGGGGCTTCTCCGAGCCCCCACTTCCAGCAATTTCATCAAGTACGTGAGCTCAAAAGGGTCCGACTGTCAGACCGACACTGACATGGTAAGTTGCATTGGGTGAGAGTCACAGAGGCCGAGGTGGAAGATTATGTGGACATCGACCAATCAGAAAACCAACCACCTAATCAACCAACAGGATGAACTTCCCGAACGATAAGTCGTGCTCAGGGGTCAACTCTCAGCCAGTGAGACGTGTATAGCAGCATTCTTCAATGTCTAACTTCTCATGTAAAGCTAAACAGCAACGCAAAGCCAATCTACAAACCACCGATGATATCAACCCGACTAGCGCAAAAAAGACCCAAACAATAGTTTGATTTCAAACACCGCTTTAGAGGAGACATATATCCGTCGAAACATTTGTTACAGGAACAACAAGAGAAGGCTGGCATGACGGGTGTCGGGATAAGATAGGAGGAAAAGTCGATACAGGGGGCACCAAAGTGGAGTTCGGTTCGATTACAATCGACGCAAGCTTATCCGGGAGAATGTACTGCCTTAGCAACAGACGTCTAGCATTTATGGACGTTTTCGGATTTCTCAGGGCTTATCGGTCAAATGTCTGTAGCAGTTAGAGACCGTACAAGAAACATTAAACACATTCCTTAGAGACTGAAACCTCCCGCGGAGAGATATTACGTTGCTTAGAGGTAGAATATTTTACCTAATACAACCCCGTCATCCCTCTTGACTTGAATTCCAAGTTTCGGTTGCTAAAGTGTGTGTTGATTTCACAGCAAATCACTTTGTGCGAAAATCTACCTGTGTGAAAGAAAACTGTTCATCAATACAGGACAAGGTGAGGCGTTGAGTGTCAGTGAATCCATAATGCGTTTCAGAGAACAAACGCATCTTTGGAGGGATTTGATTCAGTAGGCGCTCGAATTTGGCGGGATTAAACTTACTACTCAGACCTACAAATCGGTCCTTCGCACACACGCGTTGGCTATATTGCAGTATCTGGTGTTCGGTTTAAGGAGAATTCACAGCCATCGGTGACGTAACATCTTCGGTCACCTGTCATGTAGCGAAGCAAACGATTTATTTGCCAAATCGGTAATTTATTGAAAAGAATAAGTGTGATTCACTTAACTGCGTTGCTCAACTACTTGTTACTGAACATAACTCAAATAAAACGTGATGTCGATAGCAAACGTTCAAGCCTTTAGAACGGAAACATTTGCTTGGTTACTAAAAAACTGAATTAAAATATCTTATACCTTGCAAATTGTCGGGATAAATGCCCCGGGTGGTTATACTTCACAACCTCTAAAGAATGAGCACCCCGCACTTGGGTCTTCCCGTTGAGTGATACTCATCCAAGGCTTTCATTGTGTCTTGGTCAACAACACGTTTTAGACTGCGCTACGCACCAAACAACTAGTCGTAGGATTGGCTGGGTTCACAAATCAACCGGACTTACTAAGGTCACTCCGAATACTACTCACTTTTTGATTTGCGTATTGATCCGTTATGAACTTCCACTGATTACCATCGTCACTGTAGGACACCATAAACGAAGTCACCCATTCGGATCCGTCACCTCGACCTTGAGTCATAATACCAGTGACCTGAAACATATGAAAAAGTCGATGGCCATTCTTTTCACAAGGTCACTCAGTTACATTGCGCGCAAAGGCCCAAATTACTGTACAAACAAATAAGTTTGGTACAAAATTTGAAGGACTCAGGTCCTCGACATGTGCTTTGGTTTCAAAATATAGTTGCCTGAAAACCCCATAAACGAGAGATTCAGCTGGGTTTCAGGTGAGTCACTCGCAAAACCGAATTTGTTTGCAAATGAGTGTATTTCGCTAGTTGCACACACTCTTTCCAAACGGCCCCCAAGGAACAGCTGAGTGACCGTTCAGAAAATTCGTTGATTAGTTGGGAGGTTAGCTGACTGTTCGTACAAACTTGCCCCAGAATGGCAAACAGATGACCAGAGATATCACCCGTTTTTTCCCTGCTCCAGAATTATCGATTCCCGCACACTCTCTACAACCACAAACATGTAAAACAAGTAAAACCACCAAAATTACAAAGACTACATGACTCCATCGAAAATATCTTTTTTTCAGCATTCACTCAGTATGACCAGGGTATACGCACCGGTTAGTCAACGGTGCTTGAAGAAACTTGAATCGCTTTGATTGGCTACGTGTCGTAAGGACTTTGACCAATGATTTCGGCTCAACCTTGTGTCTTCTCTCGATCACGTGTCTCGTGGTTGAAATGTGACCTTGAAGTAAACTCGGCCAGTTAGTCGTTAAAATTGCTGTCGTATTGCGTCAATGGACGCTGAGTGCAGTGGTTACATATCTGACCTACGCATTGTGCGTTGAACGACAACTCGGAAAAACGGATGTGCTTTTCAAGTCCGGGAACGCAGCTGCATATAAGCGATTCACACTTTATCTCTTGGGTGGTTTTGTCATGATATGATCTCAAAATAAAAAGGTTCAGTCGGGCAGTAAGATGTGCGCCTCCGTGGCAACTTGGTTTAAAGCTGTTGAGTTGACTTGAGATATCAGATGGCTATTACGTCTGCACCAACTGACTTTTTAAAATTACGCAGCAAATTATCCAGGTTGTGGCCAGGCTCTAATCTCCACTCCAAGAAAATCTCAATAAGCTTACGAACATCTCTCATTTTACTCGGTCTTCATAAAGAAGCAAACCTAAACGAACAGTCTTTCGCGAAGATCAGGATCTCTTGACAAGGTTACTTCAACAGAGGTGAATTTGCTCTCAAAATTACGAATCGCAAAACCGATTTTCCTATCCAGTGTGATAAAATTTAAGAACCCATTCGGCATTTGAATGCGTTTTATGTGTGAACCATTTCAGCCACAATGGTAAGCTGGTCTGTGAATTCGTTAGCTTCTACCTGGCATACAAAAGACTGAAAAAATTTAAAAGTGTCCACTGGTAAAAACTTAGTGAGCACGCATTAATTAGACGGTCCGCTGATATAGACACTTTCCACTGTGTCGAAATATTGCTGCCCGAATGGCTGATTAGATGGCCACTGAGCTGTTTGCCAGGCTTGACAACTAGCATGCAAACGTTTCGTCCCCAGTCAAAGAGACATCGTTATTGTGAAGTTGAGTTGGTACTTCCCCTGAACCTGTCTACGGTTATGTGGTCTTCGGAGAATATCTAACATCCTTTCATGCAATTGGCTGGTTAGTACGTATTCCCCCTGTAACCTTATTAGCTCGTTCGCAAGTTGCACTGTGTTGTGGTCTGTATGTCTCGTATTCTATTGGTTGGTTGGACGGCCCCCTTGGGGGGGGTCCGCTTTCCGACTGGTCTGTTCCCCGTTTGTGTTGCGTTGTGGTCTTTTTTACTCAAATATGGCTGGTCATCATAGCGATTTCTACTTTTGGTAGTTTCCTCCCTTCTATAAGATTGGTCCGTTCTTAGTTTTCGTCGTGGTCTCAGCCGGTTGTGTTTCCCCGTTTGATGTAGTTTTTTCTTTATTGTGTTGGCCGATTTGGTTGTGCTTGTGTGGTAAATTTTATACCTCTCTTTGTTGAGTCGTTCTTTATTCTCCCTCGATTTATTGGTTTTATACTAGTGCGGGAAAGTGGATAAATTCCCCTTACCAAGCTCGGCGGACATATCAACGGCTATGTGATGAACTGCCAGCGATATGTCGAATCTGGCTCCTCACAGAAAGTATTGTCCGTAAACCCACGAGAAGCGGAAAGCTCTGCTTGTGGAACCGCTCAACCGATTAGATCTAATCACCGGATCTCTGAAATTGCTCAAAGCTGGGAGACATACTCCTCCTGGTCGAGAGTACAAGGGCGACATAGTTCACAAAAGTGTGCCGCGGAAAGGTTCGTTTACAGAGTACCACTATGAACATGAGGAACAGTCACTCTCGAGTAACCAGAGCTTGGCACATGGGTCACATTGTCAGGATTAATGCACTACTGGTGTGGGGAAATAAGTCATTCTCTACTCGATGCGCTCCAATTGCCGGTTCTCTGATTGTTCGGGATGCAAGTTTCGCCCCGTAGTGGGCTGTCGAAGCAGAAGCCTTACATTAGTAGTGTGTTATGCTCTAATGTCGCAGTAACTGAAACATGAGGCGACCTCCGTTCAGCATATCAGGTTGGGAGCTTCAATTAGGTCTTCTCTTAATAACAAGGCAAGTTGCAGGCGAGGTAGACAGATAGGTGCAAACCAAGCTAAATATGAACCGTTACTCACTTGTACCAGTTTGCAGAAGTTGTGTTGTACCCCGTGAACTACACTCATTGCAAAACGAGTTTGTTTTTAGTGGGAGACAACCAAATCTCAGCTGAATCACTCTCTCTCTCGAATGATGTCCTGCCTCAATGGAATGCGCTGCACAAACACCGCTTCATGTTTCAGCTCTTACGACATTCGTGAGGCTGCAATAGATTTTTTTTGAATGAATCCTATGCATGAGGTTGCTAAAAACTCCCCGAAAGCCCGTGATCAGTTTCGCCCTCCTTGGAGCCCATCCGGAATAACATGAGGCTGAAGGGATTCCTGGGGACGGGACCTTCGTGGTAAGATTCAAGAGGGCGAAATCAGTCGTGGGCTGTCGAAGAGATTTCTGCAATCTCATGAGTAGTGTTCTTTCAAGAAAGTAGTATTGTACCCTCATTCTGCTCGTTTGTTATTTCGCTGTGGTCCTCTTATCATCATCTTCAAAATAAATTCTCTGGTACACGTCATCTATGTGGGCGGACTGCTGGATTTTCAACTTCCGGGTGCAAAACCTGAGAAAATAATCTGCAAAAATTAAGGTTTTTTTAAAAAAAAACTAGATCATATCTGTCCAGACAATATCAGACATTTTATACATAGATAAGTCACGGAGACATGATAAATCGTGGTTCGATCTCCGAAACAAACAAAGTCTGTCTGGATGCCTTGTCATGCTCATTAGAAATATCCAAGTGATGGAATTCTGTTCTGTATCACGAATTATCCAGTGACGTTGTTACCAAGCAATTGGGCTTACCGGAAATTACTTTCATTGAAATGTAAAGGCAACCATTCAGTTCACCAGGGGTTTTTCATTTGATTTAATTGAACGATTGGTCGCATCGGACTGTGTAACACAGCGAGAATTTATGGGCATGTTAAACCTTCACTGTTTATCTCGTGAGTACAACTAGAGGCAAGTCGTTTGAGTCAGCTCACTGACGAACTGATCAGGCCGGAAAATCGATAGCTAAGAATTTTCAAGCGTTCACACCTTCGCCTGTTCAAATTCCGGCACAGCCATTGGATATGCACTGCTGATAAGTTCTAATCAGAGCGAAATTCGAGTCCAGTGCTCCCCCCCCCCCGGCTGTTTAGTGTGGGCTCACCAGGCAGGGCAGGAGGACGATTGTTCAAACGAGAGTGAATATGAACAATACGTATCCTGTAAACCCAACAACAGAAATAAAAAAAGTCGTCCAGCGGGTTTTAAGTGTCTGACTGGGTAGTCCTGACAGGCGGGCCAATCGATCGTCCCAACCAGGACAGTAATTGGTTGTCGTACCATGGTGAGCCGGGCACACTAATCACATCGCTCAACCGTGAGCAAGTTCGCCCGTTCAGACGTGAAAATTCAGATGCTTCCAACCTGCGTTAGTGGAGTAATGGTAACATGTCAGATGTCCGGGGTTCAAATCCCTGCACGACCACCGCACTGCTGGTGAGCTCTAACAAGATCGAAACTCAAGTCCAGTGCTTCCCCCGTTTAGCGTGGACAAAGCAGAATATCCCGCACCACTCTACGACAAAAATATTCAAGCTATCAGCCACTGGTTTGATCCAGAACATATTGCTCAGAGGGTTGTTGTTCTCTCCATTGAACTGGTCAAACGTTGGTCAAGGGTTTCATCACCAATCGAAGCGACGCCATTCATACCTAGTAGACCTGTGCTGTAGCGTTGCTTATCGATGCAACGCACAGTCGCAGTCACATGATTATTGGTAACCTAAGCAATCATAACTAAACGAAATTCCCAGGACGAAATCTCAGAAGAAAAAAATCTCCTAAGACTACGACCAGTGACTCAGAGGAAGGATAATTTCACAAGATGAGTGAAGCTTCCATTCGGGAACTCATTGCTCGAGGAGCCAGTCAATATGTGACCGCGAGATGCGATGTTTTATGTTTGAAGGGTGAACGATCCTATATCTTGTCTGAGTGAAAGCTAGTCACATGCTGCGTATGTCAGTCGACCGTCTTCCTCGAAAGGCTGTTTTCGCTCAACCACGTGAAGGGTGGAAACGAGCCAGAAGAGGTCAAGAAATGACTTCGCAGCGAAATGTGAAAGCCATTACCAGCAAACTCAGCTGCGCTGGTCACTGCTGTCTTCCTGGATGGGGACCTCGAGACGGGCCACATCAATGGTTAGATATGGCTCAGTCGCGCATTTAATGACGCTCGTGCATCCAATCTATTGCCTTCAATGCATAGCTCCCTTCCCAATCCCCCCATTTAACAGTCCTATATTTACGCATCAATTATGTCAGCTCCCGCCTCCAGTGCGCAAATACCTACCTCACCTCCCTAGATCATCGGTGAACAAAACTCTGGCAGCTACACGGTTCCTTACAGCTGATGATGATGATGATGATGATGACGATGATGATGATGATGATGATGATGATGATGATGATGATGTTCAACTGGTGGCCGGAAGGTCTCTTGTTCAAAACTCACTACTGGAGTTTCGTGGGATGAGCACTGCTCATGATTCCCAATAAGGATGAAGCAGCAGTACAGTGCTTCTGGACTCACTGCTTACATGGGTTGGTCTCAAGAATGTTTCCCGACACTCAATGTTCCAAAGACTTACTATGTGGGAGCCTCCCTCGTTTGACGGGGACAATTTCACAACTATTTCAGTAGCCCTTCAGTTCAAGCTCTCTCCCAGGTCCTCCACGGTAAAGTAACCGAGATGTCGATCTCATGGAAACTCACACGTCCCCCGAAGTTCCATTAATCGGATTTTATGCCATTAGGTTCTGAATATCGCATGAATCTCGTATCCGTATCTTGGAGTTTCTTAACGAATCTGACCCTGAAACTGGGTTCACTGTCCCAATGATACATTTCACCCTCCCCGGAGAGCTCAAGATTGACTATTCTCATGGTCACGTGAATGGATAGAACGTCGAAAGCATCAGATTCCCAAAAGTGTCACTTTTTCGGTGTCTGGCAGGTCTTACTTCTAACAGACCAGAATGCAGTTGCTGAAATCCACGTGCACCGTCGTCTATAATGTCCCCCTCACAGAGTGCCCGCTTGAATGTTGGCCAACTGTTAAACGCGTCGCTGCCACCAAAGGAGTGATACTTCTGAGAAACCTGTCCTCACTTCCATCCGAAAGTCTTCTAAACTGTGCGACAGACACAAATCTGTTAGCGGGAACTGATGTTGAAAGTGCCCATCTATTGTCACCAAGAGACAGCAACTTCTCTGTCCACCGTGGTGAAACATAACACTCAACTAGACACTTACGGTATGTCCAATCCCATTGTATCAGTTGTCCGGACTCACAAACGTCTGGCTGTGACTGAGGCCAGGCAATCACGATCAACAGACCTGACACCAAACTAAGGCACTAAAATGCCCAACAGTTTCGGATCATCCTTGTATCTTAGAATAGTTTTAAGGGTCCTTGTGAGGTTTTGGACAGACCCTTTACCCATCTGTAAACATTCACCCATGTCTGGAGTGTAAAACCAAGGGAAAAACAGATTCAGTAGTCCGACTTTTCAACCCAGCTATTCTGTAAACCGAATAAGCAACGGACCTTTTCGAATGTAATTTACTCTCTGAAGTTTGGAACTTAATAAAAACTAACCAGGCATGTCATTCAGTGTGCGGAAATTTTGAATACATAGTTATACAGTGGCCAGTTTAAAATTTGAAACGCCCACAAAAGATGCATAAAATTGAGTACAAAAGTACTGGGGTCTGTTCCTCGATGACGATTTAAAGTCACTTTCTGGTTATTCAAATGGTTAATTTGTTCCTCCAGGAGAGAACATCAAAGCGGGAATGTCCTATAAAATGACCCCGGGGGGGGGGGAGGGTTAGTCGTCCACAGTTGAAATATCGACTAAGGAGCTGGATGAAACGGCGCGCAAAGACTCGATACGTCTTGTGTTCCTAATAGCCCGCATTGTTTCAACACAAAAATACGTTTTTGTGATGACTCTTCAAGCTTGATGCTGTCTGTTTGAGTTAAGCTAGGTAGGAAAACAACTGATCGATATGATTTGAAAATCAGGCTGAAGTTGCCTGAATCACTTATACCACTCTTTAATAAGGAAATAAGCTCGTGGGGGACTACCACGGCCCCCAAGAGTTGCGTATAGTTGACTATCCAGTGTAGTAGTTGACCCCAGGCCAGCCACCCTTAATAACCGAACCGCGCGTCAATTGGACGGATGAGTCACGCGCGGGCTACAGACAAAACGAAGGCATGCCCTGATTGGTCAGAATGTCAGCCAATCTGGATCGAGCATCCTTAGCTCGACGCTTCTCGTCCCCTCAAGAAGATCCTAGCGCGACCTTGTGGAGCCTTCTGTGATTACCCTATAAATACGGTTGTAATAATCTTCCTTTGTCTCCATAAAGGCCTGTCTGAAGCTACGGTGGAAGGAGAGTACAGCAGGTAGAAAACAAAAGGGGCAAACTAAGAACTCGTTTTTTACTACCTTAGATTGTGAATGACCGCATCGGGTAGTACATACAAATTGCGCAAATTTTGCTCATCAGATATTCCGCTAGTTAATCTCACCAGTGCTCGGACTCCCAAATCGATTTGAAGCCATTCGGATGAGGATTTAAATTTGGCGCACCAGGCCAGTCCGTTGGGGCGAAAGAGGCGGGCATTGTGTTCGGAACAGCCCTTGGCCCAGCTCGATGGATAGGTCGAAGAGGCGGTGATTTGCCAGTTGGCAATAGTTCCGGAGATCATCCCAAGTGGATTGTCATTTTCACATTCCGATGGTAGAGGGGCTGTGGGTGGAGAGGAAAAGATCCATGAAAGTTTATCTATGTGGCACCCTGTCTAAATGCAAGCTAATCCCACTGTTGATTGGCCACTCAGAGCCGGATGGTTAACTGCTCAAACCAAACTGGTCTGGAGGTCGCGGGTTCGAGAATTCCTACTGATGATTCCCACCAAGAATGAATCAGTTGCACAGTGCTTCTCGGCCTTGCAACATAGACTGGTTTCAGTGACAGGATGAAATCTTCCTTGGAATTGCCCAAAGTCATCTTTCTACTTAGTTCCCAGGCAAGGAGACAGCAACACTGAACAGCACCCAGGTGACTGGATTTTCTCAAAAAAAAACCTAGTCGTGCACGTCACCCTCACATTCTCCGGCCTGAACGCGGCATATTTACACTTGAACTACCGAGTTGTATTGATCACTGTCCAGAAAAAGCGTGTTTTATCTTAGAATAAAAACTTCCTGTAGGAATCAAGAGCTATTCTATTCCGCCGAGATCATCCGTAAGGGTTGATCAGAATCAGGTCTTTTCTGGAGGGAAAATTCCATTGAAGTAAGCTTAGGTGAACCAACTTTGGTATTTTTTTTGGAAGAATAACCCTTCCAGAGGCCAAAGTAGGTGGCTACCAGTCGGGATGACATTGCGATTCTGGTGACACGTACGAATATACATAGAGATGTATTTTTGGTTGTACCCCTATGGTGGATCGTGAAATACAAGGACCTGTATCAGCACGTCCGTCAAATCGCAAAAGTACTCAAAAATTGACCCAGGTTCCAACATGGATATACAAATTGTGTGTATGGTACACAGCATAGTCGTCAAACTACATTGGAACTGGCGAAATACACGCACTTGCAAATAAATTTGATTTTGTGAGAGACTCACCTGGAATCCAGCTAAATCTATCGTTTTTGATGTTTCCAGGCAATTGAATGTGCTGCATCAGGCAGCCTCAAGCAATTTGGTTACAAGTAGAACATAAGGTTGACAGTGGAAACTCGGGGACTGCGCCTACCTGATGAGCCCCAACAAGGGCGAAACCGGTCGTGGGCTGTCGAAGAATTTTCAGCAACCTTATGAGCAGTGCATTAGGAATATACATTGGAAATGTTTCCAAATAGTTTGGAATCTGGACAGAAAATCCAGGGACAAATGTTGTGACTCAAAGAGCTTCAGTAGTCGTGAAGATTGCTCAATCCAAAATGCGCAGATTTGCAACTTATACTCCTCTTTCTGTTGACCATTTTTTATGTAAACTATTCTTCGACAGCTTACGACTGTAAAGTTACCGACATTGTTTTACCGTCTCTTAGCATACTACTCGCTCGCGCCATCTATCCCCAAATTGCCTGTTGGAAAAGAACGCGGCCGCAGTAAAGTAGCCGTGGGCTAGAATTTTACAAATCTCTTCGTAGTCTACTGTTTTTCTGACAGTAGTATGTTTGTGGGACCACTTGAGCAAAGCTCTAGTATCGAAGTGGAGGACAACAAGTGAAAAGGGTCTTGTGCTAGTCTGTCTCAACGACTCGAGGTGGTCCGAAGCCCCAAAGGCGAATTCAGACAACTCTGGATAGAACCTGACAGGAGGAGCGTTACTGGCACCTTATATGGCAGGAGAATATCACCGAAAACAACCGTGATTCGGGTTGCGATATCATATCACTCTCGTTTGAACAGTCTTCCCACTGTCATGACGCTATTCCACTGTTAAGTTTACACTAAAACAGGGAAGCACTGGATTCGAGTTTTGCTCTTATTAGGGCTCATTGGCAGTGTATTTCCTTGCCTCTACAGGGGATCCAACTCCCAACGTCTAACATGTGAGGCGACGTGTGAACTCAACAGAACAACTGTCCCGGGACAGGAGGACCACTGTCCGAACGAGAGTGCGACCTCTCCGTCTACGTCCATCTGCTGATTTCCGACCAGACAAAAAAGCTTATTGTGGGTGGGCTTTTCGGAACCCATGCTTCAGACCCAGTGGTTATCAGGTTTTTTATGAACATTTCTAAATTTTCAGAAAAATATTTTTGATTTTTCATCACCATTCAGAAAACATGAGTCGTTAACAACTGCTAAGACTCAGGTTTCATTAGGTTGCAGGTCGACAGCCCGTGTCCACCCTCCGGTTTGTTCTGCTCCCCTATTGTTCCCTGTACTTAGACTTTGCATTCGATGGTCAAGCGTAATTCAGTTTTATTATATGTACGTCTTTCAAGGTCAAATTTCGATGGGTACTCTTCAGGAAATTTGTCCATTTTTTCGACACCAATGGATAGTTCATCGCAATCTCGTCTGATGGTAGTTTAGATAGTCCACCGGCTGATTCACCGAGCAATCTGGTTACAAACGTGCCTCCTCATAGCGTTTTCGGTAAACTAAAACTCCGCTCTAGGACGTTGCATTGAGCATGTCAGTCCGACTGATGATGAAACCGTGGAAACCTAATTTTCTTGACTAACAAACGAATCAACGACTGGTCGTCGAATTCCAAATCATTCATGCTAACCACGAGAAAAACCCCCAACTGTATGCGGCTTTGGTGGATTTCAGTTTCTTCAGTGTTCACGAAATGATTAAAGAATCCCGCTCAAGCACTGCAACAGTATCAGCTTTTTCAGTCCTCTCTCTCAACTCCAGTTCACACGAGATCTACAAATGTTGGCATTTTTGCGCATTCGTACACTTGTGAATCTCCAGTTTTCGAGCTGACAGATGATCTACAGTACCCGTGAAATGCACTTATTTGCAATTGACTACGACGAAAAAAGCAACTGAATCCAGCCAGTTCTCTCGTTTATGGTATTCTTCAACTGAATATGCTGCACACCAGGCCGCCTCGTGTTTTAGTTGGTACGACCTTCGAGAATATATTTTCATAGAGGAAACTACTATCGAGGTTGCCGAAGACTCTTCGACAGCCCACGACCGGTTTCGTCCCTCTTGGGGCTCACCAGGTAAGCGCAGTCCCCGAGTTTCCGTCAACCTTATGTTCTACTTGAACCCAAATTGAACTGATTTCCATAAATACACTCATTTGCAAATCAATTTGGTTTTGACAGTTCGATGGATTAAACTAAATTCGTTTGTAAATGAGAGTATTTGTTGTAAACTCAGTGAACTTTCGAATTTTGGTAACAAAACAACAATTTGCATCGAAAATCTGACCATAGTTAGAGCTGCAGGATGGTCTCTTGGGAACCCTCCAGAGAAGCTTTCAGAGACCATCCGACTGTATATTCCTCGTCATAAGAGACCAACTTGGCTTTCAGGTGGCCCATTAAGGTGGTCTCTGGGATCGAACAAGTGTATGTTGATCTCCTTTTGGCCAGATAAATCTTTAACAGATGGCTTCTAATCGATGTTCCGATAGCAACAGTGTGTAGTGACGTCACCCTCTGCTTAACGGTCACCTTCGGAAGCTCACCAAAGTTGCTCTCCTACGATACTTGGTCGCTTCGTAATTACGCAAGAGGATGGTCTCACATTCGGTCTATCACTTAGGACATAATTCGTAGGGTTTTGTGCCACGCATATGGAAACTCCCTCATTGAACCCCAGTTCCGTGTAAAGTAGAGTTCACAAATTTTTCTCGGATCAAAATGCGTGGAAGCTTAGTGAATACAGTTCACATCTTGCGCTTCGTTGAGCTATTGAGAGGTGTCTCTTTCGGAAGCTGATTGGTGCTCCTCAAAATGGATCAATATCGCGCCAAACCTTACACTACTGAAGTGAACCGGTCCTGCTCGGAGGGTAGCCTTCCTTGAGGTAACCTGGTGAAAAACTCATTATATATATATGAGAAAATAAAAACAACACCGAAATGATTGCAAAACAAACAAAATATCGTATTTTCTTCTCAAATTTACATTAATTGTCCACGATTAGATTTTTCTCATAGAAAGCTATGACTTGGTAAATTGCTTACTTGCAAAAAATGTTGTTTTTCTATAGTGAGATACCGATGCATTTTGCTTGGACCTGCTGTCTACAATGTTGAGACCTTGATTTAGATGAGTATTCATCGAACTCACAGAGTTTGCGTGCTCTGAGATCTTGCATATCGGCTTAGTCGAACTCTGAGACAGTCCTGATGCTAAATGACTGGTTAGCGAGAGTATCTTTGAGCCTCTGATTTGAATCAACTCATTTCGCGGCTGGGCGCTTAACCATCCACCTATTTTTCAAACTCATAGGTATGAATGACGGAAATTTGGGGTCAGTGTATACCTAATGAGACATAAAAGGACAAATTCGGCGGTGGGTGCTCATCACCGAAAAGTACTTTGATCAAAATGCTCTATACGTTTGGTTGGGGGTTCGTTTCACCTCACGTTAACCCACAGTCTAAGGCTAATTCAAACTTGGTATTCAAGCTGACCCAATTTCGATGAATACATCGATCTAATGAACACCGAGTTTGACAAAACAGTGGCCTGCTTTCAGCGGACTGCAATCAACTCTTACATATACTTGCAAAAGATTTTCATCAAGACAACGGTTACATTTTATTGAAAGAAGACACTGACTGTCCTCCAGACGACTGATGGGAAACACTGGCACTGCCTGACTTCACTGTGTAGCAAACTTACTTGGAACGTGAGCATCATGTTCGCCGTCCAAAGCAGCCGTCAACCTGAGTAGTCCAGGCTGTAGACAGATCAAACCAGCCAGAAACAGGTGTAAAACTTGACTTCCAAACATCGAGTCCGGGTCTTCAAGGACACAGTCGAGGTATTGACACAAGCCTTTTAGGTTCCCACTGACGCAATCACAAAATTCCTGCAAGTCGTGGCAGCACCCGCAGAATTGGTTCACCACGAAGTCTGATGAAGTTTAGCTTTTGAGTTAAATACGAGGTGTTTCATGTTGCACACGCCGAAGACGAAACCACCAACAGCACAAGGAAACCGAACTGCACAATCGTAATGGGCTTACAGGTGCACACTCGGTCCACTGACGTCTGGTCTTGCCAAAGTGTCCGTGTGTATGTGTGTGTGTGCGTGTGTGTGAAGGCACGCAAGCACGTACGGGCAAGCACATTTTCACAGCAAGCACACTGATTTGTCCAGCCCAGATGGGTTAGAGTTCACATACGCACACACACACACACTTTCACACTTGGGAGGTTACTTTTTCACACCCGGTTAGGCAATATTATCCCCCAAACAAGTGCTGGTTTCCCCATTCCCAACTTTGTCCCCTGTGAACTTTCAGCTACACAAACCACAAAAGATAATAAAGCATTCCAGTCCGTGTAGAGATACACACACACATGAAAACAGGACTACGTCGTCTAGAGCAAATTGTCCCGCGCAGTTTGAATTCATTGTTTGTATTCTATTGTGTGAATCGAATGTAGTATGAATATTGGACTAACTTAATTCTCCTGTACTGTCATAAAATTATTTCATTATTATTAATTAAACAGTTTATAATTCATTAATTGATCATTTGAATAATTAATTAATTAATTAATTCTACTGTATTGTTCTAGTGTATTCCAAACTATTGTTCAGTGACTTCTTCTTTCCTGTGACATGAATTTAGCCAGATCTATTGTGCCACAAAGGTGTCGGGCTTTCGAAGCCGAAATTCAAATGGCTCTAATTCACTTCAGGTAATCACATGAACCGACCGATGGCAACTACAGCAAGGTGTCCTGTACTGCTGAATGAGATCTCTCGAGAAACAAGATATCCAGAGTGGCCGGGAGCAGGTCTTGTCAATAGCCTATTGCACTCCTGGCCGAGTATAGGATAAATTCACTTACAGAGGTAGGCAGTTCACAAACACCAGAACGCCCATTTGCACGTCAGACCAAATGAAGGTACACATGGTTCATAAGGTCGCTGAAATGTCTTCCATAGCCCACGACTGGTTTCGCCCTTCTTGGGTAGTCCACCGGCTGATTCACCGAGCAATTTGGTTGCAAACGTGCCTCCTCATAGCGTTTTCGGTAAACTAAAACTCCGCTCTAGGACGTTGCATTGAGCATGTCAGTCCGACTGATGATGAAACCGTGGAAACCTAATTTTCTTGACTAACAAACGAATCAACGACTGGTCGTCGAATTCCAAATCATTCATGCTAACCACGAGAAAAACCCCCAACTGTATGCGGCTTTGGTGGATTTCAGTTTCTTCAGTGTTCACGAAATGATTAAAGAATCCCGCTCAAGCACTGCAACAGTATCAGCTTTTTCAGTCCTCTCTCTCAACTCCAGTTCACACGAGATCTACAAATGTTGGCATTTTTGCGCATTCGTACACTTGTGAATCTCCAGTTTTCGAGCTGACAGATGATCTACAGTACCCGTGAAATGCACTTATTTGCAATTGACTACGACGAAAAAAGCAACTGAATCCAGCCAGTTCTCTCGTTTATGGTATTCTTCAACTGAATATGCTGCACACAGGCCGCCTCGTGTTTTAGTTGGTACGACCTTCGAGAATATATTTTCATAGAGGAAACTACTATCGAGGTTGCCGAAGACTCTTCGACAGCCCACGACCGGTTTCGTCCCTCTTGGGGCTCACCAGGTAAGCGCAGTCCCCGAGTTTCCGTCAACCTTATGTTCTACTTGAACCCAAATCGGACTGATTTCGACAAATACACTCATTTGCAAATCAATTTGGTTTTGACAGTTCGATGGATTAAACTAAATTCGTTTGTAAATGAGAGTATTTGTTGTAAACTCAGTGAACTTTCGAATTTTTGGTAACAAAACAACAATTTGCATCGAAAATCTGACCATAGTTAGAGCTGCAGGATGGTCTCTTGGGGAACCCTCCAGAGAAGCTTTCAGAGACCATCCGACTGTATATTCCTCGTCATAAGAGACCAACTTGGCTTTCAGGTGGCCCATTAAGGTGGTCTCTGGGATCGAACAAGTGTATGTTGATCTCCTTTTGGCCAGATAAATCTTTAACAGATGGCTTCTAATCGATGTTCCGATAGCAACAGTGTGTAGTGACGTCACCCTCTGCTTAACGGTCACCTTCGGAAGCTCACCAAAGTTGCTCTCCTACGATACTTGGTCGCTTCGTAATTACGCAAGAGGATGGTCTCACATTCGGTCTATCACTTAGGACATAATTCGTAGGGTTTTTGTGCCACGCATATGGAAACTCCCTCATTGAACCCCCAGTTCCGTGTAAAGTAGAGTTCACAAATTTTTCTCGGATCAAAATGCGTGGAAGCTTAGTGAATACAGTTCACATCTTGCGCTTCGTTGAGCTATTGAGAGGTGTCTCTTTCGGAAGCTGATTGGTGCTCCCTCAAAATGGATCAATATCGCGCCAAACCTTACACTACTGAAGTGAACCGGTCCTGCTCGGAGGGTAGCCTTCCTTGAGGTAACCTGGTGAAAAAACTCATTATATATATATGAGAAAATAAAAACAACACCGAAATGATTGCAAAACAAACAAAATATCGTATTTTCTTCTCAAATTTACATTAATTGTCCACGATTAGATTTTTCTCATAGAAAGCTATGACTTGGTAAATTGCTTACTTGCAAAAAATGTTGTTTTTCTATAGTGAGATACCGATGCATTTTGCTTGGACCTGCTGTCTACAATGTTGAGACCTTGATTTAGATGAGTATTCATCGAACTCACAGAGTTTGCGTGCTCTGAGATCTTGCATATCGGCTTAGTCGAACTCTGAGACAGTCCTGATGCTAAATGACTGGTTAGCGAGAGTATCTTTGAGCCTCTGATTTGAATCAACTCATTTCGCGGCTGGGCGCTTAACCATCCACCTATTTTTCAAACTCATAGGTATGAATGACGGAAATTTGGGGTCAGTGTATACCTAATGAGACATAAAAGGACAAATTCGGCGGTGGGTGCTCACATCACCGAAAAGTACTTTGATCAAAATGCTCTATACGTTTGGTTGGGGGGTTCGTTTCTGCCTCACGTTAACCCACAGTCTAAGGCTAATTCAAACTTGGTATTCAAGCTGACCCAATTTCGATGAATACATCGATCTAATGAACACCGAGTTTGACAAAACAGTGGCCTGCTTTCAGCGGACTGCAATCAACTCTTACATATACTTGCAAAAGATTTTCATCAAGACAACGGTTACATTTTATTGAAAGAAGACACTGACTGTCCTCCAGACGACTGATGGGAAACACTGGCACTGCCTGACTTCACTGTGTAGCAAACTTACTTGGAACGTGAGCATCATGTTCGCCGTCCAAAGCAGCCGTCAACCTGAGTAGTCCAGGCTGTAGACAGATCAAACCAGCCAGAAACAGGTGTAAAACTTGACTTCCAAACATCGAGTCCGGGTCTTCAAGGACACAGTCGAGGTATTGACACAAGCCTTTTAGGTTCCCACTGACGCAATCACAAAATTCCTGCAAGTCGTGGCAGCACCCGCAGAATTGGTTCACCACGAAGTCTGATGAAGTTTAGCTTTTTGAGTTAAATACGAGGTGTTTCATGTTGCACACGCCGAAGACGAAACCACCAACAGCACAAGGAAACCGAACTGCACAATCGTAATGGGCTTACAGGTGCACACTCGGTCCACTGACGTCTGGTCTTGCCAAAGTGTCCGTGTGTATGTGTGTGTGTGCGTGTGTGTGAAGGCACGCAAGCACGTACGGAAGCAAGCACATTTTCACAGCAAGCACACTGATTTGTCCAGCCCAGATGGGTTAGAGTTCACATACGCACACACACACACACACACTTTCACACTTGGGAGGTTACTTTTTCACACCCGGGTTAGGCAATATTATCCCCCCAAACAAGTGCTGGTTTCCCCATTCCCAACTTTGTCCCCTGTGAACTTTCAGCTACACAAACCACAAAAAGATAATAAAGCATTCCAGTCC